>VDFB02000003.1:187805845-187825230 GCA_007258455.2 Sequoia sempervirens | reverse complement strand
TATTTCAGACTTTGCTATAATATTTGCACAATCCCTATCACTTGAATAGGAAAGAATAGATCCTATCACCAAGAAGTGATAGTTCATGTCGCCAGAATTATTTTGATTTGCAATTTAGGTTTATTTCCATAGGGTGCACTTCATACATACTCTTTGTCATGCCCTAAAAAAAAAAGTTTTCCAAGTTGATGACCTTAGTATTTTTTTTTTATGTGAGACCCATCTTTTGGTACCAAGGATTATATGATGTATATCATGATGTGCATAGATAGTTTTGATTTTGACTATTACGATGTCATGGATTCTAGCCTTGACATACTGATATTATCTTACACATTGTACACTTTTACATATATATTGATCCTTATCGTTTATGTGGCTAATTATGCTAATCTAATGATTTTGTTATGATTACCATGTGTATATGATAATGTGATAAGTCGAAATTGCACTTATGGATGTAATACAATTATGGTTTTCTTGATTTTGTTGATATATTAACTATTTCATAAGGTAAATAAATGAGATTGCAACATGATATATATGTAAAAGCATTTTAGAGAAAATGGCTCCCTTTTTAAGAGGAGAGCCATATACTTAGGTTTTTTTTTCTTCAAGGTCGTTTCTTCTCTCTCTCTCTCTCTTTTTTTTGAAATTTGAGAAGCTAAAAGAGATCTTTTATCTAGATCTATATGTCTATACATTTATGCTTCAAGGTTTTATAGGAAATTTTTCTAAATTAATACATATAGTAAATACCTTGTGTTATTTCTTGAATCCAAACTTCAATTTATGCATATTTCATGAATTTATTTCTTTAAGTAGCAATATGAAATTTCACTTGTAGGAAATATACCAGGCATCTGTAAATTATGTGTTCCTTTATACTCATGCATAACTGAGTAAAATAAACTATGCATAAACTTAAGAACAGACAGTTATTAACAATGACATTCATACACTTTTACAAACTTTAGCTTTTCCTCCTAATAGCATAATACATTCAATTCATAAATTTTTCAAATAAATGTGAGAAGAACAAAAGGTACAATAATGCTCTATTTCATTCTTCCAATCAGATGATTTCCTTGAATTCATAATTAATAGGTCTTCAATCTTTCATAAAAGAAAAGATTAACATCTTACAACCCATCACAAAATTCTATGCTACATTTCATCCTGAATATGGAAATGACCAATTTTTTATCATAGTATCATTGTAGAATTACCCTGTAAACATGATACTATCTTTTTTTTTTTAAACTAACATATCCATCCATTGTTATTAGTCTTGCAGAAACATCAAGCAAATTTTGGAGGAGTCTCCATTAAAAGAATACATACACAACATAGAATTGTTAGAGTAAAGGTTTTAACTTTTAATTATGTTAATTGCTACTCCTTATTCCTCTCAATGTTCACTTTAGATTAGAGTATTGTGACATTTAATAATTATATAATTATTAAATGTCTACATATTAGGCTACTTCTTTAGGTTTTGCATGATCTCCTAAGGATTGATCTTTGTAAATATTTCATTCTGGCTACTTGTTGGAATACATCTTCATATTACAGAGCTTCAAACCCTCTCTTTCTTTTTTTTTTCTCCATTCTCTCCCCTGCGGATGTATCTCTTTGATGCAAGTTTTCGGACTCGGGTTGGTTTTGACAACTTCTACAAGAATAGCATAGAATACTATATCACAGTAATTTTTATCAAGGACTAACAAACTCTTTTACAACACCTTAAATTCATTTGTTGTTGATGTTCATGTTTATCCTACTATAAAATCTCGCATCATAAGAGTCCAATTTGTTATGGAAAGGGCTCTAAGTTAGCACCTAGATTTATGGGTCCCTTTAATATTTTAGAGGATAGGACTAGTCGCTACGTCTTCAGCCTTGCCGCTTCTAGCTTGTCGCTGTGATCCACAATGTCTTCACTACTTTGTGGATGTCATGTGCATGACCCATCTCATGTTCGATTAAAGGTGTTGTTGTTTGAGATTTTGCCGCCTTTAAAGTCTCCTCGGCGCAGGTTCTTTGCCTCTAGAATTAAAAGTCTGGAAACGTGTGTACAAAACCTGTTTGAAGTTTTCCTTTGTTTTGAAGTAAATTTTGAAAAAATGTGTGTGTGCAAAATTGTTGGAAGTTTTCTTTTGTTTTGAAGAAAAATCTGAAATTTTTGTGTGCAAAAAAAATTGTTGGAAGTTTTTCTTTTTTTTTTTTTAAGTAGTTATGGGAATTGTGTGTGTGCAAAACCTTGTGGAAGTTAGCTTATGTGTTGATGTATCTGTTAGTATGGGATTGCTTGTTTGTAAAATGGATCTTCATGTTTACTTGGGGACCATTTTGTGTGGCATTTTTGAGTGGGAGAGATGTTTGGGAGAGAGGAAACTATTTAGGGGGTATGAGTACCCTAGAAGTGGTGCCTGGAGGATAAGAAATTGATTACCATTATGTGTAAATTAGGGTGAAGGAGTATGGTGATGATTGAAGGCTGGAATTGGGAGTAAGGAGGTTGGTTTGTGATATGTACTAATTATTCTATGAGTATATCTACTTATAATTATGTGCTCTTCTCTCTTGTAGATGTCCCCACTTCCCCTAATGTGGGCTCTTGAAGGAGAGTCCTAAGTTTTGTGTGTTGTGTTATGTGGTAAGTCTATGGAAATTCTTGAGTATAGCATTTTGTGCTTTTGTGTTTGTTAGACTATGTTAAGTGGCTATAATTTTGTGTGGTGTTATGTGAAAGAGATATAAGTTAGTGCAATTTGGTCACCTTGGTTTTCCCCTAGCTTGGGGGTGGACTGTACTAGTCCTATGGCTGGGAGGAGAGCTCCCATTGGTCATGGAGAAACTTGTGTGAATTATGTATGCAGAGTTGTTGAGAAAAGAGACATAGGCAAAGAGGGAGGGTTGTCCAATTCCTATTGTGCCATTTTTCTAGTTAAAGAGAAGATGATCATGTCTTAAACATAGAATGTACATGAGTTATAGAGAGTATGTG
Source organism: Sequoia sempervirens (assembly GCA_007258455.2). Taxonomy (NCBI): domain Eukaryota; kingdom Viridiplantae; phylum Streptophyta; class Pinopsida; order Cupressales; family Cupressaceae; genus Sequoia; species Sequoia sempervirens. The sequence continues at coordinate 187,822,220 of VDFB02000003.1, read as the reverse complement.
AGCTTGAAAGATAAAGATTGTCATTATCTTTAAGTAGATATTCTCTGTGGTTTGAAAATGCATCATACAACGTTATTTATGTACAAAAAAATAACATTCTCTGGTTATGCTATGAAATGGAGAATTTTTTAGTCCTCTTGCAATATTCAAGAGCATGTGTAACATGTATGTACAAAAAAAAAAAAAAACTCATGGCAGAATAGTAGTTATTTTTTCCTCTCACATAAATCCATCTTGTGGTATAGATTTGCATCTACAAACAAAATATGGTGTAGGGAACAAATTAGTAAATATTTATGTAAAAAAAAAGAGGTGAAAAGAGCTATGTTTTAATAGATGTATGAGCTCTCTCTACATATGTTATTATACAATACCCTATTTTCAAGTAAAAATTGTGCATACATAGAAATGGTATTTGCATATTATTAATCAGTCACAGTGATATATGTTGAATATTGTTCATGCATAGAAATTGTATTTGCATATTATTAATCAATTCCAGTGATATATGTTGAATATTGAGCCTGCATAGAATTTATATTTGCATATTATTAATCAGTTACAAGATATATGTTGAATGAGGTCTGAAAATGAGTTGTTGGTTGTTATTCCCTCTAGTTAATACCTTCTGAAAAGAGACCACGGTAGTGGTAGATTTCAAACAAGCACTCTATGTTTCCCTTCCAATCTGCTTTATCAGAAGAAATATTAGAACATAGAATTTTCATAAAACAAATATACATGGCAAGTCTCTACAATAGTGCAGATTAAAACCAAGGTAGTCAGAATGACTTACAATGGCAAATGTAAGATGGGAAAATAAATATATATATATACATACATAGAAAAATAACAAATATGGTTAATAATCAAAAGGAGTGGAGGTCCTATACAAAGAAAATCAGCCCCCGTACATTTCCATAAAGCTTCCCTGTGAATTAGCTTGAAAAGAAAAGAACTAGGAAGTAAAAGAAAATGCATCAGTCTTCCTTGATTAGTGATATACATAATGTAATAGGTATAATAAACACATATGTAAAGGAAATGGGGGCCTGGCGCAGTATTTTCTTTTCTTCTTTATTTTGGAGCGGCCTATTGTCCTCCAGTATGACGACCCTCTAGTATGTCGAGCTACAGCCTAAAAAAGAAAAAAGAAAGGCCTTGCATCAAAAGAAAACAAAGAGAAGAAAAAAAAATGTAGGGCATGGAAGTTTATAGCCAAGATCCTGATAATGAGCACACTGCGATTTAAACATTACCATCTAAGTGGGGCAGATTGCTCACCGTGAATAAACAAAGACTCCCTGCTACAAATCACCTGGCAAGCAATGCCCATCTCCATCCCTGCCAGAAAAGAAAAGAAAACCATCACCTCCTTTCTCAGCTAAAACAATGTGATCTCTTATATTTAATAATATTTATGATATCATTTTAAGACTTAGAATATAGGGAGAGGAGCCAATACGTAAGTGGGGGCCCTACCATGTGATGGGACATGCACTCGTGGGGGCCCACACCTATACACCATTCCTCCACAACTTAAAAAAAAAATCATTCATACATAGGCATGATGACATCAAACATAAATCAGATTTAAAATGCACACTTAATAGAATTCATTTCAAAACAAAACAAGTACACGTTGGCAGCCAAACATGATGAAGTGTATCCAACTTGTATCTGACATATAACAAGTAGCATTCCAACATGGAATTTAAACAACCCAAACATTAAGACATGCACCCTTCCCCGTAAACTGGTAAACCCAACTGTCGCACCAATGCAGATGTCACTTTCACATCAATCATAACTACACAACATAAACAAGGTGCCAAGTCAACAACATTCAAACCCATCCGACCCATCTTTGACCGACTGGCTAACCCATTACAACAATGTTTCCCATCATAGCATAACCAAACCAACACACAAATGCATTCGCCTGTCCCGTCAACCATGAGACCTTCAACATGTATCAACTTCAATCTATCCCATCTCGCCAAGTAGGGTGTGTACGTACTGGAGCCAAAGCCAAATATCCCACCTGCATCCATTTAACAGTCCTATAAGGCCACCATTATTCAAAAACAAAACATGGAAACAATTTCAAACAGTCCACCAAACCAATCAAGTCAAGAATTAATGGCTGAAATCAATCAAATCTCCAATTCATATGAAACATAATTCAAATTGAAAATAGGACATCAATTTAATTCACCACACCAAACAAGCATCAATCAAATTCAAATAATTCCCAATTCAAATAGTTGTGAAAACCAAGAAGTATTCACTTATTATGCAGTGAGCGACATAAGAAAAGGAGTGACAAGCACAAAATTGAACGAGTTAACATCAAGGGGAGGAAACAACTCAGATTCTAGTGCACCAGCATCCATATTGTTCCAGGTTTTCCTTTCACACTTTTCCATTCGTTTTACTTTATATTGTTCTTCTTTATATCCATTACTGTTTTCCATTTCTAAGCTTTATATTGATCTTCATTACAACCATTACAGTCATAGGTTTTTATTTATGTTGCCCTAGGGTTTATATTGCAAATATTACAGTCACAGGTGTTTCTTTATCTATTGCTATGGTTTATATTGCTAATATTGCAGTCACAGGTTAGCATGTGTTCCATAGGGTTTATAATGCAAATATTACAGTCATGTTTTACCATTTAAAGATTTCCCTAGGGTTTATTTTGCAAATAATATAGTCATTCGTTAGCATATACATTCCCTAGGGTTTATATTGCAAATATTACAGTCACAATTTACCATTTCTGTTTCCCAAAGGTTTATATTGCAAATGTTACAGTCATAGTTTACCATTTCGGTTTCCCTAGGGTTTATACTGCAAATATTACAGTCATAGTTTACCATCTCTGTTTCCCTAGGGTTTATATTGAAAATGTTACAGTCATAGTTTAGCCTTTCTGTTTCAGTAGGGTTTATATTGCAAATATTACACTCATAGTTTAGCATTTCTGTTTCATAGGTTTTGCATTATCATTCACTCTGCTTCTCGTAGTCTCATAGGTTTTGCATTATCATTCAATCTGCTTATCATAGTCTCATAGGTTCTACATTATCATTCAGTCTGCTTATCGTAGTCTCATAGGTTCTGCATTATCGTTTATATGGTATATATTAGTCATGATTTACCATTTTTGTTTCATATGTCCTACATTATCATTCACTTTGCTTATCTTATTCTCATAGGTTATGCATTATCATTCACTCTAGTTATCTTATTCTCATAGCTTCTGCATTGTCATTCACTCTAGATATATTATTCTCATCTAGGTTATGCATTATTAGTCACTAAGGTTTCTATTTTTATTAGGTTTTTTTTTTCATCTTTTTCATAGGTTTTTGCTTCATCAATTCACAAATATTTATGCCTGTCAATGAGTTTGTCATAGAAAAAATATGTGAGCTTTGTTAAACTCTTACTGTTTTTCATTTGTAAGCTTTCTATTGTGTCATAGTTCAAATATGATTGTGGTTTTCACTTTGCTGTGCATGAGAATGTTAATGTTGTAAACGCTTAAGAGATATGAGATGTTCTTAAACTCTATCTCCCTTGCATAGTTTGTAATTTTGTGCTTCTTACTCCTCTATTTCCTTATGTCGCTCACTCCAAAATAGATGTAACTCTCTAAACTGTTACAAAAGATGATCTCAAATGAAATGCAACAAACTAAAAAGATAACACATACAAAAACTAAATAATCTTTTGTTCAAGCATTACTCTCTTCATACATATAAAGATAATTGTTCAAGCATTTGTGTTTCGTAGTTTACCATTTATGTTTCATAGGTTCTGCATTATCAGTGACTTTGGTTATCATATTCTCATATGTTCTGCATTACAAACTAATTATTCTTCTGTTCAAGCATCACATCACTCTCTTCATACATATAAAGATAACTGTTCACGCATTTGTGTTTCATAGTTTACCATATATGTTTCATAGGTTCTGCATTATCATTGACTTTGGTTATCATATTCTCATATGTTTTGCATTACAAACTAATTTTTTTCTATTCAAGCATCACTGATTTGATTGTACTTATTCTATGTAGATGGCCAAGGGCAATGCAGTTGTGACCTATACTAGGAACAAAAAAAAGAAAAGAGCCATGACAAGGTTGCCCTTCGACAAATGAGGAGCTAGATTCCCCTTGAAATAGATCGTGTTGCACAAGTAGATGAGGTTTCTACTCCTCAAATACCGTAGATTGAGGTTACTACACCTCAAATACCACAAAAGGCAAAACAAATACAAAAGCTGTGGTCTTCAGATGACATGAAAAGGGCACTCTATGACATTGAAGAGAATGACATGTCAATAAGGGGGGCTTCCAAAAAGTGGTCAATCCCAACAACCACACTGTCCAAATGGCTAGGGGGTCTAACAACAACTTCCAAGAAAGGTCTGCCAATAGTCCTCACTGAAGAGGAAAAACATCTTATTGTCGAATTGTGCAAGCAAATGGTTGATATTGGTCATGGTCTTGAGATAGTCAATCTTAAGTCTGAGGTTGCTCAAATATGTCAGAATAGGCCAAACCCTTTCACCAATGGGATCCTAGTGAAGTCCTGGTGGATAGGCTTCAAGCACATACATCCTGAACTTGCATTACGAATTGCTGAAGGCCTAGACAAAGATAGGGCATTAAATCTTAGAGCTAATGTTGTAGCTGCATTCTACAAAACACTGTCTGCAACATATGAAGCCATGCCATATGGTCCTGATTGCATATGAAATTGCGATGAAACTGGCATCCAAGCAAGAAAAAATGGGTCCATGAAGGTGCTCGCAAGAAAAGGTAGCAGGAATGTCTCTTACATTATCCCAAAGAGTCATGAATGGATAATCATTCTATGTTGTGTCAATGCTGCCGGGCAGAGCATTCCAGGATTCTACTTGTTCAAGGGGAGTGCGAACATAGATAATTACATCATAGACTATGAACTAGGTGCTTACATGGTAGCCCAACCCCACACATGGATGACCAAAGAATTGTTCATAGATTGGTTGACCCACTTCAAAACCTCAGTTCTAGGTGGTGTCTCGCCCACCAATAGGGTGTCGCTGATCTTTGACAGCCATGAAAGCCATGTAGCACTCGAAACCATCTAGGAAGCAAGAGAAATTAGTGTAGATTTGTTAACATTTCCATCACACACATCACATAAGCTACAACTGTTGGATGTGAGTGTGTTTGCACCTTTTAAAGCTTACTTCAAATCATAATGTTTTTTTGTCAAGGTTTCCAAACATTGAAGTGAGGAGGAGAGAACTTGCAATGTTAGGTAGCAAAGCAATGAAAAGAGCTTTGACAGTTGACAACATCAAAGTTGGGTTTAAAAGAACTAGTATATGGCTGCTGAATCCTGATGCACTTGTCAATGACATGCATCCCAGTGAGACATTTGTGGTCAGCGAGGATACTGACATAGTTGAAAACATTCTCAGCCTTTCTGGACTTGGTCTATCAAGTGATGATGTCACAGTATTATAGTCTACTCTTCTAGATGGACACTTGCAGACTGCAACAGAAACACAACACTCACCTCATAGCTGTCCTGCTGAATCAGTTGCACAAGTGGTGGTTAATGAACACACCCCTCCCATGGTGGACAAACCCATTGATCAGTTCAATGAAAGTTTAGATCTTCCATCACAATGAAGCCAACCATCTTGGTTGGTTGATGGAGCAATGAACTTGGGCATTCATTTGGAAGTCCTAGAACAACAGGATACCTATACTTTCCCATCACCACCACCAGAAATTGACCCTTCTCAAGTTGTGCATTACTATGCTCCTTCTTGCATTTTAGATTTATGAGGAAATGAAGATGTACTAGAGGGCTCATAGGTAGTGGGGGAGGTCATTGCCACATAGTCGAATGGGACAGAAGAAACACAAACAGTTCCACACATCACCAAGTTCCTCAAGCTTCTTGTGCACACTGTCTGTCAAAAGAAATCCAAAGCTAGTGCAATTCGGATTAGCAGACAGTCTTAATTGTTGACAACATATGACTACATGAGGCTGTTAATGGAGCAAGAGCAAAGGAAGAAAGAGGTCGAGGATATAAAAGCAAGAAAGAGACAACATAATGAGGAGAAAAGGGCAGCAAAAATTGTGGCAGCATAGTTGAAGGAGAATGCCAAAATTGAGAAGGAGATGCTGCAAAAAGAAAAAAGAGTAGCAGAAATTACAACAAAAAAAGGATAGAGATGCGAAAAAGGAGCAAAAGAGGCTTTACAAGGAACATGACCGAAAGGAAAAAGAGATTGAGGAGGCACAAAGGGATTTACAAAGAGAGAGGGGGTTAAGGAACCCTTCTAATACGTTGTCTCAAAGTAATGGAGTCTTATGTGATATCCTCAACATTAATATCCCTTAGTTCTCCATAGAAATGAATTATTCAAGCCTCTCCCAATCTGACTTTAGGGGCACTCAATATCCATATCAATTTGGCACTCGGGATTTACAGATGTGTTCACCACCGCCCCCAACACATGTCACTTGCACCCAATTTACCACTCCAAGTCCCACTCATGTATGCAACACTCCTCGTCAAGTGGAAGGGGACAAGAACATGGCAATTGGCACCCCAACCAGCCAAGATCCATTTTACAACAGCAGTAGCTAGATGCTGCCTTTTTTTTGGTTTTCACATGCAATTCAAGTTTCATACACTTTAGAAGTTTTGATATTTACAAATGCACCAAAATTGTGGATAGTTGTAATTTTTTGATAAGTACAGATTGATCGTTATTGTTTTGGTTTGTGAAGTAATCTAATCAGATTCCAAAAAGTGTTGTATGTAATTACAATTTGTGTTGTGTTTTGATTTACAATGTATGCTTCTTTGTTGATAGTTTTAAATCTATGGTAATTAAAGATGCATCATTATTGTTTTGATTTGGGGGAAATGTATTATGAGGTATGTACAATATCATCATGAAATAGGCCCTTAAGTGGCAAAATCAAAAAATCGAGAGTTAGGAAGCTGATGTAAAAATTTGAATAAGTTATCTATATTATTTCAAAAATAATAAGAATGAACTTATATGCATTGAATTTAGTTTCTAAACTACTGAGTTTATTTAAAAAAAATCATTTGGTGAAAATTTGAAATTTCAATCGATGATACTTAAATTTCAAGGAAAAAATGAAAACGGATCTTCCTTAACCATGATAAATGATATTCTTTTATAATATTTTTAGATATAGTAGAGAGAACTCATGTCAAAATGTGATGCATATTTTTTAATTTTTTTCAAGTAGATAATTAATTATAATTTTTATTACAACTTTTTAAAATAACAAAACTTGTATGTTGACCACCTTAAATTCGTCAAAACTTCATGAAATTCATTTTTTTTTATAAAAATACTATAGCATGCAAAACATAGAATGTGACACATGTTTTGGATTCAAAAAATGTGATACTGTTTGAAAGCTATAGATATTTTTCAATCAGCCTATCAATCAGGACTATAGTCATAATTTAAATAGAAAATGAATAATAATTATTTATTAAATTCAAAGTAAAGGATAATTTATATTGGTGGAAAGATGAGAATCATCTTTAAAAACCCTTTTCGTTTCATCATTTTTGGGTTAAAAAAAAGTCATCAGCCACATACCCTACACATACCCATCATATCGCCACTTTTTGGCCCATTATGATCTTGCACAATACCCATGATCATATTACAATGTGTGTTCTATGTAATTTTCAATGTGTCACTATTTTGATTTGCAATGTTTGCTTCTTCATTAACATTTTGTCATTTTCTATTCCTTTTATTCCTTCATTTTTCCATGTGGGAGGATGATATTTGTCCATGCATTTTTCAATTTGAAAAAATGACCTATTGACTGATATGTAGGCACCTTAGGTGCCACTTTTTGCATCGCATGATGTCCAAAGTTGAAAACCTTGTCACACAAACTTCTCTCAGTCTTCCACCCTATGAATCTAATGTGCCACATTTATCACTTGCCGCCACTTCCTATACTTCTCGACTATTGTGTTGAATGCAAGTCTCCTCTCCTTAGCTCCATGCCACCCCACAATATTTTTCCAACCAACCTATACATATACATATACATATACATATACATATACATATACATATACATATACATATACATATGTATATACATATCTATATACTATGTATGCATATGTATACACATATACATACATATTTTCTGAGCCAACCTGCATCCAATCCTTCCAGTGGCTTGCTCTTGTCACCATATTTACAACCTTTCATTCTAGCAAGTTCTTTTTTTTTCTTCATTTTTATGCAATTACGTGCTCAGTTCATCCTTTGCAAGTTTCAAACCTTTACCACAACCTGCGATGCTTAGACTCCAGTTAAGAGATGGATAAATGCTAGTTGGTGAAAGTTACAAGTAGCTTCTTTCTATTGTTACATATACATATATGTATAAATTTATGCATATGTATATGTATATGTATATACATATACATATGTACATATATACATATACATATGTATATGTATATGTATATGAATCTACATATACATATGTATATACATATTCATATACATAGACTTATGCATATGTATATAGATGTATATGTATATGTATATACGTATACATAGACATACACATATACATATACATATCAATATACATAGACATAGACATAGACATATACATATACAATTTAATCATGAAACTATTCTATATTTTTTAGGTGCCATTGATGAATTTGGTGGTGTTTTCTTTTTCATAAGTGATGCTTCATCTTCAATTCAATGTAAATGAATGCATATATATTATTTTGTTGTGATTCAATTCAGTCGTGCAAATGAATGCATGTAAGCAATGCTGAAATTTTTCATTTTAGTAACAAACAATATAGTTGGTTGTTTTGATGCCATTCATAAACTTGGGGTTGTTCTCTTTTTCATAGGTTCTGCATGTAGGAAATTCTATATACATATGCACATATATATAAATATATGTATTTATAAATATATATACATGTATACAAAAATATACATAAATGCATACATATAAATATATATACACATACACATACACATACACATATACATATACATAACATTGTATGTTGTTTCTGTGCCATAGATAAATTTGGGGGTATTCTCTTTTTCAAATGAATGCATATAAGCAATACTGCAATTTGTCTTTGCAGTAAAAAATAATATTGTTGGTTGTTTCGATGCCATAGATAAATTTGGGGTTATCTTTTTCATAGGTTCTACATGTAAGCAATTCTATGTACATATATGTTTATGTATACATATATGTATATGTGTATATATACACACACACACACATACATATACATGTACATATATGTACACATACACATATACATATATATATATACACACACATATATATACACATATGTATACATATACATATACATATATGTATACATATACATATACATTTATATACACATACACATTGGTTGTCTTTTTCATTGATTGTGCTTCATCAATTAGTCATATAAATATGGTTGTTTTGTTAATGCAGATTGTAGAAAATTGGATAAACACATATCGAATCCTCTCCCCTAGAGAGTCATGTGTATTCTTGCATTCAATAATGAATTAGGGAGATTTGATTTTTTGAACGCTTGTTTGATGGTAACCTATGCTGCACAGGTCCACAATTCCATTGGAATTGTGAATTCCTACATAGGTAACCATTAGAGAGCCTTCACAAAACCAAGTCCCCTAAGTGATTCAAATACAAAGCTACAATAGTTGCATGATTCAATTGATGTACCCTAACCTATTAAAAAGATAACACCCCCAAATGAATCAAAGCACCTATAAAATAGAACACACTTGCAATTAATTAAAGGCACCTAAAATTGATAGAATTGTTGCAGGGCTGATTTGATGAAGGATAACCTATGCAAAAGAGAACCCCCCAAAATTAGTTGAATAGTAGACCTTCATGTTGGAACCATGAAAAGAATTGTAAATTCCAACCATACAAATAGTAAACACAATTTGTAGTGTCAAAGTTTGTGCAATTGCTACAAGATGTAATGGTTTAGGGAGACTTGATTTTACCAAAGTCTTTGTAATGGTTATCTATGTTGCACTTTGTCCACAATTGGACCTTTCAACTGTGAAATGCTACATCGACAACCATCAAAGGCCTTAGGAAAACTAGGTCCCCTAAATACAAATTCTAACAAAGCTTTACTACTCATTATTGTTCTATGTTAATACATGTGAATACTTGAAGGTTTTCATGGCTATTTGAATTGGGAATTATTTGAATCTGATTGATGGTTGTTTGGTGAATTCGATTGATTTCAGCCATTAATTCTTGATTTTGATTGGTTTGGTGGATTGTTTGAAATTATTTCCATAATTTTGTATTTAATAATGTGTGCCTTATAGCTTGTAAAAATGGAAGCAGATGGGATTTTGGAGTTCACCACAACTACATTCGCACCCTACATGGAGAGATGGGACAGATTGAAGTTGATATGTGTTGTAGGTTTCATGATTGATGAGACAGGAAGATGCATTTTCTTGTTGGTTTGGTTATGCTATGATGGGAAACATGGTAGTAATGGGTTTTCCAGTTGCTCAAAGATGGATGAGATGGGTCTAAATTGTGTTGACTTCGAACATTGTTTACGTTGTGTAATTATGATTAATGTGAAAGCCATGCCTGTATTGGTGCAACAGTTGGGTTTACCAGTTTACGGAGAAGGGTGCATGTCTTAATGTTTGGGCTATTTAAATTCCATGTTAGAATGCTACTTGTTATATGTTAGATACAAGATGGTTACACTTCATCATGTTTTGTTGTTTGCATGTACTTGTCTTGTTTTGAAATGAATGTTATTAAGTGTGCATTTTAAATCTAATTAATGTTTGATGTCATTGTGCCTATTTATGGATGATTTTTTTTTTCAAGTTGTAGAGGACCGACATATAGGTGCACATTATATAAAGTAGAGAACACTCACAAATTAATCAATGGAACCTATGAAAGATACAATTGTTGTAGGTCTAAGTTTATGAAGCATACACATACACATACACATATACATGTACATAGACATAAGTGAATTAAACACGATAGTAGAGAAGTATAGCAAGGGGCAGTGAGTGATAAATGCGACACAGTGGAGTGTTAGGGTGGCTGACTAAGAGAAGTAGACATGGCAAGTTTGTCCACTTAAGACCTCTTCACATATCTATACACACACACATTTACATATACACATACACATTTACACATGCACATTTACATATACATATAATACACATAACCATACATGCAACCATACACATACACATACAAATATAGATTTACATAAACATAAACATAGAAATAGAAATAGACATAGACATAGACATAGACATAGACATAGACATAGACATACACATACATATACACATACACACACATACAAATTTACATAGACATAGACACATAGACATAGACATAGACATACACACAGACATATACATAGACACATCCAATAGATGGAATATATGTATTTGGAGTTGCAAAACAAATTCCACATTAATGTATATGTCTCAAAAGTTGCATTGACATATATGGACATTTAAAAAATCAACATTCTAAAGTCACCAAAAAAATTGAACAGTCTATGCCATTGAGAAAAATGCATTGTTGACTACAGGTCTATAGCCCCATATTATAACGATTTAAGATAGAGGATGATAGCCAACAACACCTTGCAGATTACAATTAAGGCCAACAACCTCTCGGTTAGCCAACAACCCTTCCATATCACAAATTTTCTAGTGGTCGGGGGAAAGGTGGTGGAGGTGGCTGGCACACGTTGGGAAACTATAGAATAGTTGTCAAAAATGCCTTGTAGAAAACAACATAAAGTATATAGTGGTGCAACCACGAACACAAATCCAAAGACTTCAATGACACATAGACATAGACATAAACATAGACATATACATGGACATAGACATAGACATAGACATAGACATAGACATAGACATAGACATAGACATAGACATAGACATAAACATACACATACACATACACATACACATACACATACACATATAGATTTACATAGACATAGACATATACATACATGCATACATAGAAATAGACATAGAAATACACAAACACTTACACATACACATACATACACATACATTGCCATCATTGTGAAGAAAAATTAGAAGTTGCTAGAAAGAAAGGCTATAAAGTTGACAAGTGTGCGAGGCACTAGAAGCATTGGATGCAGGTTGGCTCAAAAAATACACAGGATGTTGTCAAAGTAGTATATGTGTACATGTATATGTATATGTATATGTATATACACATATACATATACATATACATACATACATACATACATACATATACATATACATACATACATACATACATACATATATACATACATACATACATACATACATAGATATATATATATATATATAGACAGATTCATATACATATACATAAACATATGTATATATAAATGTATATGTCTATACATATGCATATATATATAAAGAAAATGCAAAGACCTTAAGCATATACAAGTTGGATACACTTCATCATGTTTGGCTGCACTAGCGTGTAATTGTTTTGTTTGAAAATAAATACAATTACGTGTGAATTTAATATCTAATATACATATACATATGACTATCTATATTTCTATATATATGCATATACATATATATAAACGAGTAAACATGCATTTAATATCCAACATGTGTTTGATATCATCGTGCTTTTTTATGCAAGATTTTTTTCCTAACTTGCGGAGGACTGGCATACCACTGTGGAAAATTATTCATTGGTAGAATAGATGGCTGAATTGATGAAGTGGAACTTACAAAATAGAGAAGACCCAAAAAATTATCTATACTACCTTAAAAAGGTACAATATATGCATGACAAATTTGATGAAGCAAAACCTAAAAAAAATAGAACACTCCCATATGTTTCCAAGGCACGAAAAAAAGCTACATTAATTGGATGACTGAATTGATGGAAAGTAACCTATGCAAAAGATAACACCCCCAAAATAATCAATGGCACCAAAAAAAAGATACAAACAATAGATTTACAAATTTAATGAAGTAGCACATACGATAATCGTAACACCCCTATATTTATCATTGACACCAAAAATAGGCTACATAGTTGGCGAATGAATTGATGAAATGTAACCTATGAAAAACATAGCACCCACCAAATTCCAAATGACACCTAAAACTGGTAGAAAAAATGAAGACTAACCATGACGAAGTTGAAGTTACAAACAAGGTTTACAACACCCCCAAAAATATCTAGGGTACCTAATCAAGCAAAACCTATGAAAAAACTAAGACCCCCAAATTTTTGTAATGCAAATAAAAAAACCTCCAATTATTGGATGTCTGAATTGATGAATCCTAACCATTGGAAAACATAACACCCCAAATTTAATGAATTTCACCTAGAGAAAATAGCATTAATGAATGAATGAAGAAACACGTATGAAAAACCTAAACCCCTAATTTTATCAATGGCACGTAGAAGTGGTACTAAACAACATTAATCAAAACATGAACATTAACCCATGAATGCAATGGTTGTAATGAAGAACAATATAAAGCTTACAAATGTAAAACATTAAGAGTATATCAATCATCACATATGTATATGACTAAATTGATGGAGCAGAACACATAAAAAAAAACACCAACATATTTATCTATGGCACGAAAACAACATACATTCTTAAAGTCACTTAATAGATGAAGAAAAACCTAAAAAAGATTAAACCAAATTAATTGTTTTGGTTAATGAAATAGAGAGCACAACCCAACTAAATGATAATGAAAAACCTATGAGAATAAGATAAGAAGAGTCAATGATAATGCATAATCTATGAGAATATGATAAGCATAGTGAATGACAATGCAAAACCTATAAGTCTATTTATTTTGACTATAAAAAGTTAAAAATGTAGTCAACTATTTTTGAAGCTTAGGAGTGGAAAATAGTAAGATTTTAACAATTATCACAAATGTATATGAATGCTTTGATGGAGCAGAACCCATAAAAAAATAACACCAACATATTTATCTATGGCTTAGAAACAACATATTTTTTTAAGTGACCAAAAAGATGAAGCAAAACTTAAAAAATATTAACCCACATTATTATTTTTGATTTATGAAACAGAGAACACAACCTAACTCAATGAAAATGCAAAACCTATGATAAAACGATAAGCAAAGTCAATGATAATGCAAAACCTATGAGAATACAATAAGCATAGTCAATGATAATGCAGATCCTATGAGATAACGATTAGTAGAGTGAATGATAATGTAGAACCTGTGAGATTATGATAAGAATAGTCAATGATAATGCAGAACCTATGAGGATAGGATAACCATAGTTAATGATAATGGAGAACATATGAGAAGGAATACGATAACCAGAGTATATGATAATGTAGAACCTATGAAACAAAAATGGTAAAACTATGACTGTAGTATTTGCAAAATAAACCCTAGGGAAACATAAATACTAAACTATGAGTGCTATATTTTCAAAATAAACCCTAATGAAAGAGAGATGCCAAAATATGAGTGTAATATTTGCAATATAAACCCTACAGAGCAGAACCCATATAAACAAAAATACAAATTCATCTATGGCAAGGAAACAATGAACAATATTATTAATGAAAGAAGAAAACAACCCTCGAAATTTCAATTGTAGGGAAACAACCAACAATATTATTATCTATTCTTTAAAGAGAGCGATGCTTGAAAAAAAGATTAATTTCCAAAGATTCAGTGTGCTTATGAAAACAAATAGGACAGTGTTCATAAACACTAAACTTTAACCAAAAAATAATTTCTACAAAACCAAAAGTTGCATAAAACAGATAGAAATTGCAAACAAAACTAAAAAAATGAATGATGGTGAGCCTTGGTGAGCAAGCTCAGCTGGGTCAAATGACTCGATGCACTACTCAGACAGTAGTTGAATCCTGAGCATGGCAATGAGGAACTTGTTCATGGCAGTAAGGAACTCGTTTGTTGCTTGCATGGATGAAGTTGAGCCACTGGTAACATTCACTAACTAGCGTGTACCCATATCCTAATTGAATTCTACCCAAATACAAACCGGTCTTCAAGCATCGAAGGTTATGGATTGAGGTTTCAAGATTGTAGACGATGACCTAAGCAGGTTGTGGCATTCGAGTGAAGAAAGAATGAAAACTTGCTAGAATGAAAGGCTAAAAAGTTGGTGACGAGAGTGAGGCACTGCGAGCATTCAATGTAGGTTAGCTCAAAAAAAATGTGAGGTGGCATGGATCTTAGGAGAGGATACTTGCATTCAACATGATAGTCGAGAAGTATAGGAAGTGGTGGCGAGTGATAAATGTGACATAGTGGATTCTTAGGGTGGAAGATTGAGAGAAGTTGACGTGGTAAGGCTGTCACCTTAAGATGTCATGCCATGTAGGATGTGGCACTCGAGGTGCCCATGTATCGGTTGACAGGTCATTTTTTATATTTGTAAACTGCGTGGACCAATATCGTCCTCCCACATGGAAAAATGGAGGGAATTTTTTATTTTTTTATATTGTTTATATAATAATTTTTAAAAATGGGTATTCAATAAAAAAAATTATTGGCCCATATGGCAAGCCATGTGGACCTCACAATTTTGGGTGTGTATGTATTAGTTCTTCTCCCCTAACATTCCTTTTTCCGAAGCACCCGAATACGTCAAAATTTGTAAACATCATTGTGTGGGCCCGACTAGTGGAGAATTTACTTGTATCTTCCTATCTTCTCATGCAGCTTTATCAAGCCAATGATGAAAGTAAAACAAAACAATCCTTAAAAGAAAAGGTTCTACTTTGCTTTGTTTGAATACCAAAAATAAATAAAAATAAAACAAACCTTAATCGAATCTAAAAAAGATAAATGATGTTGAAAATGGAATCAAGGTCTTACAATTACAAGATCTCAATCCATGTTGAGGATGACATACAATAAATTCAATAATTTATTCATTCAATTTCTATTTATGTTAGCACCTTTTTTTCTAATTATGTTCATTCAATTTGGTGTTTGAAGTTCTAGTTCATTTTTAAAATTGTAAAATCTGCCTTTCGATCACTATAGTTTTTTTTTAAAAAATCAATTCTCATCAACTACCAACTTAATTGATCAAGAATCCTTCATCTAAATTTGAAGTGTTGACTTCATAACTTCTCCAATCACCATAGTGGCATCAACTCGACATCACCACTTATATGTTTACAAATAGGATTGGTA
>VDFB02000003.1:187753223-187805745 GCA_007258455.2 Sequoia sempervirens | reverse complement strand
GTTGTCTGGTTTCTTAGTTTCTTTTGGCCAAATTTTTGCTCTAGTTTGACACATATTAGATTCATCAGTTCACACTTCAGTTGAGAGATTATGTTTCTTGATCTGCATTGGTTCAAATCCTTCTTAGTTTGAGGCCATGTTTTTATGGTTAATGTTCCAAAATCTTCATGGTACTCCTTCATATGGAAGACTTTTAGTCATGGTTTGGCATTGGCATCGAGATACACAGTTTCTAGATTTTTTCTTGATTTCATCTATTGTTGCTTCATAGATTCCAGGGTTGTTCTATTTTGTGAGTTTTCCAGTGTTCCGTGGCATTAGGTCTACTATCACATTATGATTCCATTTTTGGTTTCTTGTAGACAAAAGTATCTTTCCTTACTTGTCAGATTGCGGTTCCAGTGTTACTCCACAGTGTTCTTCCAATGTTTCTTTGCAGCAGTTATCTCATTGTAGGGGGTTTTTTCCCACTGGGTTTTCCTTCTCTACCTCATTATTTCATTTGTACTTGGGTACTTGATTAGGCCTTGTTACCAGGACCCATTCATTCATGCTTTCTTGCATTCATCTTAGTTTTAGGTGCATGCTTTTTTAGTCTCCCTAAGTTGCACTTATGGGGGGGTGTTAGTGTAATTAATATTTAATTACACTTGCATAACTTTACTTAGGTAATATTTAATTCCTAGGTTAATTATTCTCATCCTTATCTTATTGAGATATCTTGTTGCTTAAGATAAGATTAGGGTTATGCATCTTTTCTTTTATAAAGCAAAGCAGATCTTGTAATTAAATATTCCTAAATAATATAATGTTGCACATCTTTTGCAATAACTCTATTTTTTTTATTTTCTCTTCTATGGAAGGATTTTTTGGTTTGCATTTCAAATCTTTAGAAAAAAAGAGAAAAAGTCTTGAAAAAAATATTAAAAAATGAGAAAAAATCCTAAAAAAATACAAAAAGAAAGAAGAGAAAAAAAAAGTCCAAGAAAAACAAAAAGAGAAAAAGTCCCCAAAAAATGGTCACCCTAATGAAAACCTGGCAAACAGGAATCTTGGTGACAAAAAAATAAATAGAAAAAAGTAAAAATAAAAACTTGGTCCAATGGTGAAAACCTGGTAAATAGGCACCTTGAATAAGTACCATGGTGAAAACCTAGCAAACAAGCACCATGAGTAGTCAATCTTTGCTTCATCATCTACTATCACTCTATCTGGTCTTTCGCCTAAATTCATAATAATACCTTTACTTTCCATCATCTCCCATTTGACATCCATTATCAGGCCTTGTCATCCATATCATGACTCCTAAAAGGTTGACATCTTGCATATTTTTCCTGCATCATCTGTTCATGATAAAACTTGTCACATCCCATCCCTATTGGTTTGTCCTATACCCAACTAGGGAAATATCCTTGACTTGGACTAGATTTTGCACTCATCATTGGAAGTCACTATGCTAACAAAAATCCATAAAAATCATAAAATGTCTTGGAAAATCCATAAAAATCATAAAATGTCATAAAAAAATCCAAAAGAATCAAATACTCCCAAAATCCAAAAAAAATCAAAAGATTTCAAAACCCAAAAACATTGAGATAACTTCCAAAAATCCCAAAGTAGTAGAGTCAAAATCAGTCATGTCAGTCTTTGTCCTTGTCGAACTACGTTGCCTCTACAATTGAACATAGGCAAGGCCATTTATCAATGTGTCCTTGAGGTCCCCTAGGTTAATCCTTTTAGTTTTTGTTAGGTTAGTCAAAATAAATTAGACATTGTCAACTCTGACATGACATAATCATCTACATTTCTAACAAAAATCTTGAATTAACAAGAAAATTTAGCCAACAAGTCTCCAAGTCAAATTAATCATTTGTCAAATCAATCAAAGCAGTCAAATTGATTAAAACGAATGGTCTTATACAAGATGTTTCTTTCTTGAAACTAGACCTTGTCATTGTCACACTTTGTCATTTTCCTTATACAGGTAGTTGCATGATCGAAACCAGACTTGACATCTTATATGACATGTTTCTTTTCCTGAAACTAGGCCTTGTCAAAACAATCCATCTACCACTCACTTCATCACTTAACACACTAGAAAACACCTGTTCGAAAATAATATGAACGGTTGTTGACCTTTTTGGTCTATTTTGTCTTATTTTTTTAGATTATCTTCGGTCATGTTACTAGCCACCTCAAGGATGTTCCGTGAAGGATTTAGAGGAGTGATGATGTGTCATGACTCATCTTTTATTTGATTGTTGTCTTTGGTTTGTCTGTGACTGCCTGTTTTGCAAATGGATGACCTTGCACACCTTGGTCTATGTCATACCATGGTGTTGGCTGTCCATTTCTCACATTTTACTGCTCTATGATGATAAAGAACTTTGTAAAGCACACGAAGCTTCATCACCTTCATCTGTCATTATCCATTCCCTTCATCATTGCATCTTTTCTTCATCATCCTTAACAATTTCCCTTTGTCATTTTTCTCCTTCATCTTCTAAGTCCTCTCATTCATTTCGAGAGCACATTCATGTTCTTGGAACCCACGTGTCCTCTTGAGGGGGCTACCTCTACCTCCTCATCATCCTTCTACCTCTACCTCCTCATCATCCTTCCTCATTATTTCTTACATTGGGGTATATCTTTTTCTTTGAAACAATGCGACATGCTACATTGTCTCAAAGAGGGGAAAAATGTAGACACATAAAATGTCCTTTTAATCATTTTATCCATTGCAGATTTCATTTAATCATCCACATAATCATATCACCATATTCATAAAATCATTTAAATCATTTATCATTTATCCATTAAATTATTTATAACCATTCATTCATATCATTTAATTTCATTTAAATCATTTATCATTTATCCATTAAAATATTATAAGCATTTTTTCATAACCATAATCCATTTACATAAGCATTTAGTTACTTATCCATTATTTATCCATTTGCATATTTCATTATCCCATTTCATAAATATTTGTTGTTTCACTAATCATAAGCATATTCATAAATCATTTAACCATTTTGTAAATCTATTAATCCATCAATTTGCATAAATTATTAATTTATCCATATGCATTAATCATTAAAATGCATTCATATATTTCATTAAATAATTTAAATTCATAAATAACTTCCATGAAATTAGCTCAAAATGCACATTAAACTCACAAATCACTTCCATGAAATTAGCTCAAAATTGCACATTTTGACCTTCCAAACATGAATCATGGCATAAATCACTCCACTAATTCCTCATTTCTCATTTTGACATTGGCCATTCATTTATAAAATCCTCCTCCTTCTCACTTTTGGGAGGAGACATTTTGATACACATTTTTTGATTTCAATCTCTCTTCTATTCATTATAACTTATTGTTGCACTTGCGCTCATAAAAAATTGAGAGCATCAAATGCATAAATCAATAACTATGGTGAAATAGGAAAATAATGAAGCTTATTTTCCTTTGAATTCATTTATTTTAGTTTTTTTTACATAGATTAGTGTGAATTTTGCATATGTTTTCATTTGGAAAGGCTTTATTGATGTAATGTTGAAAATTCTTTAAATCTGATAAAAGTTTCAATTAGCCTTTTCATTTTCAGCATCTACATTACCTATAGAAAAACATCAAATATACACTCTATTAACAAAAAATATATAATGCCTTAAATTATGGACAAAAAATATTATTATTAAGAAAACTAATACTTTACAAATTTCAATTGTATTCAATTGAGAAAATGTGATTTCTAAAGAAAAAAATTATTTAAAAATCATTTTCCTAATATTACTTATTAAAATCATTAGTAATTAATTAATTTATATTGCAAGTAATGGATACATTGTAAAATAGGAAAACGACATATGGTTCTATTTTACATTTCCACAATCAACTTCCAACTAAAAAGAATTGATATGGAAGTGCAAAAAACAATCTCCTAATATGCACAAATTCTTTTTAATCTTTGGTGCGTTGCTTCTCACATAACAATAAAGAAGTGCACTATAAAATAGGGTTTACAATGATGTATAATGCTCAAAATAAATGTAGAGATGTAAAACAATTTATACATAAGCCATATTCATATTATCCATCTAATTATGCCTTTCAAATGTCTTTGTTTATTATAATGTACTCTATGGATTTTAATCTCGATTAACTCCTACATCAAAATAATCACCCCCAGTACCTTAAATTTTGGACAAAAAAATTATTATTAACAAAACTAGTAATTTACACATTTAAATTGTTTTCAATGCAGAAAATGTGATTTATTATGAAAAATTTTATTCAAAAATTATTTCCTACTATTACTTATTAAAATCATTGATAATTAATTAATTGAGATTGGAAGTAGTGGATACATTATAAATAATGAATTTTACATTCCCACAATCAGCTTCTAGCTACAAATTATTGATATCAAAATGCAAAAATCAATCTCCTAATATACACAAATTCTTTTTAATCTCCATTGGATTGGTTATCACTTAACAATAAAGAAGTGCACTATAAGATGGGGTTTAAAATGTTCTACAATGCTCAAAACAATTGTAGAGATGTAAAACAATTTCTACCCAAGCCATATAGATATCTTTTACTACACACATAGCTTTTCTTTCTTTTCAAATTCACTTTGCTCTACAAAAAACAAGCTTTCTCCTTTCCCCCATTGAGCTACCTTTTGCGGTTGGCCCTTACTGGCTGATCATTGCATGCGGTGCATGTGATTGCTAGTTTACAAGGAGCATTCACTATAGGATAACTTAAATTTAGAATGCTAAAAAGAACATACTTGCATCAAGATTCACATCTGTGCTTGCTTGGCATCTACCAATACTTGCCTAAATTTGTAAAGTCAATCTTTTAAGGGTGTTGACTATGAAGAACTTGACTCTCAGAATCTAGCAATTTCCTTAAGTAGATTTTAAATTCTAGCAATCCTTAACTTAAAATTAAGGAATCATGGTGAACATAACCACAAAAATTATGTATTTAACTAAATCAAGCCTACATCCCAAAGGTTACATCTTTGCTATTCAAAAAATTGATAGGAGATCCTAAACTTGTCATAGTTTTGATAGAGTAAGAACATTAGAACATTAATTTGTAGATCACTGATGACTTTATCAAACCCCCTTGAAAAAAGATAGAAAACCATAGAAAATCTTTCCCTTTTTTGCAATTTTTTTTTTCTATTGGTGAATCTCTCTTTTTTAAAAATAAATTAATTTTATTAATAAAATTTTAAATAATAAAAGAATTAAAGAAAAAATTGGAAAATTTTGACAAAAAATAGACAAATGTATTAATTAGCATAATAAATTCTTTCATTTAAAAAAATTAAATTCCTATGGAAAAGTAAGGTCTTGAGGATTGTAGCTTTGATTGACTAGTTTAAGGGGTGATGATCATGTCTATAATTTCCTACTTTCATAGTATTTTAGATCAAACACTATATGTTTTAAATCATTCCTAAATTATTTTTCACAACCATTGATTCAAATGTAATCTAACATTTTGTATTCTATTTTGGGCCCTATGGGTGTTGGAACTCTACAGATACATTTTGACCCTTATAATTTAACACAATTTTGGGCTCAATGGGCATTAGAAATTTGTGGGTATTAACTTATGGAATATAACCCCTATTGGGAAAAATGATCTGGGGCATCTCAGAGAAACCTCCAAGAATAGTGGTGCCTTTGGTAACTTCATTTTGAAGATTGCCTCAAAGGCACATACACCTATGTCCTAATGCGGAAACAAACACAATTCATTTCCCACATTGATCCTTCTGAGAGAAGCACATGTAAATTCAACAGCAAGAAACAACACAAATGAAAGATAAAATAGAAAACTAGAACACACAAATTTACGTGGGGAAAACCCTTTTAGGTAAAAAACTCCACACTCCAAAGATCGAGCCATTGTATTATTCAGCAACTAAAGGTTACAATACAATTCAGGCTCATAGCCTTTTAAGAGATTACATCTTATTCATTTTGGATACAACTAGTAGAAAATGATCAGACCAGACAACCTTCACACTTTTACAATGTAGTGCAGATTATCATGAGTGAGATCAATCATGATCCATGATCAGAAGAGATTCCAGTAGAATAACCCTGCCTCTCTCTTCCTCTACTTTTTCCTCATGGCCTCAGCCTTTACACTATCTTCTCTCGGTTTCCATGCTTCTATTGTTCTCACTGAATCTTCATGTTCCTCTTGCAACTGTCGGATCACAATCTCTAGCTCAATATCATTATCATCGAAGATGTTTCCATTTCCTCATGTAGATTTTTCCCTTCCACACAAAAACAGTTGCAACAGTCTCACAACAAATAGTTCACATTTTTCTCACTCTCATTGGTCCAAATCACACCACGTAGGATAGTCTTCACTTGGTCAAGGGAATTCAACCTGTGTCGCATGTTGGTGAGACACTAACCATGTCTCCCCGATGCCACAAGACCTATTACACATCTATTGCCAAGAGTCACCTCCATTGGCAAGACATTACACTGAGTCCAGAAAGCTATCACTCAGAATTTCCCTTGTTGCCAAGACATCTTATTGATGATCGACACTTGTATCACTATTCGACATGACCATCGCTAGTTAGTGAGAAGTCATACCAATATTCAAAGGTTACATCGACTTCAACACTCTCATCGGAAAGACAATCACCACTCGATGAGACATCATACCAATGACCACAAGTTATTCTAAAGTGTTCATCAGTCAGAAAGACTATCTCTTTTCCTGAGAGATCATACCGAGCCTTTATGTTATATCGAACCCCAAACAACAGTCAGCAAGACTTATTGCTTTCGTTGAGAGGTCATTCCTACATCAGGATTCCCATCAGCAAGACAAAAACTCTTCACCAAGACATCATACCGGTGCCTTCAAGTCATATCAAAGAGCCCAACCTTCGGCCAGAAATTCCACATTCATTGAGACTTCATACCAAAGTCCTTGTGTTTCTCTGATGATTCCATTTGCTAGGAGTCTCACTAAAAATTCCTGATCACATGTAGCTTTGTCGGCTAGACTTACCACTGTCGATGAAACATCATACTGAGCTCAGGAGTCATATCAATATCCAATGTCGGTGAGAGAATCAATCATCGCCAAGACTTCTTACCGAGGCTTCCATGTTATCCCAAAACCATTGTTCGCCAAGAGTCACCCCAACATCCTAGTGAGTCATTGTCGATGAGATAGCCCACCATCGCTAAGACTTCTTACCAAAGCAAATGGGTTACACCGATGACTCCTTTTGCCACAGGTCTCCCCGACATCTGTTAAACACCAACCTATCGTCTAGACATCTCCGAGTCACCAAAAATTTATATCGATAGGAGCAAGTCATACCAATTACCATGTCGGCTAGAAAGACCAAAGATCACACCGATAGTAGCAAGAATTCCTATTGTCACCAAGACATCATTTCGACAATCTGAGGTTATGCTGAAGGTTTCAGATGTCGATCACCAAGACATTCAGGAGGTCACAACAATAGTTTAGGATCAACTAGTAGGTTGGCCGGACATCTACCCAGTCACAACGACCATGCTTTCTTAGATGTTTCAGCTTGTGAGATTGAGGCACCAATTCCAACAATCTCCCACTTGATGAAGATCACACAGGCACCTCCAAGGCAACCAGAAACTAAGATCACACTAGCTCCACCAGTTCAGACCTCGCAAAGCTCAAGACATCAGACCAACAAGATTCCACAGATAACAATCAACCAGACAATCTGCAAAAAAGAATAGGCATCCAGCTGCAACTCACTGAACAACAAAGCAACCAAAAAGAAACTAATCACAGCCTTCCAATAAACCACATAGACGTCAAACATACTCTCATGCTCCATCAAGAATTCTACACCAACATCCAAGATGTCCACCATTTAGGCAACAATCCTTGTTATCTTCCAACATGCCACCTATGGAAGAAAGATTCAAGCCAAGGTGAATAAGCACCATTCCAACGAACACAAGAAAAAGATCCCAGTGATATCATCAACAAGATACTGCTACCACTTCACTGTTCTCAAACGCTATACAAAAGAAATATCAGCTTCAAAGCTTCAATTAGAACACAACAATGAAGTCATTATCCAGAAGCAAGACAAAAAACTCTAGCTAGAACAACAGTCAGACTGACTGCTTCCATCCAACTGATAAACCCACACAACTGAAAATAGCACCCATAGCTCATGCTATTCCATCCAATCTCACATACCTCATAAGGTATTAGCATTAGTAAACTCATGCCACTCAAAAATAGACATCACAAGTCTACCAATAATGACACATAGAAAATGTAACCATGTAGTACCAAGGAAATATCCATAACGACATGCACATCTTGCAACAAACCACTACAAGAAACATTGCTCTCACCACAAACCTTCACAACCATAGAGAGAAACTCTGCACATCATCTTCCTGTAGAACATCCTTCTACATACACTTCTAATAGCCAGTTTGTGTGAAGAATGATCTCCTTCACATCCCAAAAGAAAAGCCTTAACAACATCCATCTGTTCAATCACCAAGATCAAACCAACTTTAAAAACATGGATGTAAACCTCTCAAAGAAGACCAAACTACATCATTTCCCATTCTAGGAAATCAGCCCATACATTATCTCCTACCAATTCTCATCAGTAAATAACGTAGAAACTCAAGGAGATAAAAGAAACTGTACAACTTCCACTATGAATCCTCTAGAACCATTAAAAAGCAATTCAAGATCCATATCATGAAAGTAAACATAAAAAACATCTGAAAGATATAAAGGGCCAAATACCTCTCAGATAAATTTCCGAGTAGACCAAGAGTGGGAAAAAGAATAATTCTTCAAGATATACAAGCCATCATGACTAATCCAAGAGCTATCTCCTCATAGGTCTCTTATTGAACTCACATTCAACCAAGGTGTAGGATTTTTGGACTTTCTGCTAGAAAAATTCATCAAGAATACCAATCAGCAACACTTCTCTCATAAGAGGAAAACAACCGCACATTATTCTTCATGTATCCATGAGTACTAGCAACCAATCATCTCATGCTAAACTTCAGCTGCATTACTGCACTATCACGAAGTATCAAGAAAATAATCAAAGCACTCAAGACACAAAGAATTACCAGACCACTATCAAAGCTCCAATCATCTGAATCAAGAACTTATCATGACACCATGATCTACATATCCCCTTAGGAGATACAATGCTTCAAGTGACTTCAGCATAGTCTCAAGTACAATGCACAATACCAAAACTCCAGTGCACAAATAAGAGTATACATGACATAAAGCAAACAGACTCAAAACCAACATCACCTGTCAAGCACCACCAACACCTCAGCCAAAGACTCCAAGCATCCTCCATGGATCCAATATTTTGTGCATCTTCAAATAATATCCATGTAAATGCAAAAGAACCCTTCTGTAGGAATAGGATCTAAAAGCTCCCCCTTGAAACATCTGCAACACTAAAGAAGACCATTCACCACCATGTGATGAACCCACAATCATTGCTAAAGCTCCCATTGAAACATGACATCTGAGCTCTCCAAGCATCATGAACACCTGCTTTAGGTTCCCATAACCGACTATTCAGGTACTTAATAGTATCCATTGTCTCATCTCAAAGCAATCATACCAACGCACAAGTGACCACAGACAAGGCCAGCTAACAAGTCTACACCAGCAATGAATCAACCTTGTGGATAAAGACAGTCCACATCCAAGTTATCTAATTGCAGTCAATAGGTAGCTAATACACCAACTGCTTAACTCATAGATCACAAACATCAAACATGAAAACCCATTATCACATTGGAAAATACAACACTGAGATTTCAAAGAGAATAACCACGTAGACAACATGACTTAAACATCAGATCACACCAAACCTAATTTTCCAATCATGTCCACAACGAGCACCATAATCAAGGAACCCACAAGCATCACCACAGGAATGTTGAGTGATAAATCACATACCAACACCCCCATGTACAAAAGAAATCACACCTCCTCATACGATGCACAAAGCATGCATGCAGAATTGTAACTATCTCAACCAACAACACCCGAAAAGCTAGAGTCTAGAAAATAGTTTAACAACAGATCCACATAATCACACTTTTTTCTTAACCATGTAAAACCTGCAAAACCACAAAGCCATGCAAGTACAAAACATCCTTAAAAAAGAAAACAATAGTTCAGGTAATCCAGGCCCCTTTCAAGCCAAATCTAAACCACCATGTACATGCATTCAAGAAAGAGAAAGGCTATTAAGAAGCTTGCAAATCATCTAATGATTAACTCTATAGCCTTTATGTATTCGAGGTTAACAAGAAACAATGCCTTCCAACACCAGGAAACATGACCTAGCATAAGCACTCTCTTCCATAGATGTGAAACAAACTAGGCTTCTCCATATCACCAAGGAGCCTCTCATATAGACACCCAATACGGAAGCTTTACTACTACACAACCACGGAGCAAGAAAATCCACCTCATACACCAAGGTTATACTAGTACCAACCAGGAGACATAGATCACAAGAAAACAACATGATCAACTCCCTTTTTTCCATCTTCACCATCCTTCAAGCCGAATGTTGTCTTCGAATATCATAAGACTTCCACTCACCAAAGGATCAATAAATCAGTTCATTCCTCCAGATTTCCACCAGCTCAACAAACTGAGAAATATTCACAGGAGAAATACCCAGAATCAACAACCAGAAGAAGGCTCTGATACCACTTGTTGGGAAAAATGATCTAGGGAATCTCAGAGAAACCTCCAAGAATAGTGATGCCTTTGGTAACTTCATTTCGAAGATTGCCTCAAAGGCACGTACAACTATGTCCTAATGCGGAAACATACACAATTTATTTCCCACATTGATCCTTTTGAGAGAAGCACATGTAAATTCAACAGCAAGAAACAACACAGATGAAAGATAAAATAGAAAACCAAAACCCATAGATTTACGTGGGGAAAACCCTTTCAAGTAAAAAACCACACACTCCAAAGATCGAGCCATTGTATTATTTAGCAATTGAAGGTTACAATACAATTTAGGCTCATAGCCTTTTCAGAGATTACATCTTATTCATTCTGGATACAACTGGTAGCAACTGATCAAACCAGACAACCTTTGCACTATTACAATGTAGTGTAGATTATCATGAGAGAGATCAATCATGATCCATGATCAGAAGAGATTCCAACAGAATAATCCTTCCTATCTCTTCCTCTACTTTTTCCTCATGGCCTCGGCCTTTACACTATCTTCTCTCGGTCTCCATGCTTCTCTTGTTCTCATTGGCTCTTCATGTTCCTCTTCCAACTGTCGGATCACAATCTCTAGCTCAACATCATTATCGTCAAAGATGTTTCCATTTCCTCATGTAGAGTTTTCCCTTCCACACAGAAACAGTTGCAACATGTTCACAACAAACGGTTCACATTCTGCTCACTCTGATTGGTCCAAATCGCACCACGTAGGATAGTCTTCACTCGGTCAAGGGCATTCAACCTGTGTCGCATGTCGGTGAGACACTAACCGTGTCTGCCTGATGCCACAAGACCGATTGCACATCTATCACCAGGAGTCACCTCCATTGGAAAGACGTTACACCGAGTCTAGAATGCTATCACTCAGACTTCCCCTTGTTGCCAAGACATCTTATTGATGATCAACACTTGTATCACTATTCGGAAAGACCATCGCTAGTCAGTGAGAGGTCATACCAATGTTCAAAGGTTACATCAACCTCAACACTCTCATTAATGAGACAATCGCCACTCGATGAGACATCATATCGATGACCACAAGTTATTTTGAAGTGTTCATCAGTTAGAAAGACTATTGATTTCACTAAGAGATCATATCAAGCCTTTATGTTATACTGAACCCCAAACAACAGTCAGCAAGACTTATTGCTTTCACTGAGAGGTCATATCAACATCAGGATCCCATCAACAAGACAAACACTCTTTGCCAAGACATTATACCGATGCCTTCAAGTCATATCGAAGAGTCCAACCATTGGCTAGACATTCCACATTCGCTGAGACGTCATACCAAAGTCCTTGTGTTTCTCCGATGACTCCATTCACTAGGAGTCTCACCGAAAACACTCGTTCACATGTAGCTTTGTTGGCCAGGCTTATCGCTTTCAATGAAACATCATACCGAGCTCAAGAGTCATATTAATGTCTAATGTCGGCAAGAGAATCAACCATCAGCAAGACTTCTTACCGAGGCTTCCATGTTATTCTGAAACCATTGTTTTCCAAGAGTCACCCCAACATCCTAGTGAGTCACTATC
Organism: Sequoia sempervirens; assembly: GCA_007258455.2. Lineage (NCBI taxonomy): Eukaryota > Viridiplantae > Streptophyta > Pinopsida > Cupressales > Cupressaceae > Sequoia > Sequoia sempervirens. The sequence goes on along the minus strand of VDFB02000003.1, from coordinate 187,793,361 downwards.
GGTGAGACAACCCACCATCGCTAAGACTTCTTACCGAAGCAAATGGGTTACACTGATGACTTCTTTTGCCATAGGTCTCCCTGACATCTGCTAGACACCAACCTGTCAGCCAGACATCTCCCAGTTGCCAAGACTTCATATCGATAGGAGCAAGTCATATTGATTAACACATTGGCCAAAGAGACCAAAGGTCACGCCGATATCGACAAGACTTCCTATTGTCGCCGAGACATCATTTTGACAATCCAAGGTTACGTCGAAGGTTTCGGATGCCGATCACCAAGACATTTAGGAGGTCACAATGACAATTCAGGATCAACTAGTAGGTCGGCCAGACATATCCCCAGTCACAATGACCACACTTTCTTAGAGGTTTTAGCCTATGATATTGAGGCACCAATTCCAACAACCCCAATGAATACATTATAAATAAAATTAGTAGTAATGATTAAAAAAAATTAATATGGTTGTAAAGTAACCAATAATTATATAATATTATAAGGACTTTAATTTCACTTTATACTTTAACTTAACAAGTATAAGTGAGTTTTATCTAATTAGATGTCAAATATTATGGTGAAATTAATTTTAGTGTGATTTATATTGTCTTTTCTTCCTATTTCTCATTACAATATTGTGTTATGCTATGTAAACGATCAAGGACTAAACCAACATACGAAGAGGAAGAAACTATGAATGCAAAGAAATTAGAACATATGAGGCAACTTCATGAGAAGACAAAATTGGACATGATAGAAGAAGACATGCAAATTGAAGAGGAACATGAACCATCAATGAATGATATGGTATTGGTGGTATAAAGGGAATGAATGCAAAACCTTCTTTCAATGAGAGACTTGCATCCCATAGTTGGAGACACATCCTCTACTAAAAATCAAGATGGAGGGGCACTATCTACCATATCTCAATTTAAAATTACATCGTCACTCACATGTGAAAAAGGAGGTACGCCATCTATTCCATCTCCAATCAAAGGTATGTCATCTATCCCATTTCATTTAAATATTTATGAAATTCCTAATGTTGAGAAAAAATTACCTTTGAGAACACCTATATTTATGAATATAAATCCCAAGTATTTTATTGATATTGTTGCAAATATTTTGCATCCAATGGTAGATACGATTCTAAAATGTACTTGTAGAAGATATGTTCATAAGATTAGGAGAGTGTTCTTTGACAAATTAAATGAGATCAAAAGATGTCAACTATTTTTTAAAATGATACAACATATAAATTATAGGTTTATCATGAAGATTCTTGGGTTGAGAACATTCGAGGCTTTAAGTGAAAAATCTATTGTGAAGAATCTAATGAGTGTATATGAGAGTAGGTAACACCTCATGCATAAAAGATAGTAATATCACACAATGTGTCATTAAAGCAACAATAGTAAGTAATCAAACAAAGAAAGATAATCTCATTAGAAAGAAAAGTCAAGCATTGAAAATAAAAAGAAAAACATTATCAAAAGACATCGAAAGACACCAAAGAATTAGGGACATCAATGACAATGAATTATGGGAATACTCGAGGAGACTAACACAAAAAGATAAATTGATTGTTGAAGCATTGAGATCACTAATTAAAAACTTTTGGATGAATCACACAAGGTTATCTCCAAATCAAAGGGATGTGGTAGGAAAGAGAATTGTAGTAAAAAATATAAGCCACATCCAAAGCATTTCTTGGATATGACTCAAACACAATTTTTTGGTCAATTTTTAGATATGCATCCTCAAGTTAAAAATTTTCAAATATATATTGAAATGCTTAATCCTTTCTATGTCAAAATAAATCAAACACACACTACTTGTTGTTGTAGAGTACATATTTAATTTTCTAACCATTTTGATGTGTATCGGTCTCTATGTTTAGATTTTAGTACTAACAATGTTTTGTACTATTGTGCCATACATGCCCCACCTACATCTTCAAGAGACTTCATATCAACAATTTTATGTGAAAGAGAGGAAGGCCAATTATTCTTCAAGAAATTATGCTTGGATGGTACATGTCAGCATTATAGTGGCTTGCAACGTATTCCAATATGTAAACATATGGAAAGTACACATGTGGTTGGAAATGAACTAGTAGAATTCGAAAAGTATAAAATAGTGGCCTATATTACAAAATATGGTAAGGAAGCAAAAATGTGTGATTTGGTTATTCAAAAGATTCTAGTCTATCATTTTATGTCTAAATTTTATGATAGAATAGTGTATGAGTATGCAAGGAATACCCATAGAGCTCAATGATTGGACTTACAACTCAAGTTATTCAAGGACACATTTCCACTTGGTAACATTATTTTAGTTGTCAAATTTGTAGAGAACTATATTCTACAACCACACAAGAGATGTAATCACAATATTACCACTCCACACAGGTTTCTATATTTTTCATATAGCATTCATTCATGCCAATGACAATACAAAGGATGACATAAAGATCATAAAGGAGTATCATTTTTATATCAATGATGATCACATGCATTCTACAAAGTTCATACAAGGTTTCTTTTAGGTGTTCTACCATGATTTGGATAGAAATGGAATATCATTCAATCAGCATATCATATGCCCATATAATTGTGCATAACAATTCAAGATCTCATAGATGTCCTATTGGTTGAGAAAGATGCATAATAGTATAGGTGTTCAACATATGTGGAACTTTTGTGAGGCCAAGCATGGAAAGGGGAAGCATGATGGTGTAGAAGCATGTTCAAAATAGCCATAACACGAGAAGAGTTGAAGTATAAAGGTAATGCAAAGTTGATGGATGAAAAATAAATCATTGAGTCATGTAATCCTTCAATGGGTCCAAGTAATGAAGGCGCGGACAAAGATTTTGGTACCAAAAGGATCTCTAACACTTCTAGGGGTTTTCACCTAAAAGGAGAGAGGTATGCCAAAAATTGCAATGTCCCCACTCAAGAATAATGCAAATATGAATGAAATATGCCTCAATGTAATGTCCTAAACACAATACACTAATAAAAGATATTGATTAGTAATGAAAAACTAATGAAATACAAGATGTTTGAAAAAATATGTGATATGCAAAATAATCTAAGAATGAAAACAAACTATAACAAAAAATGAATGAGACTGGAGAGGTGCACCTGGAAGCTAGAATGTGATGGAGAGAGGCTTTGGAATCTTACATAAATCACTATTGAATCAAACTAGGACACTTACACCAATCTAGGTGACTTAGTTTTATTACGGAGAAATTCTGTCAGAACAAGTTTTAGCCAAAAGGGTATCCAAAACTGCATAAATCACTTTTCAGGCATGTAGTGGGACTCATTCTCCATAGATGGTGACTTCGTCCACTTGTGAATCTCAGGAAATTCAAGATAGGAATTTGTAATCTTCAATCAATACTTTTATTCTTGATAAGTTTTCAGATTCAAATATGGAGAATATGGTCTATAGGTGATCTCCAAACTTCTTTTAGGGTTTTTATGACTTTGAATAACTTTGATGAAATGATGACACCTTTTCACACCTTTCTCTTTGACAAATCTGCATACAAGACCTGAAAAACACATATGGAAAGAGGGGAAAAAGGGTTAAGGGTTAGTGAATAGGGGTTTGCCTTGGTCAAACCCCGGTTTGGTAACTAAACCCTTGAAAATAAAATTAAATGAAAAGATAATGATGAATGAACAACATGCAATGCTACAACTCACCAAACCCTTGAATTAGAAATCTAAAGATATGCAAGTAGATGCTCCAATGGATATATGCTTGATAATTCCTAGATTACTCAAGAATGATTAAGTGAATGAATTTGAGTAGTAAGGAAATTAGGAGATGAAAAATGAGGGGAAAACCCTATATTTTTACATGATTATGTAAGATTTCCCAAAAATACCACATCATTGGCTAACCTCAAGGTCTAGAAAATAATATCCAAATAGAATTTTTGAAATAATTTTAATTTTTGAGCCAAGTGGGACTAAGTTGCCACAAGCAGCAACTTGGTCCCATTAGGGAAATTTTAATGAGTTTTGAGAATTAAAGTTTATTAAATGATTTTTAGTAGGATTATTCTCTAAAACACACTTAAGTAGGGTTGTAAGTGCATTAATATGTCATTTAAACATAAGGGTCAAATTATTGATGACAAATCTAAAAAACATGAAAGTTTGTTACAAAACTCCACAACACTTTGAAATAAGGCTTGGTAAGTAATAAAAATAGGTTATTTAGGTGAACTATATTAAAATGGTCCTAGAAAAGTGTCAATATGTGTTACAATGTACTTCATAACACTTTTACAAGGCATCATAAAGTTCTTAATAATTCACAGGGGTCCAAGACCTAATGTGAATGTGTTGACCACATTAAATCAAGGAAAAATGAAGCCAAAATCATGAGGGCCTAAATAGGAAGAAAAAATAGAAGGGTTACTTTTTCTATGTTCACATTTAGCCCCCACTTTAGTGAGAGGATGAACCTACTTCAAACTCCCACTAAAGTAGACCTACACACAATCAAGAGGGGTTCCAATGAACTAATGCTCAACCATACCAAAGTTATACCTTCTGATAATTTTAATAAGGTACAAAATGACTTTTCAAGCTTTACGAGACAAGAAAAGCTTCGTATGCTTGGAGCTCATGAAAAAATACAATGGCACCACAGGCATGCAAGTTGTGTTATGTAAGGTGGCCATATAAGAAATGAAAAATGCAACATGAAAAGAGTGTTCAAAGGAGTCTTGCTTAATTCAAGTGAGGTCTTTAGCTTAGGGAACATTGTGTCTAATGTCTCCAAAATAGGAGCAATCAACTAATAGAAAATTCGTAACTTAGGGGATACAGTGTGTCACATCAAGTCGCCAAGAGGAATGTAATATGCTAAGATAGATCATGCTCATGAAGGACACTACGCCCAATGTCATCCAAAAATAAACAAAATGCATTGTATGAAGTAAGAAGGTTGCACTAAGAACCAAGAAAATAAAAACTACAAAATAATAATTCCAATGTATTCCCTCACTTTAAAGTAATTGCTACACACTGTCCTATGAAAAATTACTTTAAAGTAGCAAATGAGAAAAAAAAGCAAGAAAGAAGATATGAGAGCCAACTTGGAAGGCCCTTATGCCAAGTCATATGTTTCTGAGTAAGGCTACATCATGTTGAGTAAAAAGGAAAATAAAAAGGAAGGGTTTTCCCCCAAAAGGAAAACACAAAACATATAAGGGATCTATGGATTTGGGGTCCGTATGTTCTTTGCTACAATGTTGTTTAGAGAGAGCTCAGAACTGACATCATCTCCCAAATACATAGAACTGGAAGAATGACACAAAGAGAATGAAAACAAAGAAAAAAAAATAACCTTTTGGGTCAACATGGAAGAGACATGAATTTCTCGATTCTTTGCGTCATCCCCAAAAGGAAAAGACAAGCAAGTGAAAAAGTTGAAAGAAAATGGAAAAGTTTTTGGGTCAGCATGATAGAGACATGGCGTGTCTCAATGCCTTGCGTCATCCCCGAAAGGAAAAAAAAAAGAAAAAGACAAAAATAAAAGGCAAAGAAAAAGGCCTTTTGGGTCAACATGAAAAAGACATGAGCGTCTCAATGCCTTGCATTATCCGAATAATCCCACAATACTGGTTTACAATTTCTAGGAGATCTTTATTTTTTCTGAAATCACATATGTTTAGAAAATATAATGATTTAAGCCTTGAAAAGTTCCATTTAAATGATTCCAATTGAAGAGGTTTTGATCGAACCACCTTAGATCAAACCCCCTTGGATACAACCCCGCTAGTTTTAAACCATACCTATAATGGAGTCTACTTTACACCTATCAAAATGCTAATAAATAACCACTTTTGATTTACTTTTTGGGGGATCAAATGAATTCATTTTAAATTTATTTTTGTAAGTATGTAGTCCTTATCATAAGCTTCCCAAAAAATTTAATTTTAAATAAATTTAATTTAATTATTATATTTATTTTTTATTTCTTGTGAATGTAGGTTTTTCACTGAAAATCAAGCTCTCTATTCTACACATCTGGAAAAATAGAATATTATAATTTTTTTTTTGAAAAATATTAGTGCATTAGGTATTAAAGTCCTTGATCCAATAATAAAAAAAATAAAAATTGATACATACAAAAAAAGATATGGTGTATACAGTCCACCTATGGCTGAATTGTAATTGGTTTGACTTTGAAACTTGATAAGGGAAAAAATATTCAATAAAACACTATGAAACCAAATGAAAATGTTAGATATCATAATTAAAAATCTAAATTTGAAAAAAATAGAATTTTATCCTTCGTGGAAAAAAGGTTATGTTGTATATGGTAAGCATCACTCCTTAAAAATGGTGTTAACTAAAAAAAACTAGTTTTCAAAGGAGATGAAAAAATAAATGCAATCTAATTCCTAAATTTTTCAAAAAATATATATATAGAATCTATATAAAAAATGTCACAAATCACTATTTCCTTCATCTTCAAATTCCTCACGATTTAGCCGCTATAGGTGCCTGAAAATGAAGATTTAGTTAGAAAAAATTAATTTAGTGTCTAGTTTTGCCAAAAATTGTAAACCAATATTGTGGTATCGCCCATCCCCAAAAGGAAAACAAAAGAAAAATACAAAAAGAAAAAGGAAAAAGGGCTGATGCAAGAAGTTGGGTACACAAAAATATCAAAAAGTAGAAGTGTTTTTGCTGTTTTTTAGAAATTTTCACACTTGGATTGAAAATTTGAGGCATTTACACAATGAATATTTAAAAAAGTCGGTAATATGAAATTTAGCATTTTGAATATAATTTCCAAATATGTAAATTATTCAAATACCTAGATTATAGAAAATAAATTTTGATAGGGATCTATAATAACCACTTTTTAAAAGTCCTTGTTTTTTACCATACCAAGCATGTGTACGGACACCACTTTTTGACCCGAATAAAAGTATTTTGCTAATTAATTTTGTGAAAAGAGATCTAACAATATGAAGATTTATGTGGATTTTTTTTTGTAATTTTTTGTTGAATATTATTTTTTTATTGAATTTTTATTGGCCTTAATTGTTGTTTTTAAAAAACAATGTGTATGGACAACATAACTGGACCTAAACTAAACATTTTTTGAATTTTTTTTCATTGTGTAGAGAATTGTCTAAATTTTGATGCCATATAATTTTTTTTACAAGAAACTTAACCAAAAAAAGTTATTAAAAAATTAAAAAACCCTGATATTTCAAGTTTAAGGACTAGTTTGCTTAGAAATTAATTAAAAATAGCAAAAATAATCCAATATTAATAAAAATTATATATTTGGAAAGTAGATATCATTTTCTCTAATGGGTTTTAATTTTATAGATTGATTAAAAAAAAAGTCCACCAACCATATTACCAAAGTTGGACATTCTTCTTCAATCTTCCTTAGTGTTTTAGTTGTAGGTCAAAGGCTAAGGGTCAGGTTGCCAAACCTTTCCCAAGCGTAAAACTGAGGTAGCATGTGAGTTGGGAATTCAAAATTTTAAAAATGTGTATGCATTTTTAAAACACGCATATGTGTTACAAAACACATATATGTTCTTTATTTTCTTGATTATTTAAAAAAAAAAAAAACTTTTTAGAAACGCGTACACATTTCTAAAATGTATTTTTAAAAAAAATAAATAAATTGTACATGTTATAAAATGCATACACGTTATATAATACGTACATGTTATAATGCATATGTGTTTTTTAGTGAATACACATTCTTTTAGGCTTGGGTACCCAAACCATAATGCATACACATTTTTTTAATAATGCGTACGTGTTTTCTGTGATATTTTTTTGGCCAAAAATTTCCCTCTTCGTGTACCCAACTTCTTGCTTTTACCCAAAAGTAATACACAAAATAGAGAAGAATGAAGGTGCAAATTATAGAGTAATGCCACAAAGAGAGAAAACATCAAACAAAACATCATAGGGGATCACATTATGCACATGCAAACACTTAAAGGAAAAAGGAAAAAGAAAGTGTAAAAGACTAGTAAGGAAAATGTGAGTCAACCACCGAGCAGGTCATTTGCCTCCCAATCATGTTTCAGATATGCCGAGGGCAGGAAACTAGCCAAAAGGACAAGAGCAAGTGTCAAACTAGGGGAAGCACTAGGTTCTACACTCTTTGTAGGGGATTTGTCATTTAAGCTCATGGAAGAGGAGAACAATGTGTTCAAATTATTATGCACATCTTCGTCAATTTTAGTGATCTCGTCATCGTCATCCAGATTAATCACAATGGGAGGACGAATGATAATTTCCAATGAAGAGTGCACCTCTTGTTGTGATTTTTGTATTGGATTATTTTATTGTGGTTGCTCGGAGGAAATTCATCATAAATTTCTTTTGCCAAGTGTGGATTTTGATTTTCTTTATTTTCTTCATGTAACTTGCGAGCAAGGGCACGACGTCTACACCTACGCTCTCTAGCTCCTCTTTTTTGTTTGGTATTTTTGTCTAGTTATGTTTGTGAAGGAGAGGGTTGATCATCCATAGGTTTCTTTTCTTTCCCAGGGGGAGGAATGGAAGGAACCATGGAAGGATGGCCATCCACTTTCTCTTTTTCTTTCTAAACTTGTTTGATGCGAGGAGGCATGATAGAGTTTTTATCATTGTCTCGTGGTCTTTTGGACGATGTTGGGGAGATTTTGGGTGTTGTTTGAGCTTGGTTAGTTGGTTCTTTTTCAAATTGAAGCAATTTTTCATTTAGGATAGGAGTTTCGAAAGGGGATGGGGACATGTTTTCGAGAGACAATTCTTCTATTTTCTTTACTTTAGATTTTTGGTAAGCAATGAAAAAGAATTTTTTTCAGGGCATTATAGGTTCCGTGGGCTCAGGACAAAAGGATTCTAGGTAAGAGTTTCCTTTAGAAGACAAGGGATTAAATTCGCTATGGTGAAAAATGAATATTTCATTGTCAAATAGAAACTTTAAACATTTATGCATAATCAAAGGGACAACTTGCATTGAGTAGAGCCATGGGTGGCCTAGCCTCGAACAAAATTGGTTGGGCTACAGGATGATGGAGAATGTAACATCCAATGTTTTTTGTCCTATTTATAATGGAAGGAAAATCAATCCTATCATAGGGAAAGCAAAACCATTGTTTGTTTTGATCCATGCTTTTGGTTTATCGTAATCATCTTGATAAAGATCATGTTATAGCTAAAATTCCTCAATGATCACATTCTCTCCACAAGTGAGATCTATGAGTATCCCATTAGTGGGCTTGTCATAGATATGGCCGACTATGTAAAGAGGACCATCGAGGAGATTTTTAATTATGTCCTTAGAGGAGAAAGTAATATCAAGAGATTCTTTAGGTTGGCCCTTACGAGGGATAATTTTTATCACACCTACCATTTCATCCATAGGATTGACATGGGTAGTATGTGGGATGGGATTAGGATGTTCATCATTTGTATCAACATTCATTACATCATTCTTTGTAGTTTCACTAGCTTTGACAAATGAAACATTATTTCTAGGAATTGGATCAGTGAAAATTTTCAAGTTTTGATTTGGAGGGGCAATAAAATTATTTCCTTGATCATTAACACCTGTAATGGATAGATGGTCGGAATCAATGAGGTCTTGCACAAGATGTTTAAGATGCTTACAATGTTCTATGTCATGTCTATTTTTTTAATGATAATGGCAATAAGAATTGGATTTAAATTTTGGAGGTAAAGGATTAGTAGGATCGAGTGCTTTGATGGTAGGAAAGGTAATCATTTTTTGTTGTAAAAGCTAGGGCATTGTGTTATGAAGGGTGTTTGGTAAAGGTGTGAATTATCTTTTTAGATCTCCATAAGTAAAGGGCATTGTGGTTTTAATAGCTGCTACTTGGTTGTTGACGGTTTGAGTTGGTTGTCGAGGGGGTTTGAACTATAAGAACCCTTTGTTTTTCTTTCTGAATGGTTGATAATTGTTTGGGTTGGCATGTTCATATTTCTCAATTCAGCTAGAAGTAGACTTTGTATCTCAACTACTAACCAAATTGTGATTATTGCAACTTAGGGCAATACAAAAGTGCATAAAGGAGGGGAATTTCATCGTAGTGAGTTTGTCTTGAAGTTTAGTTTGCAATTTTTCTATAAACGAGTATGTGCAGGATCATCATAGAAAAAGAAGGCCCTTAGGTGGCAAAAAAATTAGAAAAATCAAAGTTAGGCAACTTGACATAAAAAATTGAATAAGTTATCTATATTATTTCAAAAATGTGTAAGAATAGAATCTGTAGAATTGAATGTAGTTTCTAAACTACTATATATGTTTTAAAAAAAAAATTATTTTGGTGAAAATTTAGAAATTTCACGCAAAGCATAGTTAAATTTTAGGAAAAATAAGTAGGTGTTTTCCTAATTACCCCAACCATACAATAAAATGATAATTATTTTTATAAGATTTTAGATATAAGTAGATGACTCGTAACTCGATGTGATGCATATTTTTTTGTAATTTGTTTCCAAGTAAATAATTAATTATGAATTTTTCATTACAACTTTTTAAAAAATATAAAAACTCATATGTCTGACCACCTTAACTTGGTCAAAACTTCATGAAATTCAAATTTTCTTTTTTTTTAATCCTATAGTATGCAAAGCATAGAATGTGACACATGTTTCGGATTAAAAAAATGTGATATCATTTGAAAGCTATAGATGTTTTTCAATAAGCCCATCAATTAGGACTTTAGTCATAATTTGAATAGAAAATGAATAATAATTACTTATTAAATTCAAAGTAAAGCATAATTTATATTGGTAAAAAATTGAGAATCTCCTTTAAAAACCCTTTTTGTTTCATCAATGTTGGGTAAAAAGAATTTGTTAGCCACATACCCATCATATTTCCACTTTTTGGCCCATCATGATCTTGCACATACCTAAACATCTTTTGAAGGTGTGGATCAAAAATGTTGACATCAATTTGGGAATAAAGTAATTGATAGTGTGAGGTGAAATCAGCTATCTTTTCTTCCTCATGTTTCTTGCATCTCATCAAATCGGCCAAGGTCTTATTGGGAGTCATATGCACTTGGAAATGATTTATAAATGCATCAAAAAGTTCATTAAATGAACAAATTGATTTTTTTGGTAAAGAAGAGAACTATTCCAAGGAAATGTCCTCTAAAGTCCTAGGAAAAAGTTTCACTAACAGTTTGTCATCAAGGAAAAAGCCACTACATAAGCCGGTGTAGGAATTAACATGGTTAGAAGGATCTCCTTTCCCTCCATATTTCTCAAATCAAGGCATCTCTACTCCTTGTGGCATCAATGTTTGCAATATGTCCAAAGACAATGGGCTGCTTTGAACATAATATGTGGGTGGTCCATTCTAATTTTGATTTATGGTAGATATTTGTTTTTGCATGGATGAAACCATTTGGAAAAGTTGTGTTATGAGAGGTTCATTGTAAGTGGTATGAGGTGGAAGGGAAAGTGGTGATGGAATGCATGTAGTGGTAGGGAAAGTAAAATAAATTCTTATAGATGGTATTTTAGAAGAGGATGACACATGTGAAGGCACATAGGAATTAGGGATTCTAGCAGGAATAGTTGAGGAAAGAATCACATTACTAACTTGTTGCATTGTTTTTGTGACTTGAGGAGTGGTATAGGTAGGTATGGATCCTACTGTTGAGGGAGGAGAAGTGTGAGGTCCTCCTTGGCTAACTACAGTGTTTGTTGATTGATATGTACTATAGGTGGAAGGAACATGTTTTGTATGTAGCTCAACTATATTTTTCACAATGTACAAGCCTTCTTCATTTTCAAGTATACAATGGATGTTTTCTATGGTAGGAATTACATTGGCTGAAATTTTTTCAAGTCTCACTTGATGTTGGAGATGTGTTAATTCCTCATAAATTTTAATGATTTTTTCTTGTGGTATATGATCATTCTATGTGTCAACTTGCATGTTATGGGAAGGAAAAGAGTTGCTAGAGGTAGTATCCATGCCCAGTGTACTAGTTGCCATACTAGGAGTGGAAGCTTTAGATAACCCAAGATCCATAATGAGTGTGTTATCATGGGATAACATGAGTCTTTAACTTATTCTCACCAAGGTATTAGCAATAGGACACCAAACACTCATGAAAGGCCTCTAAATGCAAGGTGAATGAAAATTAATTGTAAACTAATAAGAATGAAATGCTTGAAATTGAAATTATGAAAAATAAAACTAAAATGCAAAAACAACCAAAAACTGAGAAATTGTAGATTAAATTCCAAAAAATGCAATGAAAAATATGCAACTAGACTAAGTCACCTAGGGTGTTGAATGAGTATAGGCAGTGATATTTTTGAAATTTTTTAGAATTTTTTTGTTGGATTTTATACTTTTTAGGTTGTGAGATGTAGATATAATATGAACATGCAAAATTTTGTGAATTTTTAGTGAAATGCAATGCAAAAATGCAAGCTAAATGAGCTTTTCACTAATGGAAATTTTAAAACCCTAGGATACCAATTAAACAATGCAAAATCTAATGCAATTTTGATGCAAGCTATTCCTAGGATGTAAATGCACTTGAAATCAGAAGTAAAATGTTCTGAATTTGGATTCACGAAAATGTGAAAAAATATTTTGGCACCACAAGTCTCTTTAACACTTCTAGGATTTTTCACCTAAAAGTAGAGAGGTATGCCAAAAATTGCAATGTACCCACTCAAGAATAATGCAAATATGAATGAAATATGCCTAAATGTAAATGCAATAAATTGATAAAAGATATTGATTATCAATGCAAAAATAATGAAATACAAGATGTTTGAAAGCGTAATGTGATATGCAAAATGATCTAACAATGCAAACAAACTGTAATAGAAATGAATGAGACTAGAGAGGTGCAATTGAAAACTAGAATGTGATGTAGAGAGCCTCTGGAATCCTACAAAAATCACTTTTGAAGCCAACTACCTAGGACACTTACACCAAGCTAGGCGACTTAGTCCTATTTTGAGGAAATTTTGTTGAAATTGGTTTCAACCAAAAGGGTATCCAAAACTGTAGAAATCACTTTTCAGGCCTAGCAGTGGGACCAATTCACCATAGATGGTGAATTATTGCACCTATGAATCTCAAGAAATTCCAAGGAGGAATTTGCAGTCTTCAATCTATACTTCTATTCCTGATAAGATTTTAGATTTGAATCTACAAAATCTGGTTTGTAGGTGATCTCCAAGCTTCTTTGAGGGTTTTGTTGACTTTGAATGGCTTTGATGAAATGATGACACCTTTTAACACCTTTTTCTTTGACAAATATACATACAAGACCTACAAAACACACACTCAAAAGAGGGGAAAAAAGGGTTAAGGGTTAGTGAATAGGGTTTTGCCTTAGTCAAACCCTGGTTTGGTAATTAAACACTTGAAAATGAAATGAAATGAAAAAAGAGTAATGAATGAGCAACATGCAATGCTATAACCCACCAAACCCTTGAACTAAAAATCTAAAGATATGCAAGTAGATGCTCCAATGGATATATGCTTGATAATGCCTAGAATGCTCAAGAATTATTAGGTGAATGAATTTGAGTACTAAGGAAATTAGGGGATGAAAAATGAGGGGAAAACCCTATATTTATACATGATTATGCAAAATTTCCTAAAAATACCACATCATAGGATGACTTCAAGGTCTAGAAAATAATATACTGTCAGAATTTTGAAATAATTTTCATTTTTAAGCCAAGTGGGACTTAGTCACCCCAACTAGCAACTTGGTCCCACCAAGGAAATTTTAATGGGTGTCAGGAATTAAACTATATTAAATGATGTTTAACAGGTTTATTCTCTGAAACACACTTGAGTAGGGCCTATAAGTGCATTAATAGACCATTTAAACACAAGGAAGGGTCAAATTATTGTTGACAATCCTAGAAAAGTGTGAAAGTTTGTTACAACACTTTACAAAACATTTAAAAAGGCTTGGTAAGTGATAAAAATAATTTATTTAGGTGAACTATATTAAAAGGGTCCTAGAAAAGTGTGAAAATTGGTTACAACACTTCACAACACTTTTACAAGGCATCATAAAGTTCTTAATAATTCACAAGGACCCAAGACTTAATTTGAATATGTTGACCACATGAAATCGAGGAAAAATCAAGCCAAAATCACAAGGAGGGCCTAAACATGAAGAAATAGTACAAGGGTAACTTTTTCGTTTGTAGATTTTTTTTGTTGATAGATGATGCTAACATTGGATAATATGAGGATTGTTGTAGACTAGCATGATCAAGTTAGTACACTCTTTTAGAAGCTCCAATGCATGTTCATGGAGTATCCATACATGAAAGATGACATGCTTATGTTCTTCATGTACAATTCAATCCTAGAATGAGTGCAAGTCAAAGGAGTTGGTTGAAAAATGGTGGTTAAGTTTTCTTAGCCCACTTGACATGTATAAACTCTCAACAACACTGGAAGTGACACAAATGGAATCATCGGTTGACTTTAATCACATAGTAGATTTAGTTCAACTAGGTAATATATCTACTTGCATAGTTTTTGAAATTCCTAATGTTATCTTACTTTGTAGTATTTTTGTAATGTACACTAAATTCATATAATTTGTTTCACATACCAATGTGAGGAATGTTTATGTAGTTATTGCATATGAATATAATGAAGATGGAACAAATTATTACTTGTGTTATTGTATTGAGGTGAAAAATAATTTGGAGGCCCCAATTACAGATAGAGAAAACATTAAATACCCTACATGCTCAATGGTTGTTACTAGAATATGGCTTATAAGATACCCACTTAAGAGTGTTAATGTTTGGTTGTTTTAAGAATTTGACATGCATTGGAAGATTCTTCATTACTCAAACCTTTTCATAGCATCCAATGTTCATTTGATACAATATCAGGGTAGACCTTTGAACAAGAACTTGTGGAAGGTGTGTGAGTCTAACCATGAGGAAATACTTGACACAATAAAGAGTAGAGTAGACTTGAATGGTTCATTGGATTAATTTGTAAGTATGCACATTGAATTTGTAAATTCATGTTATTAATATTAATGTACATTGCAGTTGATAGTTAGACCTTTCACTTTCATATTTCAACTTTACTTATGTTTTGGTTCCAAATTTCATATGGCATAGGAAGGAATTACTACCCCTATTTAACTTAAAGTTTCTCTTTATTTTTACACTATACTTTTACACATATATAGTGAATATTAGGTAGATTATATGCATATTTATGGTAGGTTTACTTAAAATGGAACATAGTGGACTTTGTTGTGATAAAAGTTACATTTACCATCTTTTTTTGTGTTTCACTATCAAGTCAAAATGACATGGCGTGGTTCCTTTAGTGGTGGTAAATGGACCATCTTCTGAGGTGTAACAATTTTATAACACATATTTAATATGACCATGTAATTATGTTAAACTTTATGTGGTACGTATGATCTACACTTTGATGTACTCATAAAAAGTAATGTAAAAAGCATCATTGATAGCATCATGCCATGATGAATATATATTGAATGATAACTATTAAAATCATATAAACAATAGATAATCATCAAGACAAAAAGGGTTTCTCCCAATAAGGGTAAACATGTATGATATAATGTGTAGGTACATAAGATATCAGCATCAAGGTACATTCACATTTTTAGAAAAATATGAATCATTTTCAATAACCATATTATTTTCTATCTTCATTTTATTCTTGATATTTTAAAGATTATTCTCTAAGATAGGTTAATCACGTGCTTCTATTTATTTAGTGTTATTTGTAAAATTCATATTAAGGTTTTGGCCAAGTTGATCAGTAATAGTACAAATCAAATCATAATCTTCAACAACTAAGTCATTTAAGATTTCATTTACATAAACTAGTTAAAATTTATAAACCCTAGATTTAAACATCTTATTGACATTTACAGAAGAAATTTCATTAAATAATCATTTTTACAAATCTTTCACCACTCTCCATACTCTTTGATCGGCTCAAAGATCTTGTTTCTCACCCCTGCATGTCCAAACATTTTGAGCTACATTGCATTGATGATATCTCTTAAGAGACCAAATTGCAAAAAGACTACAAAATTTGATGAGTTGTTACTCAAAAAATGTGGCACTTAAAAAAATTATTTCTAAAGGTACAAGATCATATAGTACCCCTCTATAATAACCTCTCTCATTTTTTTATATCTCTCAGTCATTTTACTATAGTGTAATGTTTTTAGTTGACAAAAAAAGCATGAAATGCATGTAGTGTAAAGTTGCAAGGTGGTGTAATTTTTGTTTTGTTTGTTGTGTGACC
Source organism: Sequoia sempervirens (assembly GCA_007258455.2). Lineage (NCBI taxonomy): Eukaryota > Viridiplantae > Streptophyta > Pinopsida > Cupressales > Cupressaceae > Sequoia > Sequoia sempervirens. The sequence continues at coordinate 187,777,009 of VDFB02000003.1, read as the reverse complement.
TAATAAAAAATTCCAACACATTTTTATGGGTAGGTTTATGCCACAAAAGGTCCTATTTCATACCCAAACATGCTAAAATAGTCTAGGGGCTACATTACACCAACGATATCTCTTAAGAGACCAAAGTGCAAAAAGTTAGAAAAAATTGATGAGCTATTACTTGGAAATTTTGGCACTTAGAAACATTATTTATATAAGTATAGGATCACATAGAGCCATTCTATAATATCCTCTCTCAATTTTTGATATATACAAGTCATTTTTCTTGTAGCGTTGAGTTTTTAGTTGATGGAAAAACATAAAATGAATGTAGTGTAAAGTTGCAAGGTGGTGTATATTTTGTGTTTTTCATTGTGAAACCAAGCTAATAGTTCTAACACATCTAGATGGGTATATTTATGCTAGGAAATATAGTGTTTCACACCCAAACATGTCAAAACAATCCAAGCTTCATTGCACTGATGATATCTCTTAAGAGACCAAAGTGAAAGAAGTCTTGACAAAGTTTGATGAGCTATTACTCAAAACTGTGGCACTTAGAAACATTATATCTAAAGTAACATGATCATGTATGGCTCCTCTATAACAACCTCTCAAATTTAAATATCTCCAAGTCATTTTCCCATGGTGTCAACTTTTGAATTGATGGAAATAGTGTCAAATGCATGTAGCGTAAAGTTACAAGGTGGTATAATTTTTGATGTGTTCATCATGTGACCAAAATGATAGTTCTAACATGTATATATGAATAATTTTATACTAGGAAAGGTCATGTTTCACACTAAAACATGTGTGTGAATAGCCTAAGCTACATTGCACCAGTAATATCTCTTAAGAGACCGAAGTGAAAAAAGGTAAGAAAGATTAATGAGCTATTACTCAAAAACAATTACAATTAGAAAAATTTCATCTAAAGGCACAAGATCATGTTGGCACCCTCAACAATAACATCTCTCAATTTTTGATATCTCCACATAATTTTCTCGTGGTGTCGAGTTTTTAGTTAATGGAAAAAGCATCAAATGCACATAGTGTAAAGTAACAAGGTGGTGTAATTTTGTTTTGTTCATTTTGTGATAAAAATGATATTTCAAACACATCCAAATGGGTAGTTTTATGCTATTCAAGGTCCTATTTCACACCCACACATGTTAGAATATTCCAAGCTACATTGAATCAATGATATCTCTTAAGAGACAAAAGTGAAAAAGTAAAAAAAAATTGATGAGTTGTTACTCAGAAACCGTGGAACTTAGAAACATTTCTTTTAAATTTACAAGATCATATAGGGCCCCTCCATAATAACCTCTCAGTTTTTCAAATTTTTGAGCCATTTTCCTATGGTGTCAAATTTTTAGTTGATGGAAAATGTGTCAAATGCATGCAGTGTAAAGTTGCAAGGTGGTGTAATTTTTTTTTTTTTTGTGTGACCAAGCCAATAATTCCAATACATCTATATGGGTAGGCTTACACTAGGAAAGGTCCTATTTTACACCCAAACATGCTGGAACAATCTAAGGTACATTGCACCAATGATATCTCTTAAGATACCAAAGTGAAAAATACAAAAGCTTTGATGAGCTCTTCAAAACTGTGGACTTAAAAACATTTCATATAAATTTATGGGATTATGTAGGCCCCCTCTACAATATCCCCTCTTGGTTTTTGATATCTTGTAGTCATTTTCCCATGGTGTCAATTTTTCAGTGGATCAAAAAGTGTCAAATGCATGTAGTGTAAAGTTGCAAGGTGGTATAATTTTCCTTTTGTTCATTGTGCAACCAAATCAAAAATTACAACACATATAAATGGGCATGTTTACGCTAGAAAAGGTCCTATTTTGCACCCAAACATGTCGAAACATTCCAAGCTAAATTGCACCAATGGTATCTCTTAAAAACCAAATTGCAAAAAGACAACAAAATTTGGTGAGTTGTCACTCAAAAATTGTGGTAGTTAGAATAATTCCATCTAATAGTACAAGATAATGTAGGGCCCCTCTACAATAACCTCTCTCAATTTTTTATATCTCTGATTCATTTTCTTAAGATGTTAAGTTTTTAGTTGATGGAAAAAGTGTCAAAAGCATATAGTGTAAAGTTGCAAGGTGGTGTAATGTTCATCATGTTTGTTGTCCGACCAAACCAAAAATTCCAACACATTTGGATAGGTAGGTTTACACTAGACAAAGGCCTATTTTTCACCCCATCATGTTGAAACATTATGGGTTATATTGCACCAACATTTTTCCTTAAGGTACCAAATTGGAAAAGGGGAAAACAAAATGAAGAGTTGTTACTCAAAAATAGTGGAACATAGAATTTTTTTTTCTAAAGGTATAGGATCATATTTGTTGGTATGTGGTGACTAGTCATGCTATACTGTATAGCCCATGGTATACTGTACACCCTGGCATCTATCCTTTCTGGGGTTCGAGGCCGGGCCAGGCCCCAGGCGGGGGTTCAAAGGCGACAGCCCCCTAGAAAAAATTTCCTCCTATTTTTTCGCGTCATCACCAAAAAAGGGAAAAATCAATGAAAAAAGAAAAATCCAATTTTGTAGAACCCAAAATCTAGAAGCTTCTAAGCTTGATAAAAAGGGGTTCGGATGGGTGTTACAATATGATGAAAAATGTAATTATTCGCAAGATTGTAATAAGTTTTGTATTGGATAATAAAAGTATTGGATGGTTGCAGTTTGGTGGATGTAGCCTAGATTGGGTGAACCACGTTAAATTCTGTGTGTTATGATTTATTCTGTGTGTGTTTTAGTTTCTCTATTTATTAATTAAATCTACATTTAATTGTTAGATATCTGCCATTTCTAACCCTAATAATATTGGATCCATCTACAATAAACTCTCTCATATTTTCATATCTCCAAGCCATTTGGTCATGGTGAAAGTTCTTTTGAAGTCCCAAAAATCATCAAATGCATGTAGTGTAAAGTTACAGGGTAGGATACTTTTTGTTTAGTTCTTCGTGGGGCCAAACTGTTAGTGCCAACACATCTAGGTGAGCACATCTATGCTAGGCATGGTCACCACCCTTCATTATAAAAGGGTCATAGTCTTTCCTATTCGAAGGGTCACAACTTTATTACTTTGAAAAGTCACAACCTAAATCATGTCATCACTAGTCATGAGAATCTAAATTAATTTATTTGAAATATTACCTAAGGTTCTATTCTTAAATTATTTCTTTAATGATGTTATGGATGCCTTTCTAAAATGGCATTCTCTCCCTTTTATGCTAGTTCTTATCAACCTAGATAACATTTCAATAGACAATTTTTTTAACATTTTCATCATTTATAAGAATAACATAGTCATAAATACACATGGACTACTCTTTTTGAAGATACATCTAGTGATGAAGTGAGAAATTGGATATGTGTAATACACGAAGTATGAGGAATATATGTGAGTACACATAATACATGAAATATAAATAAGAAGCATGAAGAATACATGAAGTATACATATGAAGCATGAAGCATACACATGAACACATGAAGTATACACAAGAAGCATGAAGCATACACATGAATACAAATAATACATGAAGTATACATAGAAATCATGAAGCATACGCATAAAAAAATGAAGTAAATATAAGTAGCATGAATAATCCATGTGAATACATGCAATACGTGAAGTATACATAGGAAACATGAAACATACACGTGAAAATATGTAATACTTGAAGTATACATAAGAATCATGAAATATAGATGTGAAAACATGAAGTATACATAGGAAGCTTGAAGCATACACATGAATACATGTAATATATAAATTATACACATAATTAATGAAGTATACACAAGAAGCATGAAACATACATGTGAATAAATTAAGTATACATAGGAAACGCGAAGAATACAAGTGAATACATGTAATACATGAAGTATACACAAGACGCATGAATAATACACATAATACATGAAGTATACATAGTAATCATATTATTTTGTCTTAAAATTTAGACTTGTTGAGGTGAAAATGTTATCTTTTGATTCATAGCATTCATTATTATGGTTTTGAATGGTATATGTTTTCCAAGAATTATAACACATACTTATAGAGGTATGAGGTCACATGTAATAATGTCAACTGCTCATTTTTAATTGCATACTTGAAAGTACGTTGTAGAATTACATGAATTTCCTTACCGTGCTACAATGATCATAGACAATATAGGCTTAGATGCGTAGTGGTAGAGAGACCTAGGTGTTAGATTACATCATGTATTATTATATTCATATGATTGATGATATTAGTAATGACAAGGCTTGGTTTTCAATACACCCAATAGTTCTTGTGGAAGAGATATATCCCTTGAAATATTTAGTTGTCACAATACTATTATTATGGAATTGCACCTCTTGATTAGTATCCTCAATAGCGTTAGTTTCATTTTGAGAGCCGATGTGATGATCATGTCACTATATATCACCTTGTTATAGTTTCTTAACCTTGGCTCAATCTAGAGAAGATAATGGAGATATATTAAGGTTTTGGGTGCTTGATTTGTTGTATGTTGACTACTCTTATGTTGAAAGAATGTTTCTTCTATACGAGATACTTGTAGCTATTTTCCTACATGGATTATTCTTATGTGGGGAAATTTTTCCCAATACTTTTATTAGCCTCAATCTCAAGTGCATTACATAATGTTTTTTTTCAAATTTTTTTAATGTTGATAACTTTATTTTAACAAATATGGAAGGTTCACTAGTTCATTTGAGAACCTCAAATTAAAAGGAAGAAAGGTATGCAAAAACAATTTCTAAAATAATCTTAGAGGAGACTAATTTTCAAACATTATATATTTACAATTATATAAAATAAGAGTGCATGGAATACACTTGGATTTTAAATTTTTGAAGTAAACCATCTACAAATATCCATTGTAGCATTGATTTATAATGCAAATATGGACACCATCAATAAAAATTATGTGTATTAACCAAATATCCATATAGGCATACATCAATATATGTCGATATAAGTATAAAATATATATAAAATAGCCATATATGCTTATAAGAATGTCATATAGGCATACAATGTCAAGTATATGCAATACAAAATATTTGTCCAAAAATGCCATATATGAATACAAAAATGGACCCCAATAAAAATTCATTCCCCTCTAGGTGAAGAAAATAGATCAGGGACAACCTTTGATTTTTTGGGGGATGGAGATGCATATGATAGAGGTCTACTTTGAACTCGAGGGTTGCTCCTCCTATTTAGTTCTATTAGTATGTGGTGACTAATCATGCAAATATTGTATGCTATTAACATATCCTTTTCATTGGCCTTCATGAATAATAATGGTGGACATAAGAAACCATCCAGACCTATAATCCAATAGGAGTTGCAAGTGTAGTGGTGTCATCCAGGATTAATCTCCAAATGGAAGATTGTTTGGTATGGAGCCTGATCAATCTCTTAGTGGGAGATTGTTGGTATGTGGAAACTGATCATATAAATAATGTACACTCTTAACATATCCTTTTTGGGGTTTAGGGTTAGGTCGACCCTCGAGTGGGGTTTTAGGGGTGGCATCCCCCGAGTGCAAGGGTTCGAGGGTGGATCCCCCACAAAAAAAAATCCACCTATTTACACATTAAGGGGTTGGTAGTTTATTATTGAAAAATGAAAAATGACTTTGTAAAACCCTAATTCTAGAAGCTTCCAAAAATCTTGTTATAAGTGATTGGGATGTAAGTTGTGGCATGGTATTCGTGATATTGTAATCTATTTTGCACTAGATAATAAAATCATTGGATGGCTGAGTTTTTGTGGATGGATCCCATATTGGGTGAACCATCTTAAAATTTTGTGTTGATCTCTTTTGCATTATTTTTTAATGTTTATTTCTCCAATTTGTGTGAACCCTAACAAATTCTTCATGGATCTTTACTTGTTACAATAAAAAATATAGACATTAATATATAAAAATTGCATTATAAAAAATGAAATATTTAACAAAATAACAACTTACTATTTCCATATGATCACTCTCCTCATTTGCAACATCATCATGCTCAAGCTATGGAATTATAAAGTCCTATAGAAATGATCTAGATATAAATTAAACTAGAAATCAATGATCACTAGATTTTTCAATAATAAAGAGCTACAACAACAAATGTAATTTGAAATTTACTAATCTCCACATACCCTCATCAAAGACATTGAGCTATCTATTATAGTAGACATCACATGCTACATTACCCTATCAACATCAAGAGGAGTGTGCCTACTTACAACATTTGAAAATAAAACAACATTATTCATAGATTATTGAAATGGTATGCTAGTGATGACAGTTAGGACAATAAGAGTGAAATGCTATGCTACAAGCTAGTGATGCCACTAGCATATATTTTTTGAGGTCAACAACATGAAAAAATGAAATTCATAGATTATGAAGTGCATAACAAACTAAAATAAAATAAATTAATAATTACAAAGAATACTTACAAACTATCTATAACCTTTAAGGCATTAAACGCTATTTAATTATGAAATGTAATATATAGTCTATATTACCTAAGTGAAACTTTGGTGTCCAGCTCCATTTGGGAAGTGTTATTGTTGAAGCTCCAAGATTAACCTATTCAACAATAAAATGGGATATAAGAATACCATTCATGTATAACAATGTTATTCAAATGTAATATTTATAATTAATTACTAGATAAATACCTCCATAATACATGTCATCACATAATAGGGAGGTGGAGGACTGTTGAGAATGAAATGAATGCTATGACCCTAAAATTTCATTATAGTGATTAAACTAATTTAGTTAATCTTGCATTTCAAAAATAAAATTTAATAAATTAAATTCATTGAACTTGCTAACATTTACATGCCTATCAAGGTTGAATGCCTCATGAAGGAGGGAATCTATCATCACCATTTGATCAGCTACAACTGTACCCTGCACACCTATGTACTATGTGTGGGGTCATAATCACAAGGTGCCCCACAAGCCTAAAAAATATGAGGTATAACTCTACTCCCCAAAGACTCACTTCAATCACCCTATGCTACAAGACTCACATGTTGTATGAGGCTCTGGGTCAGGGAACTAATCAACTATAATATCTCAACCTCAACACTCCCCTTCATAATGGAAGGGATAGCCACATTCCCATATATTGATCTAGGGAGTGCTCATCTTGCTAGTCATTGTGGGTCATGATGTTCACATGCAATGTCTTGTGTAGAGCCCCCACCTTTACCCTATAAGTCCCACGTATCAAAAAATTGGGATTTTATTGAGGACAAACTCACAACATAGTTTCCTCAAAAATATTGTGACAACCCATTGTTGTTGCATGGAGGATGGTCAAAATTGATCCACCACCTCTGCCAAGAATGGTTTTTTAATCCCTTGTTGGTTGCACCAATACATAGGGAACCTTTTAGTTGAAGGGTCTAAAGATTGATTTGTTCTAGGGTTTGTGAATAGGGAAATTTTGTTTTTTTTGTTTTTTTCATGTTTCAATTGTTTATATAGGATAATTTATCTACATGAAATTGTCTATACTCGTGTCTCTTATCCAAAAAATTACTACTTTTCTTTCTAATTGAATCTACATTTGATAAAGTCAATTCAAGAGATTGAGAAAGCATGGTTCTATATGAGGTTGAGCTTGCAAGATCTTTCAACCTTCTAATTATATCCTCATTTTATTTTATTTTACTTTCAAATTTCCCATTTAAATTTTCTTGAGTTCTTAGAGCATATTGAGCAATTGTTGGAGGTGTTTGTTGGGGTTTTTCTTTAGTAGGTATTTGGGCTTAAGGTGAATAAAATTTTTGAAGAGGAATTTGACAAGGAGGTGCATTATCATTTCCTAAAATTAAATAGTTTTACATCAAAAAACATATTAAATCTACCTATTTAATAAAAATTTCTCCTTTTACCTCCTTGATGTTGTGGTGACATTTTGGTGAATATTTGGAAAATATTCAACCAAGAAACAATAAAGAATGAGCTCTCCTATAATGGAAGCATGCTCTTGAGGGTTTGCAGGCTGAGATTAGTAGAAAAATGTAGAAATAAAAATGAATCAAAGTTTCTATTTTTTGTTTATATTAACAATAATGAACTCATGTTATAATGCGAGCACATTATATCCTTGGTGTTGTTGAGCCTTAGGATTAGCAATACCAATCCATAATATGAGTGTGTTATAATGTGAGTGCATTATAACACCTTCACATTATCAAATTTTTTAAAATTTTAAGAAAGATGATTGGCCAATTTTTGGCCCCTCGTCTTTCTACACCCACCCACATGTGGAGTTTTTTAAAGCTAGACATGGTAAAGGAGAAGATTATGGAGCAAGTGCATATGTGAAAAAAGTTCTTGCTAGAGAGAAAGTAAAATTTGAGGATGGAACAAAATTCAAAGATGCATGTGGAATTTTAAATTGGTGCAATACAAAATTATCTATAAGAAAAAGAGAAAATAATTTGATGTTTCATTTGGTTATTTGAAGAAGATAATATTCTTACTTAACAAGATTTTGAAAAAATTAATGGATCATAAAAATGGCATTCATTTAATATTTTTAATGCAAACATGTGGACAATATAGACAAGGGAGCTTGCATTTTTTTTGTCAATTTTGAATTGTAGGTGATTGGGAGATGTTTGAAAATATAGAATGGGTCAAAGAATGGCAAGAAAGAGTCTTAACACCTACATCAACACATGATCAACATGGAACAACAATTGATGAAGATAATCAAGTGTTCATATCAAATGATTATGATCATGTTGAACAAACCTTGTACAAGAAGGTATTAAATTGAAATCATTTTTTTTACTACATTATTTTGTAATATATATATATATATATATATATATATATATATATAAATTTATATGTATGCATGTTTATATGTGAATTGGGTACTGTCATAATAGTGGTTTACAATTCCTGAGAGGAACGAATTTTAGCTGAAATCACATATTTTTAGAAAATATAATGATTTAAGCCTTAAAAAGTTCCATTTTAAGGATTCCAATTGAAGAGGGCTTTGACTCCAAATCAATTAGATCAAACCCCCTTGATAGAACCCTAGTTTTAAACCATACCTATAAATTCAAGCCTCCCTTTACACCTATCAAAATGTCATAAAAATCACTTTTCAGTTTAGATTTGGGGATCAAATTAATTCATTTAAAACTTATTTCAAATGATTATGGTACCCCTAACAAGCCATCCAATGAATAATTTTAATATGTTTCATTTTGTTACATTTGTTTTTAAGTTTTATTAAACATAGGTTTTTCATCGAAAATGAATTTCTTTTATTCTGATGTGGAAAAAATAGAAGATTATCAAAAAAAAAAATTAAAAAATATGAGTGCACCAGGTATTGAAGTCCTTGATCCAACAAAAAAAATAAAATAAAATTTTGACATATACAAAAAAAGTTACGCGTTATACGGTCGTGTTGTGTCTGAATTATAATTTGTTTAACTTTGAAACTTGATTAAGGAAAAAATATTCAATAAAAAACTATCTAACCAACTGAAGCACTAGATATCAAGTATATATATCTAAATTTGAAAGAATTTAGAATTTTATCCTTCATGGAAAAAAGCATAATGCTATACTATGTGCATCACTTTTAAAAATGTTGCTTCTCTCAAAAAAATTCCATGTGGGAGATGGAAAAAAGAAGTGCAATTTGATTCCAAAAATTTTGAATTTTTCTTTAGAATCTACAGTACAAAATTTGATGAGACTCTAATGTTCATCTTCAAATTCCTCACAGTTTAGCCGCTATAGGTTCCCGAATGTGAAGATTTAGTTAAAAATAATAATTTCAGTGTCCAGTTTGGCCAAAAATTGTAAACCACTATTATGGGATCACCCAATTATATATCACTCTGTGTTGAATTAAATATTTTTTTTGTAGGAAATGTATATGTTGTTGTCGCACCTAAGGGAAAGGAAGAGGAGGCATAGTATCGGTTGGCTAGATGTTTTGAGAGAAAACATAAGTTGGTACATCGTAGAGTGGATTATGTCAACTTTGAGTATTCGATAGGTTTTGTGGTTTTTTTTCGCACCTAGCTACAAAAATATCTAATAAGAAAGAATTTTTGCATGCATTTGAATACTATGAGAGACACAAGAAGATTATGCATTACTCACATTTGATTTTGGAAACCAATATAAAACTAGTTGGATATCAAGGGAAACCTTCTAATAAAGTGTTATGGACACTTTCAATGGATGAAAATGAGACAATCATATATACATTACAAAAAAGAGAGGATGGTACAATGAAATAAATAAATAAATAAAAGTATATAGTTTTATTTATTTAATTTATAGTGTCTATATAGTTAAAAATTTCTCACATAAAGTTTAGAGTCAAGGATCATGTATATCTCCCTTTAATCGATCTTCTTATGTTAGTATTAATTCATTTACTAATTATAGTTAAATAATTTTTTTTTTTAGTTATCCCAAAACTATATGCATTACAAAAAAAGAGAGGATGCATATGTTACAATGGAGTTTGAATAAATGTAGGTATCTATATATTTCTATAAATTTAACTGATAGTCAAAATAAAAAGTTAAATAATTCATTTTCATTTTATAATTTTTTTATAATTGGTTGCATATTCCCTTAAGTCATATCCTCTTAGGTCTTCTTAACTCATCCTTCATTATATACCCTTTTAAGCCATTTCATATGTATAGAAATAATATATTCTCACATGACACATAATTTGATTCAAGGCTCTTGTATCTCTCCTTAAGCCATCCTCTTAGGACCCCTTAAATCATTGTCTTAGCTATCCTTAATCCATCCTATTATATCCCCTTAATTCATTCCCATAACTTCCTTTAAGTCATTCTCTTAGGACCCCTTAAGTCATTCTCTTATCTACCCTAAATCAATCCCCTTGCATCTCCTTAATTCATTCTCTTAACTCCCCTTAAGCCATCCTCTTAGGACCCGTTAAGTCATCCTCTTGTATCTCCTTTAGTCATTCTCTTAACTCCCCTTAAACCATCCTCTTAGTACCCCTTAATTAATTCTCTTAACTACGCTAAATCAATCATCTTGTATCTCCTTAATTCATTCTCTTAACTCCACTTAATCTATCCTCATAGGGCCCCATTAATAATTGTCTTAGCTACCCTAAATCAATCCTCTTGTATATCATTAAGTAATTATCTTAAATTCACTTGAGCCATCTTCTTAGGACCCCTTAATTCATATCCTCTTAGGCCCACTTAAGTCATCCTAGATTGTGTCACCTTAAATCCTCCTCTTGCATCCCCTAAAGTAATTTCCTAATTATATTTAATCATTTTATTTTTTAGTTCTCACATGAATTGGAGTTGTGACTTGTAAAATGTAGAGTTAATTGAGAATTTCATTCATTATTTTTTTATGTCACCAATCATTGTTACTACAAATTTTCATCATAAATGTATTTCAGAAAGAGAGGATGCAAATGTTACAATGAAATTTGAATAAATGCGGGTAACTATATAGTTCTATATTTCTAATTTATAGTCAAAATATAATGTTAATTAATTGATTATCATTTTATAAAAAACTTAGAAATTATTGCATGTACCTTTATGTCATATGTACTCTTAGGTCCCCTTAAACCTCATAAATTACTCACCCTTTTAAGCCATTTTGTTATTATAGAATTACTTTTTATTACATGAAACATAATTTAAGTCAAGGCTGTTGTATCCCCTCTTAATCCATATGAGTCTTAGCAATGCCCTTTAAGTCATCTCCCTCTTAATTCATATTTTGATTATATCTAAGTTTCTCACATGAATTCAATTCAAGGCTCACGTGTATCTCCCCTTTATCCATCCTCTTATGGGCCACCTTAAGTCATTTCATAATATTCTCACATAACGCATAGTTTGAGTCAAGGCTCTTCTATATCATCTTAAGCTACCCCTAATTTCATCGTTTCACATCCCCTTAAGTAATTCACGTAACTCCCCTTAATGAATAATTTCTAAGATATATATTTCCAACTATATTTAAATTCTATAATTTTCTTGCATGACTTGGAGTTAAATGACTCATAAATATATAGTTAATTTACTCACATTCATAATTTTTGCAGGTTCTCATCAAGTTGATCCACCATGAATTTCACTAAAACAATTTCATGATATAAATCATGTTATACCAATTTGTGGTATTGGACTAAAAGTGGACAAGATAATTGTATTTACATGCACATATGTTTCATCATTTTATAGTTGTGTTAAACATAAATTTTTTACATGTGTCTTTGATGTATGAACTTCAACTCTTATACATCAAATTTTATAGTGTTTCAATTTTATCTTATACAAATTGCATCTTTGATATATATATATTGTTTTAAATTCTTATTTGACCATCTTATATGTGGCCTTGGTGTGAGGTCAATAAATGTACAAGTTTTTAATTGCATTAGATTTGGATTAAACTAACTATATCCAAAAGGAATATATAAATTTTAGGATTCTTAATAAGCCATCATTTAAGGATGAATTTCATTTATCAAATATTAATATATCATTGTTTATTTTTCTATAGGTCATGAGATACTCTCATTTATGGGAGGTTTTTACTCACATAATCAAAAAATCATTAATCCAACATAAGCCTACTTTGACAATTTTGCATTAAGTGGCATATGTTGTATAGATTTTTCCTAGTGATGAGTATTTGCTAATTTGAAAATAGTTAAATATAGGCCCTTAGTTTATTATGAATATGATAAACTATGAGGAATGTATTAAATTGATCCATTTAACCAATATTTAGTTTAGAATTGGTTAAATCACCTAACCATGTGATTTTATTAAACTTTAAAAGTTAATCATTTTAAGACATGTAAACTTCATTCAAAAATGGCATCTAAAAATATTGTAATTTTATTAGACAAGAATTTATAGTGCATACTCAAAAATTTCTAAAATATATATGTGACTAAATTTAATCAACATAATGAACACAATATATGTGAGTGTATTTAATCAACTATATTAAAGTCCACATAAAATGTTAGATATATCTAGAGCTAGTCTAGAATAAAATATGTATGAAAATGTAACTACAAAAATATTAAAGTCAACATATGAATAAATACAAATAATCATATGGAACTCATGAAATGTACTAAAATATGTTTAGAAGTGGGCATAAAATGACATGTGAAATGTATGTGAAGTGTCACATATATAAATAAAATATACATATACATATGTGTATACATGTACATATAGTCCATAAAATAAAACTAGCCTAGCTACAAGGATGATCCTAAGTGAAATAAAGACTCCTCTTTGTTCCAAATGAACTAGATGGACCTGTATCATGTTGTAAAAGAGTTTATGAAACTTGAAATTAGATAAAGTTTAAGAAATTTAGATTTGGTTTAACTTAACTAATAAAATCATGAAATTAAATCCTTAAATATAAACTAGAAAGTATGTATAAATTACCATTTGACCATGTGAATCTTCTGGCACATTTTGTTCAATAGGTGGTATAACTATTGATTAAGGAAAAAATGCATGAGCTGCTAATTCATGGATATTATTACAATAGGTTAGGAAATATTAGTGATAAAAATGATTTTAATCATATATAATATATAATTTAAAAGACCTATAAATTATATAGGAAATTTATTAAAGTTTAGGACCTAAAATAGCATGGCTAACTCATGAAAATGACCTTGATTAGGATTTTTTCTAGCACCTATTAGGATACTACTATCATCCTACATATACATATATATAAAACACATATATTAAAATTTAAATATAAATTCAAATAATTGAATTTTGAATTTTAAAATAATAATACATCTAGTAAATTTTGTAAGTAATAGTAAATTTCAAAATTAAATAAATTTTGAAAACACACACCTAAGACGACCCATGTATAATAGCTAATAATGGCTTAGAAGCATTTGTCACACCTTGTGGTTGGTCATTCATGGATATCACATGACCTTTTTACATAGATACAATATTATTTTGATTAGATTAAAATTGGAAGGGTCAATACCCATTACAAAATAACCATAGAGGTAGATGAGGAACTCACTTGAGAAGTGAGCAACCTAAAAAATAAAACAAAAAATAAATCTTAAATAGTTTGACCAGCAAAAGAAAACTAAGAAAGCACACAGAGTCGGGACTACCATAGAACCATATGACACCTATAGGTCTTCCAACAACTTGAGACCAATGATCACATTCCATGCCTAAGATGAGAATTGGAGTTTCTTTTCAAAAGTCATAGACCCCTACTAAATGGCTTGAGTATTCACTATGACATCACGAGCTAAGGTATCCACCATTTTACCCTTCTTCTTCATATGACCATCCTCTAGACCATTTGCAACCCATTTCCCCTATCACTTCCTTAATTCATCCTGAAAAACCTGAAGAGTGAGGGAAGTGTTCTTCATAGTTTCTTTACTATAATTGATAATGACCTTGAGGCCGAATGGTTTTCTCTTGGTTCTAATGGATAGCATCAATCTCATTCAACAAATTATTTTTTTCTTCCTCAGTACTAACAATGGTATGCAAATTTTCCAACTCATTTTCCAACCTTTCCCACTTCTCAAATGACTTGTCCAAAGAGGAAATCATGTCCCAATGCTCCTTTCTCTCCACCTCCCCCAACCATGACACCTGCTAGTCGAGAACCTTTCCGTCCAAAATTTGGATTCTTTCTTTAGGCATGATCAACTAGCCCAAAAGCCACTTTATCATATCCCTCTGGATTTTAATTGTCTTCAAGATTTCATTAATTTTTTTACCAAGGAGATCAGCAAGGACACAAATCGACCTAGGTTAAGTACTAGGTTAGTGTAGGATCATGGGGGTCCAAACTAGGCCCTTAAATGGAAATAAAATTGAAAAAAATAGAGTTAGGAAAATTGACATAAAAATTTGAATAAGTTATTAATATAATTTGAAATTTTTGGAAGAAAAAAATTGGTAGAAATTTGAATATTATTTCTAAGATTCTATTCCTCTTTTGGAAAAAATGTAAACCTATTTGGTGAAAATTTGAAATTTCAGTGTAGTAGTAATAAATTTTTAGGAAAAAATAAAAAACAGGTGTATGTTTGAGCAACCTAAGTACTAGATTTTTTTTTCTTTTTTGAAAATGTCAATATTAGTAAAGGAAACATGCCCAGATGTGCCACATTTTTTTTTAAGGAAATAATTAGTTATGATTTTTTATTAAAAAATTATAAAAAATATTAAAACATGTTTGTCTGACCACCATAACTTGGTCAAAAATTTATGAAATTTATTTTTTCCTTTTTTAATCCTATAGTATGGGAAGCATATAATGTGTTGCATTTTTCAAATTCAAAAAATGTCAATTTTTTTAAGAATTATACATATTTTTCGATCAACCTATCAATCAAGACTTTAGTCATAATGTATGTAGAAAATCAATAATAATTATCTATTTAATTCAAAATAAGACATCTTATATTTTGAGAAAGTGGATAATTTTCTCAATAAACCCTTTTTCTTTCATCAATTTTGGATTAAAAAAAGTCATCAGTCACTTTTATGTCATGTCGCCACTTTTTGGACCCCCATGATCCTGCACTCACCCTACCTATTTCCTCCATATTGATATAGGTTGGGAGAATTTTAGAGATGAGGGTTAGAAACAAGGGGGTGTTGGGAACATTAGAGATATTTTCATGATCATATGAGTGCAAAGGAGAGTTGGTTGGGGTAAGATTCCTCGATTCATTGTTTGAGTTGTCAAACTCCCTCGACCTAGAAGTAGAAATTATAGGTGTGGGTTTTGAAAAAGGGGTACATTTGATGGGGTCAGGGGGTTCCTTCTTAAGGGATTTTCCTTAGGCCTAGATGCTATAGTGGATGGCAAGAGGGGTTTCATCTAGATTAATAGAGGGGTTGGGGTGCACAGAGGGATTGGTGGGGTGATCAATGCTCAAAGTATTCTTTTGAATAGAAAAGGGGAGGGAAGCATTGTAGAATGAAACTTACAGAGATAATAAATAAGGTGGGTTGTTGGATGGGTAATTTCTTTCATTTAGCCTAGACACTTCTAACAATTTGGTCAAGCGAGAACATAAGCCAACAAGGGAAGTTCATTTTGAAATTAAACCTAAGATGATTAAGCATAGGGAAAAGATGAGTGTGGAAGTAGTGGAAACACCCTTCAAACATGATGCACCTCATGAGGACTTCAATAATTTTTCTCTAGAAAGGAGGCAGGTTCGTGCGGTTAAAGTCATTTTGCAATCTATTTACCCTGTCATCCTCTTTCATAAAATGTTCCATGTCTTCCTGGTAGTAGATTTTTGACTTATGAGGAATGAAAATCCCTTCCAAAGAGAGACTCATCACCTTTGCAATGAGCTCAGGGGTCACCATGAAGGAGACCCCTTCCACAATAATAGTTTTGTCCACCCAAGAATTAGTGAACTCCAAATAAATCTTGGGGTCATGCCCTTGCATCATCTCCACAAGTGAAGCCACCTTTCCCCATTCCAGAATGGCCCAAACCTCCTTTCCTTGCTTCCAACCATTGCAATGTAAGACTATAGACTATGTTTCATATGACCATGGAAGACTATGTAGATGATATTTTGGAAAAATATTTAACAATAAAAGGACATCTAGATAATTTTCCAAGAATATTTAAAAGATTAAAAGAGCATCAACTACACCTTAATCCTAAGAAGTGTTTTTTTGGAGTTATATCAGGAAAGATATTGGGCTAGATATTATATCCAAATGAGGCATAGAGGTAGATCTCACAAAATTAAAAGCTATTATTAAAATGCCTCCTCCAAGAGAATTAAAGTAGTTATGTAGTTTGCAAGGAAAACTTCAATCAATCAAGAGATTCATAGCATAGTTAGCTAATAAGTGTCATCCATTTACATGCCTCCTCCATAATGATGTATTCCTTAAGTGGGATGAAAATTTTGAACAAGCCTTCTAGCAGATAAAGGAATACTTGGTATCTCCTCCTATCTTGATCCCCCTATACAAGATAAACCTACGATCTTATACATATCCCCAATATCAATAGCCCTAGGAGCTTTGTTAGCACAACTTGATGAATAAAAGAAAGAAAGAGTGGTGTATTATATCAGTTCTACCCTAATTGGGTGTGAGTTAAACTATACACCTATTGAGTGAGCTTATTTAATAGTTATCTTTGCATCTTAAAAGCTTGGACATCACTTGTCGAACTAACATATCATGCTAGTTGAATCCAAAACTGATTGGGCTTAAAGTATCTATTGTCAAAAGTAACCCTCACGAATCAAATGGTGAAATGGGTCATGATTCTTAGTGAATTTGAGATAGAATATATGAATAGAAAATCCAACAAAGGACAAGTAATAGCAATCCAATTATGATGTAGAGAACAACCAAACACTAACAAACCATCAAGGTTCTTCAGAGACAATTCTATTTGGAGAAGATCAAATTGGACAAGCTTTTTTATTTACTTAACTTTACATCAAAATTTCACAAAATTTTACTTTATTCTTCATTTGTTAAAAACCTCAAATCATCCAAACTAGATTACAAATATTTATCAAATATGAATACAACTCAACCATCATTAGTATGATAGAATCAAACAATAACCAGTTCTTGAACACTAAACCATTTCATTCTTTCATGACTCACTAAGTAATTTTCATTGCCATTTTAAATTCTACAAGGAAAAACAACCTAATTCATTCATTCATGCTACCAAATGTTCCCTAATTTTTAAAACACTATATCCCTCAAGTTTTTGTGTATAATAAACCATGAACATACTCACAAACCTGGTGAACTTTCTGATTTTTCAGACAAAACATCTTTGTACACATTGTGTACTCCTTGTTCAAGACACCCAAATCACCAAGATATCCTTCTATATTTCTATAAAAATAGAGACCTCTACAACAACATCATTTAGGTTGGTCCATAACATTTTTAAACATTCTTTCACTGATTTCATTAGTTTATTTGTTTTTAGCAACCTAGCCTCAATTACTCTAGTAGGTAATCAAACCCTTGAATCAGGTAACTTCATTTCTAGCACAAATCATGTTCATCATCTCAGCATAGATTTTGAGACCCATTTCAATCTATAACAACACACCACAAGAAGCAAATACACTATTTTATAATAGCCATCATAAAAACCCATCAATTAGCCCTACTTTACAAATGAAGTGGTCTTTAATCTACACCAAAACACTAAATGTCCTCAAACAATCTTTCATCCACTCAAAAAACTTAAGATTCAAAAATTGTCAAAGGCTGAAAAGCCTAAATAGGAATTATCCCACAAAACCCTTAATTCTAGTCCTTTTAGGCACAATTACATGAGGGTTTCTTGGAATCATCATTTGCAAACCTCCAAATCACCAACCATTGTTACTAAAATCTATAAATGAGCTGCATGAATATTATAATCAATATCCATACCTTAGAAGTGTTAATTCACCTTTTCAACCATGGAGGTACCATTTTTTAAGGAAAGACTCAGAAATCTACTTTGAAACAACATCATATCTTACATTACTATTTTACCTTGCACTCACACACATATAATATTTAAATTGCATTAAAATAATTCCATTCCACCAACTAACTACCCCTACATTGGTGGAATGGCCATAGAATTACTTAAAGACTCTCAAACCCTCTGTAAGAAGAACACCAACTTAGACATTGGAAGTTGCCTCTAATTATTTTTTTCTTCTTAAAATACTAGCCTCCCACTCTTTGAAATGAAATTTAAATCTCTCCTAAATGAGGTCACATGAGTATTAGCTTTTGATATTCCTAACCTACCAGTAAAAAGATAAAACAATGGAAGAATGTTGCAAAACTCAGAAAATAGGGGTATTATTCAATATTTAATTCAAAAATACAAGAAATCTGCCTCTTCTTGGTTTCAAAATGTTTTTATAGATATTTCCAAATTAGTAACAACCTCTTCAACTTCCTTGAATTACCTATTCCTTCAAATCCCACTTTGTCTTTTCATATTCTTGTTTTTTTGCTCTTTTTACATATTTGACAATATTACAAGTTTTGCATTTTTTCATCTCTTTGACCACCTTAGACCTATTACATGGCTTGAATACATTCAAATTAGTCTTTACATTTCCTTGACACATTATTTTAGACTTGAACACACAAATTTTACAAATTAGCCTTTTGAAGTCATTCATTGAATAGGGTGCTCCTACACCAAATTAGCAGAAGCACCCAGTGATGATGTAATGTCCCTTGTGTGCGGTTGGGTGCATTCCAATAGCCACTTGTCTAACGAGCTTGCAGAAGACCCCATATTCTCTGATGGTAGCTTCGGTGGTGAAATATTCCTCCCTAGTTGTCGCCCTTAACACCCTGGGTAGCCACGCTTACTAACAAGTCAGTCTTTTGGTGTAGTGGTTGGGACTTAGTGGTATCAGAGCCAAGGTCTTGAGGTTGAGACCCATGAAGCGTAGATGACTATAATGTTCCCTGTGCATAGTTGGGTGCATCCCGACAACCATGTGTCCGACGGGTTTGTGTAAGACCCTAGATTCTCCGGTGGTGGCTTCGGTGGTGAAAGATTCCTCCGTAGTTATCACCCTTAACACCCTGGGTAGCTGCCCTTACTCATAGGCCAATCTTTTGGTGTAGTGGTTGGGCCTTAGAACAACACCTAATTGGTCAAATGCTAGGAGGTAAGCATTCCTCAAAGCCAAATTCACAATGTCATTTTGACAGCATAACATTAGTATAAACAATGGATGATTAATGCTCGAGCAAACTATCTCATTTATAGAATTGAAAGTGACTTTTCAAATTCCATAACTCCTCCAAGAAAGGGATGCCAAAAGCTCCTTTTTGAAATAGTTTACTTTTTTCAAAATATTTAATTCTCCCTTAATATGGCATCCAAAACCCAAGGCATATTAAAACAATATAAACTATCAATTATTCCCTCAATGAGGTGTCCACCATTTATGACCACCTTTTAAAACAATTTAAAATCATTAAACTAGGCCAAGGGGCCCAAATATGAAATATAACATTAATGATTTAAAATAACTCATTTCTCCCCTTTACACCTCAATAGCCAAATTCAACAATATTCAACTACTCCAACTAAAATGGAAAACTTACTGAAGAGCTTCCAACTGGACCACTGCCAAAATTAGAACTTACTAAAAATAGTAAATTTTGAGAAATTCCAAAAAGCCTCCAAAGAAGGAAACCCTAATTTTACCTCAAACAAGCCTATAGATTTCTGGAAATAGGCTAAAACCAAATAAAGACCTAATGGGAAAAATGGGGACATTATAGATGATCATCAACCATTAATATAAAAATTCCCAATGAGGGAATCCTTGTGGTAACTCAAGTGAACTAGTGGAATTTATACTTTAATGGATCTCATACTCAACATGAATTAAGAGTTTGTATTCTCTTTGTCACACCCTAAGGATATAGCATATCTAAAGCATACAAAATTGTATTCCCTTGCACCAATAATATAGAAAAATATAAGGCACTTATCATCAGATTAAAAATGGTCATTAAATGGAGAATCAAAGAGCTACAAGTTTATGGTGATTCACAATTTTTCATTAGATAGGTAAATGATGAGTATTAGACTAAAGATGATAAGATACTCCCCTATATGTTTGATAGCTTTAAACAACATTTTCTTGTCATCCTCTTTGAGTAGATACTGATAATTAACAATAAGGTTTTTGACATAGTGGATACTATTGTGACTCTTCTTGATGTGTCAAAGAATAGCCCTAGGCACAAATTCCTTGTGGAACAACTCTTTATACTAGCATTTGAGGTCTCAAAACTCAAACTTGTGTGTGATGTTGTTGGAACCGAGTCACCCTAGTACCAAGACATCTATACCTATATCCAACATGGAACCATACCCTTTTTCCTTACTAGTAACCAAAAAAAAACTTTCATTCACCAAGCCACACACTTTTCTATCCTTTGAGATACCATCGATCAATGAAGCCTCAATGGTACATTTCTTTGATGTCTCAACTCGAAAGAAGCTCAAATTTCCTTATGGGAAGTACACAAAGGTGTTTTTGGGTCTCATTCTAGCAAGACTAATCTAATTAATAAAATTTCTTAGGACTGGATACTATTGGCCATCAATGGAACAAGAAGCTATTGAATTTACAAAGAAATATTTTTGGTGTTAGAAACATAGAGATCTCATTCATGCACTTGCACAAGAATTGTATTTGATCACTACACCTTGGCCTTTCACACAATGGGGACTCATCCTTATAGGTGAGATATCACCCACATCATCTAATAGGAATAAGTTCATCATAACTAGTAGGGAGTACTTTACAAAGTGGATAGAAATCGTACCCCTAACATACTTTACTGGAAAAAAATATCGAAGTTCATCCTCAACTATTTGATTTTTCATTATGGTATCTCCAAACTAGATCATTACTAATAATGGAACTCCATTTAAAAACCAATATGTCTATGAGATCTGTACTAAATTCCATATACAACACTAATTTCTCTACCCCATATTACCCCTAGGGAAATGGACATGTGGAAGAATCCAATAAAACAATCATTAATATCTGTATAGTCGTAAAATTGTACCCCTTGCAATTTCACATACATGCTTGTATCTTCGTTAGTATCCACTTCCTTAGCATCTTGTGTAGGCTCATTCTAGCCCTTGCATCAGCCCTTTTTCCTTCTCAGGATGCTCAACACCCCTTTTCAGTAGCTACTTTTGCATGCCATCTTTGTATTGAACCTTGTGCTTTTTACATTCATGTCGTTTTGTAGCACGACATGTCTAGACACTGGTGGATGTTTGTGCACTGTGCTAGAGTCCTACAATGTTTCAATGTTCAAACAACTATTTCCATCCATGTTTTCCACTTGTCACCTCCTTTGGTCCATGGTAATCACTTGAGATGCCTTGTAACCACCCGAGAAGCTTCTTTTCCCTCCTTAAATGCTATCTTTTCCATCTATTTTCTTCTCTAGCTTCCTTCTATCCTTGGCTCTAACATTTCTCTTTTGTTATCTTGCTTGCACAAATCCATATATCTTTCTACACCAGTAGTCTTACATCTTTTCAAGCTCTCTTTGTAGCATTCTCAAGCTCTTACAACACTCTTTGCAACACTCTTAACTCTTGTAGCTTCATCTCCCTTATCTCATACTTGTGAGCATCTTGGGGTTCCATATCTCCTTTCTATTGCATCTCTACTTTGTGATACGGGTTCTCCTCCTTGAGTGAGGATTTCTTTTATCACTCATACTTGGTGGTGTGGGTTCTACTCCTAAAGCAAGTTTTCCTTTCACCACACACTTTGTCCATTGCTCTCTTTCTATCTGGTTGTTCATGGAGGTGGGAACACTGAAATAGGGGTTTGACTGAGGCAAACCCCTATACAACCCCAACACTTTCTCTCAAATATTACAAATATAGGTTTTGAAGAAATTCACATGTTGGATGCTTCATCTCTTGTGTGATAGTGAGCATTTCCTTTCTTTCTCTTATTATCTTTATCATTTTTAATTCACTTTATTTTAGCTTTATCACAGTTTGCCATTTTCCTACGTTTTGTAAGTTCTTAGCAACCAGATTTTTAATCATCATTTAGCAATTTTCTATGATATTCTCACTCTGTAGTTTGTACAAGATGTCAACGCACCTCTAGGATGCCAATGCACCGCATTGTTGTTCGTATTTCACAATGTCATCCTTTAGCCAAGAGCTTGTTAATTTTTCTAAAAAATCTTCGTGACGTGCTCTTTCCAATTCTAGAACTCTCATCATTGTTCCCGAGGTAGTTTATGGAATTTTTCCATGTAAGGCTCTTTGAATGAAGATAACTCATGATTAGAAAATCCCCATTCTCTAAAATATTCTTAAGAATATTGTTAATGTTGAATAGCACCTCAGTTGAACCCTAGTTTGTGGGCTTACAAAACTAGCATCCACACACCCACAAGTGCAACACACTTTTCCCCTGTATACAAAATCAAATTCATCTTGCCTATAGAGGTCAAGATTCCTTCCCTAAGGTATCCTTGAAAGGTCTTGTCAACAATAAAGACTAAAAATTATCCAAACTCCATGAACTTATATTATTGGATGAAATAAATTTAAACACTTTGAATCATCTCCAAGCCTATTAGAATGATCACAAACGTAGCTATAAGAAGAGGATCAAGAACAAATTTTTTCAATTTGGTGACTTATTTTTAAAAGAGAGTCATAAAATTTAGCTTAACTAGGATGGAATAGGTAAGTTTGAACCAAACTGGTTAGGACCTTCTGTCATCACAAAAAAATATGGCTCTAGCACATATTAGTTGGCTACCCCATAAGGTGAGCCTCTATCAAAACCTATCAATAGTAGACATCTCAAAAAGTTCTATGCTTGACTCATAATATCCTAAGCAAAAAAGAAAAAAAAAAAATTCCTTGATGAAAACCTAGCAATCATGCATCTTGGTGACATCAAAAACTTGAGTAAAATATTAAAAAAAAAATGTAAAGAGAAATAAATCATCCTTTAAGCGAAAACCGCTTTTATCGTACTTCTAAGACAATTACCATAGTGAAAAACTAGTAAACAGGTGCCATTTTTGAATAATTCTTGCACCACCATCTATTCTAACTTCCATCCAATCCATC
>VDFB02000003.1:187656009-187753123 GCA_007258455.2 Sequoia sempervirens | reverse complement strand
ATTTTGCCATCCAGATATTTGTTGGGTAATTGCATCCACATTTTTAACAAATCTTTCAATGAATCTGCTAGATGTATCCTTTCTGTGGTTGAATAATTTTGATCACTCAACCTACTAATAAGATCTTCAACTTCTTTTTTGTTGTTTTCAATTTCACTCCTCAAATTTTCTTGAGTGCCGTGAGGGTATTGGAGAGAATGGTGGGCGTGCTGATTTTGTCGAGGTTGATTTTGGTTGAGGATTTTCCTCCTCTCAAGGAGGATTTCCTACAAATTAAAAAAAAAATCATTCATTTCTAAACTAAAACAAACAAAATCAATTTAAAACAAAAAAAATCATTAGAAATACCAAACAAAACTTACCTCTTGCATCTCTTCGTCGTCGGGGTGCCATAATTGTGAAGAAAATTGAACTCAAGTTGATCAAGTGTCAAGAAGTCACCTCCTCAACAACGCGAGCGCGTAGTGTAGGGTTTTTGGCCGCGGGCAGAAATGGAAATCAGAAAAAACAGAAATGAAGAATGTTCCTTTTTTTTTGCTTTTAAAAAGACAAAACGCGTTCGCGTTATAACGCGAACACGTTTTGTCTCATTTTGCACTTTTGTGGCCACAAAAGTGCGACCATCTTGGTGCACTTACCCAGGTTTGACACATTTCTTTTGTCACTAGGATTTGTAAGATCAAAATCTAATCATTGTGTGTATTACAAAGCTAAGAATGATCATATTTTAATTATTGTCTTGTATGTGAATGATATGTTATTCACTCAGAATAATAAGTTGATGATTTCTGATCTAAAATCTCAGTTGTCTGTAAAGTTTGAAATGAAAGATCTTGTTGTAGCTAGGTATATTCTGGGGATGGAAATAACTAGGGACATGAAAAGCATAAAGTTTTTGCTTAGCCAAAGTAAGTATATTAACACTTTTCTTGAGAGATTTAGTATGAATGATTACAAGTAGCTAGTTGTTCTAGTTTTGCAGGAAATGAAGCTATCTATTGAAGATTGTCCAAAATATCCTACTGAGATGGAGGACATGACCAGAGTGCCTTATGCTAGTGCATTTGATAGTTTAATGTATGTGATGTTCTATACAAGACCAGACATTGCCCAAGTAGTGGGAGTACTTAGTCAGTCTATGTCTAATCCAAGAAGGACACATTTGAATATTGTGAAAAGAGTGTTTAGATATTTGAAGGGAACTTTGGGTTCTGCTTTGTGTTACCATGGAAATTTAGTTGAATCATAGAGGACTCTCAGCATTCATGGGTATGTGGATTTTGATTGGGTAGGGGACATTGGCAGCCAAAAATCCACCAATGGATATATTTTCATGGTGAATGGTAGTGCAGTTAGTTGGATGAGCAAGCGACAGGTTGTAGTCGCTTTATCCACTATGGAGGTAGAATACATGGTAGCTACACATGCCTATAAGGAAGCAATCGGGTTAAAATGTTTATGTTCAAACATTGGGCTTGATATAGGGAAAATTACAATTTATTGTGATAGTCAGAGTGTTATTTGTTTGGCGAAAAATCCTACTTTCCATGCAAGGATGAAACATATTGATGTGTAGTATCACGTTGTAAGAGATATGGTGGAGGATGGAAAGGTTTGTTTAGAAAAAATGGATACTCTAGAAAATGTTGCAGATGCATTAATGAAACCAGTGAGCATAGACAAGTACAGGTGGTGTGCTAGTTCGATGGGCCTTGCGGCCCATGAATCTAAGTAGTTTTGAATGCTTTAGAGGGGTATGTGCAGGATCATCGTGCAAAAAATAGGCCCTTAAGTGGCAAAAAAATTAGGAAAATCAGTGTTAGGCAACTTGACGTAAATATTTGAATAAGTTATCTATATTATTTCAAAAATATATAAGAATAGAATTTGTAGAAAATTGAATGTAGTTTCTAAAATACTAGGTTTATTTAAAAATAAATAAAATCTATTTCGTGAAAATTTGAAATTTCAATGCAGTAGTACTTAAATTTTAGGGAAAAAATAAGAAGTAGGTGTCTGTCTGCCACCCTAACCATAATAAAATGATAATATTTTTGTAATATTTTATATATAAGTAGAGGACTCATGTCCTGGATGTGATGCATATTTTTTGTAATTTTTTTCCAAGTAAATAATTAATTATGATTTTTTATTACAACTTTTAGAAAATATAAAATCAGTCTATCCTGACCACCTTAACTTGGTCAAAACTTCATGAAATTTATTTTTCTTTTTTAATCCTATAGTATGTGAAGCATATGAATGACTTAATGTTTTGGATTTAAAAAATATGATACCGCTTGAAAGTTATAGATGTTTTCAATCAGCCTATTGATCAGGACTTTAGTCATAATTCTAATAGAAAATGAATAATAATTATTTATTAAATTCAAATTAAATCATAATTTATATTTTTGGAAAGTTGAGAATCTCCTCTAAAAACCCTTTTCATTTCATTAATTTTGGGTTAAAAAAAAGTCATCAGCCACATACCCTACAAATATTGCCACTTTTTGGCACACCATGATCTTGCACATACCCAGAGGGTTTAGTGAGTTCTTCATCAAGTGGGAGATTGTTGAGAACATGTGTTTCAAATTGATTGGTATAACCCTACTTCTACCAACAATCAACTCAAAATTGCATAAGTGTAACTTGCATGCTTGTACCGCTATACTACTACGTGATTGTGAGAGAGGTGCAGTAGCATGGTTACTGCCATACCATGGGAGCCTTCTAGATGAGATGTGGTAGTGTGGTGTATACCGCCATACCATGGGAGCCTTCAAGTAATCGAGTGGTAGTGCAATATACCGCCATACCGCGGAAGCCTTCAAACTCTCTAGCGGTATGCAATTACCACCATCCCACGGGAGTCTTCAACCTACCTAGCGGTGGTGCAGTAGGACCATGGGTGAATGAATGCGGACTTGGTTGACTGCTGAGGTGTATGTCGATCAGTGGAGGATGTTGCTGACTTGGAGATGGTCATTCGATGACTAGGAAGTTCAGCAATTGCTCAACAGAGGAAACTGAACTGAACTATCTATATAGAGAATGAATCAATTCTAGTTGTTGCTATACATTGCAACGTACTGTAACTATTATGGGTTCGATGGTTGGATAGTCTCATGATTAGTGTGTGTTCTTCATTATATGCTATATATGCATTGTAAAGTGAGACATAATGAAGTGATTAGAATTTGTTCTATACGAGGTTGATCAGGGAAATGTTGTTGCTGTGAAATTGATTATCTAAAAGGAGAGTTTGTAACTTGTATGTAATTCAATTACTGAAATAAAAGAGATTTTTCTTTGGTGTGGTGGGTTTTTTCTCCCATAAGGGTTTTCCCCCGTAAATCTGGTGTTCAATTGTGTATGTGTATATTTCTCCATTCTATTATTCCTTTCATGTGCATCATAATCAATTGTAATTGCAAAATTTAAAGACATATCTGCATTCTTCTCTGAGGTTTGACATTAGGAGAGTTTTTTCCGCACCTCTAGCTTTCCTTACATACCTTTCATTTAGAATAACTTTATTTAGTTTCCACAATAAATCCACTTTAGGATATTTGAATTTATTAAATCTAACTTACCTTTATTTGAATTTATAAAATCTAATTTTACCATTAACTCTATTGCACCACAACTTAATCAATACTTTTACTTTAATATTCCTTTATTAATTCATAATTTAATTTATTTAAACTAATGAAAAATATTCATAATAATTTATTTATCCAACTACAAATATATTAAAAAACTTAATTAAATTGCCAAATATCTGTCAACCTTAAAAAATATATATTTATTACAAATTCAATCTAGTAGATAACTTAAAATAAATAGAATACTCAATAGTATTAGACCGCACATGAAACATAAGACAAATGATAACAACAATGACAACCGGGGAAAAGCACAGAGGGGCACTACACAAGTTGTGTTATGCAAGGTGGCCATATAATCGATGTTGTAAATGTGAAACAGTGTAATATATGTTCAAAGGGATTTTTCTCAATTCATGCAAGGTCTCTTCTTAGGGAACATTGTGCCTAATGTTTCCAAGAGATGACAAGTCAAAGAAATATCATGCTCTTGGAGAAAATCAAGCCCAATCACACCACCAAGAAAAGGACCCATTACAAGAAGAAATAAATTGCACAATGAAACATGACGAGTTTTGATGTATGCCCCCAATTTAAAGCGGTTTCTAACATCATTACTGTTAGAAATTGCTTTAAAGTAGAAGAAGACATGGGAGCTTACAAAAATCCCTATTCGAAGTCATATGTTTCCAATAAGCTACATCATGAATAAGTATGTCCCATGCGAGCCAACTTAAGGAATGCCATCCACATCCCAAGCTTTCTCTTCTATATGTTCATGAAAGGTGATCAACTAGCCAAAAGAGACAACGACAAGTGATGTACAAGGACAAGGATAAGTAACCCCTTGCCCCCACTTAGTGCAGGACAAGGGTAAACTGAATAGGATGAAAGTAAGTATTAGTTAGAGGAATTAGGTGCTTCAACACAAGAGCACCACATTCCTTGAGATGTTGAATTTTGTTAGTTATTTAGCTTTACAATCATTAGTAGCATGACCATGAACTCTATGATATGCACAAAATGGATTCTTGTAGTAAAATTTCTTTCATGTTCTTGGAGGGAGAGATATCAGACGATCTTGGATTAGTCACGCCAAGATAGTCCCTTGATCAATGGTAGAAGGTGGTCCTATAGTTTGTGACAAATATATCTCTTGCAACTTAGTATTAGATGGCATACCTACGCAAGACTCTACAGATTGTGAGATTTTGTTCTCTCCTTTATAGGAGGGTGTAAAATCTAATGAATTCAAATCATTAGTCTTTTACATTATGAAATTGACGTTAAGAAAATATTTCTTTGTTTGTTTCATTTCTTGCAAAGGATAAAGACCACTAGTGTCTATCAATTCAAGATGCACTACCGTTAAAGTCATCTAAGAAGAATCTTTTGTAATAGTGTTGATGCTAAGTGAAGGCTTGTTTGATGGTTTTATTTCTATCATGGGAAAATAACCAAGACTATGAGTTGCTTCTTATGTGTTAGGCTCTATAAGGACACTAATACCTTGTTCTTTAGCACCACATCCTTTTCTACTATACCCAAGTTGTTTCATAAGTTTGGGTATGTGCAAGATCAAGATGGGCCAAAAAGTGGCGATATTATGGGTATTTGTAGGGTATGTGGCTAACAACACTTTTTTACCAAAAATTGATGAAACGAAAAGGGTTTTAAAATGAGATTCTTAGCTTTCAACCTATATAAATTATGCTTTACTTTGAATTTAATAAATAATTATTATTCATTTTCTATTTGAATTACAGCTAAAGTCTTGATTGATAGGCTAATTGAAAAACATCTATATCTTTCAAACGGTAACACATTTTTTGAATCTGAAACATGTGTCATATTATATGCTTCACATACTATAGGATTAAAAAAAATATGAATTTCACGAAGTTTTGATCAAGTTAGGTGGTCAAATATATGAGGTTTTATATTTTTAAAAATTTGTAATAAAAAAATCATAATTAATTATTTACTTGGAAAAAAATTACCAAAAAAATACATCACATCCAGACATGAGTCCTCTACTTATATCTAAAATCTTACAAACAAATATTATCATTTTATTGTGGTTAGGGTGATCAGACAGACACCTACTTCTTAATTTTTCCCTGAAATTTAAGTACTACTGCATTAAAATTTCAAATTTTCACCTTGAAATAGATTTAAAAAAAAAAAAACCTAGTAGTTTAGAAACTACATTCAATTTTCTACAGATTCTATTAGTACATATTTTTGAAACAATATAGATAAATTATTCAAATTTTTACATCCAGTTTCCTAACTCTGATTTTTTTTAAAAAATTACCACTTAAGGGCTTGTTTTTTCCATGATGATCCTGCACATACCCGTTCATAACCTTTTCTCTTAAGCTTTTTCATTGCTTTTGGATCTGGTGGTTTTTCATGGTTTAGTTCATCAAAGTTTGTTGTGTAATCTATTGTATTTTGTTCTAAAGTGGTTGAGGTGGATTCTTTTGAAGGGTCTTTCAAATTTTGTGTTGACATTAACTTGCTTTTTCTTTTCCCTTTTTAGACTCTTTGTTTATGATCTTGTATTCTCGCATGAATGTTGGTTTGAAGTCTAAGGAACCCAAATCATCTTCCAATAGCTTCGTGATTTTCTCAATGCATTTTTCTTTGTTCTTTTGTTGCACAAGTTCCACTTGTGTAGTTGGTGTTAATGTTTTCAAGGGGTTTTCTTTGTTTTTTATCAAGTTGCAAGACACTATAAGGCTCAGGATCAACATAAAGAGAGGTATCGAGAGAAGAACAAGTATGATTGTTATGATTGTCTACACTTGCATCCTCTTGTGTTATGATATTCTTACATATATGATAGATACTAGGAGGGTATCCAACATGCTTATCAAAGGTTTTACTTTGCTTTCCTAGATTATGCCTATGAGTAGAGAAAATAGAATCATATAAGCCACTTGATATTCTAGAAATACTAAATGCTTGAAAAGAACACATGCTAACATGAGAAAGTAAATAAAGTGCAATTCAATGACCTAAAGTGAAATGTTTAAATGCAATTTTCAGATTTGAAACACTATGCAATTATCTAAAATTGAGATGTTGTAAATACAAATTTGGAATTGATCAATGGATGAAATGAGCCTATTTAAGCTAGATTTAGTGAAATGCATGTAAAAGAAAGTCAACCAAATGAAAAAACTAACCAATGGAAGCAAAGAAAAGCTTAAAAACAAGGTTTTTCAATTTTGTAAAAGGAATATTTAGGGGTGCACTAGGACTGATTCGCCCAAGGTGGTGAATGAGTCCTAGTAGGGATTTTTTTTAGAATTTTCAAAAAAATTCAATTGATTTTTATGTTTTTTAGTTTGTATGATGTGTATTTGAAATGAAAATTTAGTTCTTTGATGATTTGAGATGCAAAAATGTAACCTATATTCATTTTCACTAATGCAAAAAATTAGAAACCCTAGATGCAAATTAACCAATGTAAATCCTAATGCAAAGTTAATGTAATGCAAATCTAGGATGTAAATTCACTCCAAATTAGAAATATGATGCTCTATATGCAGGTTCACCAAAATGAAATGAGTAAAATAGGGGTCTCCTTTTTGCTTCTAGAGTTTAGAAAATAAAAGGAGAAAGGCAATTTCCAGCCTTTCACTCAAGAACAAACCCTTGAGATTTCAATTAAAGGGTGACTGAAAGAGGCAAAGGGGATATACTAGGGGCTAAATGAGATCTAATGAGGGGTTCACCACCAAGTTTAGACTTGGAAAGACAATGAAATTAAGGATAAAATTCAAAACCCTAGTTTGATGAAATGCTTCAATGAATGACCTAGAAATGACCATGAAATAAAACAGAAAGCTACAAAACTAAAAGTGTGCACCTGGAATCTGAAGAGAAATGAAATGAAGCTTTGAAATTATAAATTTTTTTCTTTTTAGGCCTAGTGGGACTCATTCTCAATTCTAGGAAAATCAATCCCATATTTGGGTCTATGCATATGATCAAGTTTTTGCCAAATGGGTATCCAAATCTGCATATATCTTTGAAAAACTGATCTAGTGGGGCTCATTCACCACAACTGAGGGATCAATCCCATTTTGTTGAAAAGTGTCCCAATAGAAGAATCTTGAACTAAAACTTTGCAAGCCTCTGATGATGGATAAAATAATCACTTTCCCACTATTTGCATGCAAATTGGATGGATATTTTTCCCTTGATCTAAGTTTCTATGAGTATTGACAACTTTCCATGACAACTTTGACAACATTTGCAACTTTGTCATTCTAATTCTTTTGAAGGAATAAAATCCACTTTTCTTCAATCTACAAACCTGCAATCACACATTAAAGAGGAGAAAACATGTTTATTGTTAGGGAATAGGGTTTTTCCTTGGTCAAACCCTTTTAAGTAATTAAACCAAGTGATGAAATAAGATAATGAAGCATGAAACATGAAATAATGCAATTAGAATCTTGCTATGATGATGGATCTTGAATTGCTGCAACAATTGATGAAGAATTCTACCCTTGAATGTTCTTGAATACTCTTGTGAAATAAATTTTCTATTAAGAATGTTTTCACAAAATTCTTAGGTCACTTGATTGCTTGTTAGGATAAAATGAGTGAAAGAACCTTGTATTTATACTTAATTATGCAAGAATTCTCAAAATTACAACACTACAAGCCAATATTAGATCTAGAAGAATAAGATCCCACTAGAAATTTGAATTAAATTAGATTTTTTCTCACATGAGACTCATTCCTACCCAAGGTGGCGAATGAGTCCCATCACACATAATGTATTGGACAAAAAATAAAAAGGGTCTAAAAAGGTGTAAAAATAGGTTTGGGACCAAAAAAAATTAGGTGGGACTCATTTGCCACAAGTGGTGAATGATTCCCATATCACTAAATCTAGGCCACACAAGCCAGAAACACTTGAATTATGATTGGTTACTAATTGGTGTCGGGATTATTCTCAAAAAGATGTAATAATTAAGGCTTGTTGATGCAAAATGGGGCCAATTAAAGCATAATAAAGCTCAATTATTAATGACAAGCCTAGAGAAATATGAAAGTGTGTTACAACACTTTACAATGCTCCAAATAGGGGAAGAAATAAGATTAATTATGATTAAAATTATATTTATTATTCTTAGTAAATTTATCAAACCCTAGAAAAGAGTGAAAGTGTGTTATAACACTTCACAACAAATCCATTAGTTCACAAGAGCCCAAGACCTAATGTGAATTTGTTATCCACATTACAACACTAGATTAAGGTGATATCAAGTCCAATTTATCATTAATAATTCCCAAATAAAGCAAGGGATACTTTTTCCGACACTACAATATTAATCATTAATTTTTTCCTAATAAATAGTTGCTTGAGGAGGGATATATACATGATGATTATCATTAGGTATGTATAATTATTATCCCTATTTCCTAAATGTGATGATTTAATGAAAAAAAGGGAAAGTTTCACTTATATGATAATGTGTAAAGATAAGATGGATATTCCTCAATATAGTAGGTTGAAAAATCACTAAATTAACATCTTTTCTAGATATTTTAAAGATATATTGGAGTTAATGTGTATATTATTTTGTCACAAGTATTACACCTAGTTTATTGGAGATAGGATACTATAACTTTACACATTACTTTAGAGAAATAAGTTCTTCAAAACTATATTTGAATCCTCTTTTTGTAACTCTTAATAAATAATTTGTAAGGGATAAAAATGGAGAATAATTTGTAACATATTGATGAGATACGAGTAGCATACTCTTCTTGGAGTTTGTCACTCATTTGAACGGTTTTCACTAGTAATGTTTTCTTATGTAGAATGTGTCTTCTTCTTCATTTTTCAATTCTATGATATTCTCTATATTTTATTAAAAAATAAGATTATAAAGTACATATGGCTTCCATGAATGAACGGTATTATTACCATATTATGATGTCTTCTATTCCTCATCCTTTACATGGTAACATAATTAGTTTCATTCATAGGCATGTTATTACTTCCTTTTATGAGATACTAAGTACATTTATAAATAAACCCACACATCTATCCAAAACATGAACCTCAATTCATAATGTAATTCCCATTAGTTACTCTCCCCTTCTCTAGATTCATGTAACCAAACACATTCTAATATGTGTGTGCTTAAAGGATCCAATGGAAAACTTAGAGACCCCACTAATGCAATATGCGTAATCTTTATAGCTCTCCCATACAACCCATAATTATACCACATTATACTCATAAAATTACTATTCAAACCACTCTTGTAGTGCCCCTCCATGATTCACCCTGTTGGTGTTGTTAGTTGGTCTTGTCTTCGATCATGCTTCATGATCAGGTGTTGGTTGGTATTCTATTCATTTGATTAATTTGGTTGATTAGTACTTTGATTAATTATTGCATTAAAATAAAGTTATTAAAGTTAAAGTCATTTTGATAATTATATAGATGCTTTTATATCATTATGGTTTTGGTAAAATAAAATATTAATAAAGTCGTTATTAAGTTTAAATAAATTATGATTATATTTTAATAAAGAAATATAAAAAAAAAGTATTTTAATCATAGTGTTATGCAAATAGAATTAAAATGTAAAGTTAAAATTAATAAATTAAATATTTTAAAATTGATTAATTAAGTGTAAATAAATAGAATATGTTTATAAATAAACATATTGGAAGAGTGGAGGTGAACGATAGATGGAAATTAAATAAAATAATTAAATTTAAAGAAAAGTTGAATGCAGCAATGAAGATGGAAGAGTAATTATTAAATTAGTTAAATTACTTAAAGAAAGGGGCTTTTAGGGATATTTGAAGACAAATCTTGTTTTCTTCCTAGGAATGTTATCTTGATTCTTGGAAGCTCTTCTTCTGGTTTTGGGGGTTTTGAATCCAGATTTTGCAAAGAATATTGGGGTTGAAGTGATTGGAGCTGCAACTTGGGAAATTGGAGCTCGATATTGAATCTACAGTTGAGCCATTCGATCAAAGCCAGGTTCCATTATTTTATTAATTTTAACTCTATTTGGGGAAATAAATATTTAATGTCTACGCTACTTAGAAACCAAACATTTATTTTGTGTATTTAGTTTATCTTAGTGCTTCTCTATGCTTCCACAATTAGATTGCTTACCCAACATAGTAATGTGACTGCAACATTTGACAAGATTGTCTGCCCTTCATTATTCGCATAGCTTTAGTTTCTTTTGCTTCTTGCCTTTGGTATTTTCGCCATGTATGGTAGCTATCACATATCATTCTTGGATGTCAAATTTAAGCTTATTATGTTGTTATTTCCTTTGATGGTGAATGTTTTTTTATCTGAAGTTGTATGTTGGACGTTAGCACCCTCTTCTTTCTCTACATGTGTTATCATTTGATGATTTAATGTTGCATGTTCTCAATTGTTGGCAAATTTATACTTTAATCTATGATTTATATATACATTTGGCTTTCGATACTTTTGATTGGTGTTTGATGAAAATAAAATTTTGATGCTTTCTCTTCATATCCCTTTCTATGTTTAATAATGGATGCTTTGTATTCTTACCTCCTATGCCATCATTTTAAACTAGGGAAACTTGGAATTCTATTATCTTAAAGGTTATAACATATATTAAGTTTTGCATGTGCATAGGATATAGTAAGCCTGCAATGTTAGGATGCACTTCATAATGCTTCATTAAATTGAAGATTTTTGTAAGCTCCCTTGTAAAATTAATTTTTGTTTATCCTACAGCTTTGCATTGCATGAATTTGGCATTCAAGCACGCCTACCAATTACATTTGCTTGAAATTTTCTTAAGCCTTTTTAGCTAGTTTCTTTCTTGCATTTAGATGGATGTCTTTCTTTGTATAGAAACTCTCATTGTGGCATAGGTTGCGGGCATTTTATTTCTCAAAGTCTTAATTTCGGTTTGGAGCCTATCGTTGCCTCATTTCAATATACCATAGTATGTACTAAAGGTTTGATGTTATATTGATGGATTTTCTTTTCACTTTGATGGTTATAATTTACTAAGCCAAGTAGACGTCGTTTTCTCTTTCTCCATATTGATGCTATATGATGTGTCTTATTTGTCTGCATTTTATAGATATTCCTAATGTTGTTTAAAGTGATTTTCCCTATGTATGTCCTCTTGTTGATGCACATATTTTGGTTGTGTGCTTCATTTTATATAAGTCGCTTATGGAAGGTGCCTATTGGTATTCAATTTTCAGTGGAATTTGTATATGGCTACCATTTCCAGTTCATATTTATATGTGTATATCTGATGTTTATTAAATTTAGTAATATTAAAGATGAATATTTTTATAATATTAATATATATGCTTGTATAAGTTTATCATGGTATGGTTTATATGAAATCTATTGTATTTATTTAAATAAGTCACTTAGTATTCAACATTTCCATATTCAATAAAAGGGTATGTGTAGGGTATGTGGCTGATGATCTTTTTTTACCCAAAATTGATGAAACAAAAAGGGTTTTTTAAGAAGATTCTCATTTTTCCACCAATATAAATTATGCTTTACTTTGAATTTAATAAATAATTATTATTAATTTTCTATTTGAATTATGACTAAAGTCTTGATTGATAGGCTGATTGAAAAACATCTATAGTGTAATACCTCTCTAAACCTAGGCTGGTAAGATAGTATTTTTATTTTTAATTTGATATTTTAAATGTTAAATGTTATTATAATGAGGTTAGATATTGTTGATTTAGTGAAAGGTTATTATGATTAGCTATGATGATGCAAATAATTGATATATATGGTAGCTAACTACAGTTAGGATGTAGTATGTGCTTCAGCTATGTATATATGTGTATGTTACAAGTACCAGGTATTGACTCCACCTAGCTTCACAGGTCTGAGCATACCTTCCCTGATGGTAGTTACTAGAGGTAGTCACAAGCCAAATTTCCCCTATCCTAGCCTACTATACCCTATTAGGGCAGTGTTTCCTTGTTGATGTCTTACCATTCAGTTACCTAACGGTAACATTCAGAGCACCTTTCAACCGTATGTTCCAGCACACCTTTCTGTTGTATGTGGTTTACCAATATGTCTTGCTAAGTTATTTTGTCTTAGTTTCCATGAATCTATTATGTGGATATATATTTTGGTTGTCGGTGACTTGATGTGGTTTCTTTTGACGTCTTTTCGTGATTTCATATATGGCATTTTATAGTATTTTATTGATGGGAGATTTAAATGGTTTTATCCATGAGATTTAAATATGTTATTTTTAAATAATTTTTATTGATCATTCGAGAGAATGATATATTTCATTTGAAAATTTTAAATGATTTTATTAATCCTTTTTGGGGAGCTTTGTGTAATTAGACGACTGGATTTAAATTACTATTTTTATATGAAATAGAGAATTTTGTTGTTTTTGGTGATTTTAATTAATTTCTTGGAGAGCATTAATAGCTTGCCTAATAAAATGATTTATTTCATTTTTTGATTGTGTTGAGGAGTTAGTTATAAAAAATAAAAATAAATAAAAAGTAAAAGGGACAGCCTTGTTTTTGGATGTATATACTTATTCATTTTGTATTGGAGGGAGTCATTCTTTTGGAAGGGAAGATACTCCTATTTTGGGGAAGAAGAACAAAACCCCATGAATTGGGCAGTTGAGTTGGAGAAGAACATGGAGAATTTACGAGAAGAAAATTCTAGGCAATGGCACTGGAGGCTCAGCATAGTTTTGTTGTTTTGCTACTTTGTTTTGGAATCTTGTTGTTCCTTGCTAACCGAGCATTTCTTCATTCCTCATTTGGGCAGATTTGAGGTGTTTTTCTGTATTTTCCTTGAATTTTTGAGTTATTAATGTATGCATGAGTGTGTGTTTATATGTTTTGGGAATCTTGGTTGCTCTGGGTGTTGTCATGGTTTTTTTGGGTTGAGATTCTTTTCAAACTAGTTATTGCTTTCTTTTTTTTGGGAAATTTGAGAATTTTATAAAAAAATTCAATCCTCCCACTTCAAACTCAAATCCAACTATGAGATTCACTTGGTAATGCTCAAATCTCAACTAGGTTGGAGTCCAAAATGAATTAGGAATACTTTCTGTTTTGGCCAAAATTTGTGCAACTTGTTAAAAATATTTTTTATTGCTGATAATTATACCCTTGCTAAAAATGAATTTTAATGGTGGATTTCATGTAGAAATTCCAAGATCTAAACTGGGTCTTTGGCGGATTTTAATTCTGGACACTTTCATTTTTGCCCAAAATTTGTTCCT
The DNA here is from genome assembly GCA_007258455.2 of Sequoia sempervirens. Taxonomy (NCBI): domain Eukaryota; kingdom Viridiplantae; phylum Streptophyta; class Pinopsida; order Cupressales; family Cupressaceae; genus Sequoia; species Sequoia sempervirens. The sequence continues at coordinate 187,739,220 of VDFB02000003.1, read as the reverse complement.
TCTTGTTAAATGACGTTTTTTGATGCTGCTCTTTAACCGTTTGATATAAATGAAAAATAAAGTTAGATTCCATGTAGAAATGCCCATATTTCAAATGGGTTGTTGTCTGATTTCTAATCCAGGCACATTCATTTTCCATGATTTAGCCCAGCCATGCATTAAAAGACATTTTTCAGTACAACACCTTATTATAGGTCTTAAAATTGAAAATTGAAGGTGGATTCCAACTTGAAACACCAAAATATGAATCGATTCAAGCTTAGAATTTTAATCTGGGCACTTTGAATTTTTATGTAATTTTTATGCCTCTTTTTCATGTTGAATTTCAACTGTTAAATGTGTCTTGTTACAACAATATTAGCTTGGCTATTTTAAATGGTTTCTATGATTGAACGTTGTGGAATTTCCTCTTGTTTCATGTTTGTTGGATTCCTCATTTGGTTAAACGAGGTGGAGTAAAATAGTTATAAGATAATGTGTTCTCATGCATGGCCTTGAGCACTTGTAAAGGCTAAGGATGCACTTTAGATAGCCTATCCGTCTATAGGGCGTTGATTTGGGCATGATTGAGTTTTCCTCGTCCATATGAGAAGTGTCCTTGTTTCTGTGTGATGCCATCCCTTCGAGCACACATGATGACATTCCATCTAGTCTACACTCTAGTACCTATACCTTTGTAGTCATGACTAGTAACCGACATGTCATTGTATGAGCATTTGCTTGTTGTGACATTGGCTTAATGCATTGTATTGCATGTTTTCTCCTTGTTTGGTGTGAGTGTTGGCCATATGTTACCCTTTCCTTCTTTTTTTCTTGGGCCTTGTGACTACCTTCGAGCACGGTGGGGTGGCCTCTTTGGAGTCCACATGGTAGGGAGGCATTGCCACTCCCATTGGGGACTAGCGTACAGGTTACTGGAGCACCAATGGGAGATGATTCCTCTTCTAATTTTCTTATATGTCGATGTATTTTATTTATTGGTATGCCTTTGTACTCTTATATACTCATTTAAGTATATTGTACTCACTTGAGAGTGAAATGTAACCATATATATTAATGAGAAGAAATGTGATGTTTTACATTTAGCTTACGAGTTTCAGTGTTGGTATCAGATTCACTTGTACTTTGATGATCATTATGGCTTGTCCTTCAAAAATTTTCATACGAAAATCCAAGCTTTGGCTATATATTTCCTTCATATTTTAGTCTATAAAAGTTTTGGCACATTGTCACTTTTTGTTGGTTTGTGTCACTGTTGCAAAGTTCTGGAGCAGTAGGTTCTGGAGTAGGAAGTTTCAGAGCAACAGGTTCAAGAGCAGGAACTTCCAAAGCAACAGGAATTTTTGTAGCTGAAGGTTCTAGAGCAAGAATTTTTGGAGCAGCAGGTTTTGGAGCAGGATATTCCAGAGCAATAGGTTGCAGAGCAGGAAGTTCCGAAGTAGCAAGTTTCAGAGCAGGAAGTTCCAGAGCAGCAAGAAGCTTCGTAGCTGGAAGTTCTAGAGTAGGAAGTTTCATAGCTGGAATTTCTAGAGCAGGAAGTTCCGAAGCATGAAGTTTCTTAGTTGGAAGTCCTATAGCAGGAAGTTTTGTAGCTAGAAGTTTCAAAGCAAATTTTTTGGAGCTATTATGTTTGCTCCTATTTGGATTTTTCTCTGGAGGGTGGATTAGTCCTCTCTTTTGGGTTGTGTTTGGTCATGCTTGGCCATGTATGTTGTCGATATATTGTATTGGAAAGTGTTTTTTTTGTGTAATTTATTCTTTATGTTATGAAAAAAAATTATCTTGTCCTCTTTTGGCTCTTACCCTTCGGGGTTGCGTAGTGGGATGTTACATATAGCTTTCAAATGGTATCACATTTTTTGAATCTGAAACATGCATCACATTCTATGCTTCGCATGCTATAGGATTTTTTTTTTAAAGAAATCATAAATTTTTGACCAAGTTAAGGTGGTTAGACATACGAGTTTTTATATTTTAAAAATTTGTAATAAAAAAATAATAATTAATTATTTACTTGGAAAAAAATTACAAAAAAATATGCATCACATTGGGACATGTGTCCTCTACTTATATATAAAATATTATAAAAAAATATTATCATTTTATTGTGATTAGGGAGGTCAGACAGACACCTCCTTCTTATTTTTTCCCTAAAATATAAGTGCTACTACATTGAAATTTCAAATTTTCACCAAATAGATTTTTAAAAAAAAAAGGTATTAGTTTAGAAACTACATTCAATTTACTACAGATTCTGTTCTTACATATTTTAAAAATAATATAGATAACTTATTCAAATTTTTATGTCAAGTTGCCTAACTCTGATTTTTTTGAATTTTTCACCACTTAAGGGCCTATTTTTTCCATGATGATCCTGCACATACCCAAAATTGATAGAAAAAGAGTATGATATGTGTGTGTGTGTGTGTATGAAATTTTTTATATTTTCATTTAAATAAACATTTTTTATATAAATAGGTAGGTAAATTTATATGTTTCCATTTTATTGAAAACTGCATTTGGTTGTGATAATTATTTATATACATAATTATATATGTAATATATATGTGTTTGTGTATTTATATTATGGAGTTAGAAAATGAATATATAAGCCTTGTGATCAAATAATGTGAATGAGTAGAATGGTAAAAATAATTTAATAAGGAAATTAAATAAAGAAAGTGGCTTTATTTATAGTTAATTGAGTGAAGAATTTAGTTAAACATTTTCAAGTCTAATGATCTTGTAAAATGATGGCTTCTTTGATGTGTTTCCCTAGGTAAATAGTTATTCAGAATACAAGTTATCATGGTAAACGATCTTCTGGGTGAATTTATTTGTTGAGATAATGAGTATTTTGAAATGTGGAAGAAATGTGTTAATTTAGGTGTATTCATGTCTATAATGTATTTCATGGTTGCATTCTTGAATTGTAGCTAGTTTGGAGAAATGTGGCTCATTAGTGAAGATAAGAAGATTTTGATTATTGTGGTTACTTTTGACTTTGAGTTGATTTTGGTTAATGTGTTATGGAGTGATCCTTTTGGTGTCAAATGGTTATTGAGAGGTTTCTAGAGGCCTAGGGGAGTATTCTATTGATATAATTTTATGTTTCTCTTTTGGAAGTGGATTGATTTTATACTTGAAATGCGATCATGAGGGTTTTAATCTTGCACTATTTACTTGTGATTATGATTTGGAAAATTGTGAGCGAGATGCTTCATGCCATGCTCAGGAAATGTGATTTGTGTGGCTTCATTTTGGTGTGGAAGATGGCCTACCCTATTGGATATGTTTGGTTCATCTAGTTGTTAGTAGGAGTGGCTCTCAATTGGAGCCTGTGCACAAAGTGGCATTAGGGTAACTCATTAGAGAGTTTATTAACTCAATGATAACCTAATAAATAAAATTAGGGGGTTGGGTAGATTACACATTAATCAAGATAATTGGAAGCCTCACCCATGCCTGTAGTGGTCGTTTAGGCTAACGATGGGGTGAGAAGGCCTGGCTGGTAAGGTCAACTTCCTTGTATTCACGAAAGGATTGTTGGCTCCACTTGTGTCACCCTATAGGGCCAACACCTAGTGAGAGGTTGTCAGGGTAACCATAGATGGGGGTTGGTGTCTAGACTGTCAAGGTAACTCAAGGATGGGGGTCGACATCTAGACTGTCAAGCTAGCCCATGTCAAGACAATGCAATGAAGCTCCTCCCTATAGCAACTTAGCATTCCCTAGTCTTGTGTTCCCCTTGTTGGTTGCATGCCTCTGGAAGTGGTGTCACTATTGTGTGTTGTTATAATGTACATGTATATTGGAGTCATGTTAAACTTTGTGTCATTATTCTATCTTCTTGATTGTTTTTTGGGGGGCCTTATTGCTATCTCCTAGCATGAGGGGTGGACCTTTGGGTTCCACATGGTCGGGTGGAATGTGCCTTGTACTCTATTGGCTTCCCTTCCTAATGTTCATGTTCGTGGTGACTGCTCTTGATGATGTGGACTTCTGCAGTTGTTCCAATTCATGTGGACTATCTTCCATGTACTTGTATTGAATTGAAAATAATTGTATCATGTATTTTGCTCAAATGTATATTCTTCCCTATTGAACTCAGGAAGCATTATTGCAATGATGTGATGTTGTAATTAATTTTTGAACCCTGTCTCTTAATGGATAATGTAAACGATGTATCATGCATATGTGAATTAATTGAAAGATCTTTGATGTTGTTATATTGATGACATGTAATGGATGTGCATATTGATTGATCATATAATGTGATGGATTTAATGTACTCTTTAATGTTTGACAAATCATGTTTAATGGATGAATTCTTGTTGGTTTGGTTTTTGGGATTCTAGTAGCGTAGTCACGAAACCTTAGAGGACTTAGGTTATAATCCAAGTTAATATATATTTTGCAATTTTTAGTATGTTGCACTTAAAAAAATAAATTGTTCTATTTTCTTAGTATTGTAGCATGTTGTCCTCTAGGGTTTCGTGGCGGGGCATTACACATGGTACAAGAGACCAAGTTCTAATTCTGGATACTTTGGGTGTATAATTGAGCCCATTATGTTGTCCTAGTTGCGTGGACTCTTGAGATTATGACTTCCTCCTTTGTCATCCTTGCCTTGAAACTTGAAATTTGTCCCTTGGTGATGTTTTTCCAATGGTACAAAAAACTAGTGGAAAGGATAGGACCCTTAGTGTAGTGTGCAATGCACATATATATTCTTTCTAGTGGGGATACATTATGGACTCTTGTGTGGTCTTGTGATGTGACTCCTAGTGATGTGAAATTGTGTGTGTATGTGAATAATGTGTGTTAAATATTAATTTTTGTGCTTATGAAGTGATAAATGGTTTTTCCATGCATCTAAAAAGGTATGAAATCATGGTCTTTTACTAAATATGTCATGAGATTTGTGTTGAATAATGAATAAAGTTGAACATATTCTCTAAAAATGATGGATATTTAATAGAAAATGTGTACCTTGAATGCATAATTATGCTATGTTTTGTGAAAATATGGGATATGTGCAGGATCATGATGGGCCAAAAAGTGGCGATATGTAAGTGATATGATGGCCCATGTGGCTAGCAACTTTTTTTTAACCCAAAATTGACGAAACGAAAAGGGTTTTTAAAGGAGATTCTCAAATTTTCACCAATATAAATTATGTTTTACTTTCAATTTAATAAATTATTATTATTCATTTTCTATTTGAATTATGACTAAAGTCCTAATTGATAGGCTGATTGAAAAATATCTAGAGCTTTCATACAGTATCACATTTTTTGAATCCAAAACATGTGTCACATTCTATGCTTTGCATACTATAGGAATATAAATAAATAAATTTCATGAAGTTTTGACCAAGTTAAGGTGGTCAGACATACAAGTTTTTATAGTTTTTAAAAGTTGTAATAAAAAATTCATAATTAATTATTTAGATGGAAAAAATTATAAAAAAATATGCATCACATCGAGACATGACTCGTCTACTTATATCTAAAATATTATAAAAAAATATTATCATTTTATTGTGGTTAGGGTGGTCAAATAGACACCTACTTATTTTTTCCCCGAATTTAAGTACTCTGCATTGAAATTTCAAATTTTCACCAAATAGATTTAAAAAAAAACCTAGTAGTTTAGAAACTACATTCAATTTGCTACAAATTAACTATTCTTACATATTTTTGGAATAATATAGATAATTTATTCAAATTTTTATGTCAAGTTTCCTAACTCTGATTTTTCTAAATTTTTGGCCACTTAAGGGTCTGTTTTTTCCATGATGATCCTACACATACCCTATGGCATTCTAATGTAGAAAATTAGATAAGTGTTTACATGACATTAGAAGCATTGATATGATCATCATGTGATTACTCTATCATGTAGTGAATAGTTTACGAGTTGGCCTACTTACTAAGTGATGTTTTTGGATGTGTCTTGGTGAAAGGGATAGATTTGCATTAGTTCACGAGTACCCTGCTACATTGTGAATTCCTTCCATGGTGTGCCTGATTGTATAATTATATATATATATATATGTTCAACCATTTTGTTTGTTGTAGGGTGTAGGTACTAGGCATTGATTCCACCTAAATTAGTAGGTCCAAGTGTGCCTCAAATCAAATGGAATAGTCAATTTAGAGATAACATAAGATCCCCTACCCTATCCATCATCCTTAAAGAGGATGAGTATATGAGTCGATACCTTATCAATTTTGTATTCATTCTGTGTTGTTTGAAGTTATTCTTTTACTCTGGTTGGTGGTCAGGTAATTGTTTAACATTTGATTCACTTGATAATTGATGTTGCTTATATTTACATATTTTTTATTCTCACCCTGTCAATGTTGTTAGTTGGTCTTACCTCTGACCATGCTTCGTGATCGGGTGATGCTTGGTATTCTGTTCATTTGATTAATTTGGTCGATTAGTACTTTGATTAATTATTACATTAAAATAAAGTTATTAAAGTTAAAGTCATTTTGATGATTAAATATAGATGCTTTTCTATGATTATAGTTTTGGTGAAATAAAATATTATTAAAGACGTTATTAAGTTTAAATAAATTAGGATTATATTTTAATAAAGAAATATAAAAATAAATATATTAATCATAGTGTTATGAAAATAGAATAAAGTTAAAATTAATAAATTAAATATTTTAAAATTGATTAATTAAGTGTAAATAAATAGAATATATCTATAAATAAACATATTGGAAGAGTGGAGGTGAACGATAGATGGAAATTAAATAAAATAATTAAATTTAAAGAAAAGTTACATTCAACAACAAAGATGGAAGCTTAGTTATTAAATTAGTTAAATTGCTTAAAGAAAGGGGCTTTTAGGGATATATGAAGAAAAATCTTGTTTTCTTCCTGGGAATGTTTTCTTGATTCTTGGAAGCTCTTCTTCTAGTTTTTGGGGGTTTTGAATCTGGATTTTGCGAAGAATGTTGGGGTTGAAGTGATTTGGAGCTATAACTTGGGAAATTGGAGCTCGGTATCGAATCTACAGTTGTGCTATTTGATCGAAGCTGGGTTCCATTGTTTTCTTAATTTTAATTCTCTTTGGGGAAACAAATATTTAATGTTTATGTTGATTAGAAACCAAACTTTTCCTTTGTGTATTCTGTTTATTTTATTGCTTCTTTATGCTTCCACAATTCGATTACTTACCCAACAGAGTAATGTGACTGCAACATTTGACAAGATTTTCTACCCTTCATTATTGGCATAGCTTTAGTTTCTTATGTTGCTTTCCTTTGCTATTTTTTCTGTGTATGGTAGCTATCACATATCATTCTTGGATGTTGAATTTAATCCTATTCTACTGTTATTTCCTTTGATGGTGAAATTATTTTAATCTGAGGTTGTATGTTAGACATTAACACCCTCTTCTTTTTTTGCATGTGTTATCATCCAATGCTTTAATGTTGCATGTTGTCAATCACTGGAAAATTTATACTTTAATCTATGATTTATATATATACATTTGGATTTCAGTATTTTTGATTAGTGTTTGATGAAAATACAATTTTGATGCTTGCTCTTTGTATCCCTTTCTATGTTTAATAATGAATGCTTTTCATTCTTACCTCCTATGCCATCCTTTTAAACTGGGGAAACTTCAAATTCTATTATTTTAATGGTTATAATATATATTAAGTTTTGCATGCACCTAGGATACAACAAGCCTGCAATGTTAGGATGTGCTCCATAATGCTTTGTTAAATTGAAAATTTTTGTAAGCTCCCTTGTAAAATTTATTAGTGTTTATCCAACAATTTTGCATTCCACGAATTTAGTGTTCAAGCACGCCTACCAATTACATTTTCTTGGAATATTCTTAAGCCTTTTTAGCTGGTTTCTTTCTTGCATATAGATGGATGTCTTTCTTTGTATCGAAACTCCCATTGTGGCATAGGTTGCAGGAATTATATTACTCAAAGTCTTGATTTCAGTTTGGAGCCTATCATTGCCTCATTTCAGCGTACCATAGCCTGTACTAAAGGTTCGATGTTATATTGATGGATTTTCTTTTCACTTTGATGGTTATAATTCACTAATCCAACTAGACGTTGTTTTCTCTTTCTTCATATCGATGCTATATGATGTGCCTTCTTTGTCTACATTTAAAAGATATTCTTGATGTTGTTTAAAGCGATTTTCCCTACGTATGTCTTCTTGTTGATTCGGATATTTTGGTTGGATGCTTTTCATATAAGTCACTTATGATAGGTGCATGTTGGTCTTCGATTTTTAGTGGCATTTGTATATGGCTGCCATTTCTAGTTCACAATGATATGTGTATATCTGATGTTTATTATTTGGGGATGGGAATGTTTGTTTATTAAATTTTGTAATATTGAAGCTAAATATTTTTATAATATTAATATATATGTTTTTATAAATTTGTCATGGTATGGTTTACATGAAATATGTTGTATTTATTTAAATAAGTCACTTAGTATTTGACGAGTATGATTTGGTGTATATATATATAGGTAGGTAGGTAGGTAGGCAGGTAGGCAGGTAGGTAAATTCACTATTTGACATCTCCTTATTCAATATTAATTTATGTAATATTGAAGCCAAATATTTTATAATATTAATATATGTTCTTGTATAAATTTATCATATTATGGTTTAGATGAAATTTGTTGTATTTATTTAAATAAGTAGCTTAGTATTCGACATCTCCTTATTCAATAAAATTGGTAGAAAAAGAGTACGATTTGGTATATGTGTAGATTCGATACCGAGCTCCAATTTCCCAAGTTATAGCTCGGTATCAAATCTACAGTTCATTCATTTAATAATCATATTTTCATAATCCCCTATCATCAAGTCTTCACATAAAAAACACATCATGGATCATGACATTAGTTTAGTTTCTCCTACTACTATAGGTTCCCCATTCTCTTCTCATAAAATTTTGAAATATTATATGGAAAAGGGTTCAAGATATTAGTACAGTCTAGATATAAAGTAAAAGACCTTTTCCTAATGAAGATAGCATTACTTGAAATCTATTCCCTTAAAACAATATTTTTGTATAATCAATCATTGATGTTCTCCTAATATCTACTCTTACACTTGTATTAATATCTATTGTATTTTCCACTCCTCAATCCCTTCTCACTGAAATTAAATAACATAATTCTAGATTTACATACTATTATCATTCAATTGTGCACAATGAAAGGTAAAACACTTTCTTACAAAAAACTAACTTCATATGTATACACAATTAATTAAATTAAGCATAGTTATCTAGCATATCAAATTTGGTAAATGGTATTATTGTTATGGTGTATACCTTATATTTCTTCTATTTTTTATGACTGTCAACATGTATATATATTAGAAATTTTTAAACATTTTTAAAGTAGAGGAAAATTATTAGGAGAGATTTGTCAAGAGCTAGCATAGATAATCTATGTTTAATGTACACTAAGTTATACAATCAATGATTAAATGAATTGTACTATCATAGATACTTGTTTTTAGAATCTATTCATTTTTTGGGGAGTATTATGCCAACCAAGAGGTTAAAAGTAGTATTGGTGATTTAATTCCATAGTTCAGGGATTATTTTTTCCAATACTAGTGACTATTCATATTTTTAGTGTTCATTCATTTATAATGGTAGGGATGAATCCATTTGGATTTAGGGTTTAAGATTTAGAATTTACACTTTAGGGTTTAGGGTTTTAATTTTTAGGTCTAGGTTATATGTTTTATTGTATTGTACATGTTTATCAATTATTTTGATTAATATAGTTACAAATGGATTCAAAAAAAAAAGTTACAAATGGAATTTATAAACTACAAAATTCATCCTAATTACAAAAAATAAAGTTAAAAAAAATAAACCATGAAATTACAAACCCTAAATATTTTATTATATAATTAAATTTTAAACCATAATTACAAATAAAAAATGTTATATATAAAGTTAAAAAAAACACAAATACTAACTTGGAGGTCACTAAGATAGAGTATGTCGAAGGGAGGAGGTGGCAGGCACAATTTGGTGGCATAAATGGCTTCCAAAATGGGTACCAATTTTCCTTTGATCACTCTCTTTGGCCACGAAATTTGTGGGTGAAAATGAATCAATAGTCAGTTTTAAAAAAAAATACCCGTTTTAAAATGGGTACCCATTTTATGTAACAGGCGCCCTTTCAAATTTAGGCTCGGGATCCCATTTCTAAATGAGTACCCATTTTTTCAAAAAAGGGAATCCATTCCTTTTGGCATTTTTTTCTTCAAAACTTCCCCTCTTTGTTGACCCAACTTCTTGCTTTTACCCAAATAATTCATCCAACTTTGTGTGAGCTTGTGGTGTTAATAATGATGATAAGAATGTAAAAAAGAATGATGATGATGATAAGGATGATGATAAGAATGATGATGAGGATGGTCTAAAGGATATGGTCACTCTCATAGATATTCAACCTCGCAAGGGGAAAATTACTTTGTTACCTGACATTGCTTTCACACATATTGATGCATATATACATGTGTCAGATGGTCATCTCTATATCATTGGATGTATCAATGATAAAACTACGCAAGGGATACTCATTGATCACATGTGTGTAGAGAATGTGATCACTAAGGAATTCTTGTTTTTGCATGATATTTATCAATATAAGTTTTTTGAACAATCGAGAGTATGGTTAAGAACTCATGATGTTTTTCTCGCCCTACAATAGGTTCAATCACTCTTTCACTTAAACTCTGACCAAAATAATTAGATGTATCATTCTCCATCATACTGATGTCAAGACAATTTCATGTGAATTTAGGTTATCCATGGCTACGCTTCATGAATGTCATCCTGTCAATTATTCATATCATAAGTGCATAAAATTTCTGTTTCAAAATCAAATATTTACAGTGCATCATAGTGGGTTTAATCCTTTCTAACCCCATGAAAAAGTATTATTGGATTTATTTTAGCCTCAACCTATGGAAACATTCAAGCCTCGTGAGGATTTATTTTTCAGTTCATATCAAAATTTTAAGGAAAAACACATAGCAAAACTATCACTTACCAACATCCCACCTAAGAATGATAGGTGTATGGTTGTTCCTCCTCCCTCACCAATCATGGATGAAACTATGTCTAAAGCAAAGGCCCTTCCAACTAACCAAGGTAAATATGTTGTACTTACTCCACCCATATCATACAAAAGACCAATAGAAAATTGCATGATCCTCTTTATGCCTCTGAAGGTAAAGTAATTATATAGACCCAAGCAAACAATGTTTTCCCAACCCTCGATGGTCTCTTCAATTCCTCCCCTAAGGGAAGAAAAGAGGCCAATGGTCGAGAAACCTGCTTGTGTACATTCACAAATTGAAAATTATGCAAGAAGAAATAGAAATTATAAGGAGTGTAGGCATAGATGTCATGCTATTTTTCAATTCAATTGGAAGAAAAGAATGAAACAACACCTCATGACCAAAGACAAAGCCAAATAAATAATAATGACTTGCCACCTCCACCAAAACATGAAAATGAACCTCACATGTCTCAACCAAAACAAAATTGAAACAAGAGCATACAAATGACATTATCATTAAACCTCCCATTTGATAAATTTGGATGATGGAGATGAAATTGCTAAAATTTATGAACAAGTGCATAATCAACAAAAATTATTGTTTTCAAAGTCTATGAATTTAGATGGGGGAAATCATGATGATCCTCCTAATGAGAGTGACCCAGTGCATGTTGAACCTAGTGATGCTCCTAGTTGTTCACCTTTCGTATATAATGAACAAGATTGGGATGTGGATGACCATCTTTAGGTAGTCCCTTTGGCTACCTATTTGTCTTTTATATATAATGAGAAAGATTGGGATGTGGACAACCTACTTTAGGTTGGCTTGCATGTGTAGTATCTTTGTTGTGTTTGCTAAGTTGTGTGTGTTATTTGTGTTTTCTTGCATGTGATGTGATCTCATGTGTTGTGTTGCTTGCTGTGTCTTTATGTTTGTGAGTTTTCTTTGGATGACGCTTGTTGCTCTTTTGGCACAAGGCTACAAAGAAAATGAATCTGTAATGGAATTTTTGATCTTCTATGTTTACCTTATTTCTTATCTATGTTATGAGCATGTTGTCTTATGTTTTCCTTTTGGGGATGATGCAAGGCTTTGAGATATTTAGGTATATTCCATGTTTATCAAAAAGTTTTTTTGTTCTCTCTATGTGTCATTCTTCCATTGTGTTCATTGTTCCATGAGTATTTCGGGAATGATGTCAATTTTGAGCTCTATCGTATCATTGTAGGAAATATTTTTACTGACCCCAAATCCATGGATCCCTTTTGTGTTCATTATTTTTCTTGTCTATGACATTTCATTGGGGAAAACCCCTTATCATGAGGCAACTTTATTTGGAAACATATCGCTGGCATAGGGATTTCTAAATAATCTCTCATGTCCTTATCTCATGGAATTTATGATTTTTCTACCTTAAAGTAATCGCTCATAGCATGGTGTTTAGCAATTTCCTTAAAGTAAGGGCATACATTGGCATTTTTGCTTCACTTTTTTTCACACATGTTGGACTTAGTGCTATGTTGACATTGGCATTGTTTTCTTCACTTTGTTCATGCACATTGGACTTAGTGGTGTGTTGAAATTATTATTTTTTTGGTTCACTTTGTTCACATGGATTGAACTTAGTGATGCATTAGCATGACATCTTAATCATTTTTGTGGCACCTTATTATAATTATCAAGAGGAATAATTCTTGGTATGGTTATCAATGGGTATGTGCTCCTAGTGAGTATCAGAATTCACTAGACCTTGCATGTGTTTCTCATTTTTCCTCTTTATCTTGGGGGCTCACATAGTGAATACCAGACTTCACTAGTTTGTGTTGCCTTTAGTTTATGAATCACCTAGAAAATATAAAAAAATTCTAGTCTACAAGTCATGAATTCCTTTGGCATGGTTTTGAGCATAACACAACTTGTTAGTCCATACACTCTTTTAGAATTTTTTTTACATTGTGTATGTTCTCTTGTTGCATTGTATATATGTGTGGGTTCCTTTGTGATTATGTTAGTTTTCCATGGGATCTTGGATTTTGAGGGATTGTGTGCTACCCCTAGATCTTTTGTCATTTTCATGGGATCTTGGATCCTAGGGGCTTGTGCACTCCCCCTAGATCCTTTCTCATCCTATGTATTCAACATTTGGACAATTAGACCCCCCTTCACATATTTTCTACTTTAGTAAGAATCTAAGCATAAGTTCATACTCTCACTAAAGTGGGGTCTAAATTTATCATCATAAATTGTCACCCTTGACAATTTCACACTATGTTTTCTCTCCCTTAAGTTATTCGACCTAATTGAAGACCTAATTTCCTAAATTATGCATTCCATGACCCATTTTTAACAATTATTGATAAATTGCAAGTGGAAAAAAAAAAAATTATCTAATACTTTTTCCTCAAAACCTTAATTTCCAAAAAACAGGGTTGGGACACATACACTTAGGGCACTTATGTCCTCCAATTTTGGATCCAAATTCAAATATGTTGGTGTCAAAATTTTATTATTTTCATTTCAAGTGTCCAAAGTCAACTATCAAGATTTAATTTGTCGTAAATTAGAATAATTGTATAGAAATACCTAGTTATTGCATAACTTAAAGACATCTAGAAAATTATTGGAAAAATTATTGTTAAGATCATCATCAAGACTAGTCAAGAGTATAATTTCAATGATTTTCTATAGAAATTCAAGATCCAATCATCATGTCAAATCACATATGATTTTATATATGTTCATGTTATCATTGTTTGTGAAGGCTAACCCTTTGTAGGACTCCAATAATTCAATAAAATCAAGAAAGAAAGATCCAAGACTTGAGTAGATGTGTATGAGTTCAATCCTTCAAGGAAACCATTGAAGGGGGGTGACCTACAACACATTGTTGATTCATCATTCCTTTTATCATTTATCCCTATCCCTCAAAAGGATAGGTATTTCTATCATTGGCATTGCCATTATGGAAGTAGAAGCACCAACATTGTGTTTGACTAAGGAAAGTCCCTGAATGGCACAATCCTTCCTCTCTCTTTGAATGTGCATGTTTTAGGTTTGAACAAAATTAGAGGAAGTTTGAAGATCAATTATACATTGTTGCAATCAAAACCCTACCTCTTGAAAACTCACAAAAACTCAAAAATATTTGACAAATTTGTAGGTGGGAAATATCTAATCTAACACTATAGGATTGTGAAAAAGTATCTGAAATCCCTCTCCAAGGGCATATATTTCTATAGAAAATTAGTCCTCCAAAATCAGCCCCAAATTTGAACCATAGGTGCACAATTCCCTTCTCTGTCTATTTCAATTTTCTAAATTTGTCTGTGACTTTCTATGTTTGTTGTATTTACATCAAAATAGTAATTTAAATCATTGACCTAATCATTGCATTGCATTTCATCCCTAAATTCAGCCTAGATTTGGTCAAGGGCTAGTTGACTCATCTTTTAGGTTGTAAGTCAATCACATATCTTGTCCAAGTCCATCAAAAGCCCACAATTATCCAACATCCATCCATCATACATTGTCCATGCGACTCAATGACATTAGGAAAAGGAGTGCAAACCATCTCATTTTAGGATGATTCCTCTTTTTCCTACATATCAATTCCTTATGATATTGCATGGGTTTGCATGTGTTTGGATAGGGGCTATCTTCAAGGAATCAATGTGTTACTTATGTGTTGATAAAATTAACTCTAGACCTATAAGATAATTGTATAGTTTATGAAATCCCTTCTAGGTGTTGTACCTAAATTAATTATCCATGATAAAAATCTTTCCCATAACATATTTTGATCTATGTCCTAATGTCACAATGCTAAACCAATATAGAAATAAGATAAATTCTAAGGAAACACAAGATAGATGGAGTAAGGACTATGTGAGGGTATACATAGAGGGTGTATACTCTCTAGGATGTTGACTAATCTTCTACTCTCAAGGTGATCATCAATTGATAAATCCTATGACCCACATAAGATAAGATTATGGATGCTTTAGCTTGACAACAATTAAGGAGTGTTATATTTGTGTAGGCTATTTATCAATATTTCATTGATAGTGAGATGGTTTTTGTTAGCAACATGTGGGCCTTAAGGCTAACAACATGTGGGCAATGAATGCCTCATGTTACTCAAGTGGCCTTGATGATTTTCACTAGTGGCATGTAGGCGGTTAGGGCTATTAGAATGTAGGTGATGGTGCCTAGTGCTACACTAAAAGGTTGGTTGATATCCACTAGTGGCATGTAGGCCTTAAGGCCAATGGCATGTAGGCAATGGCTACCAAGATCTACTCATCTTAGGAGTTCAACATAGGCTTTGGTGTATTAGGGAAATTTGTGTGTATTACTTTAGTTTTTACTTTTTACTTACTTTTTACCCAATTATTATCACTAGTATGGGATGCTTGCCATGATAATGATTGGTGACAAAGACCACAGAAAAGGATGGGACCCATGGTGTAGTATGTAATGCATCAACATTCATGTTTTCTATCTAGGATGCACTAAAAGAGTAGGTGTTATAAATTCATTGTGGTTGTGTTAATTAGTCACTTCCTATATACCTGTGTACTATGTAAATTTCCTGGGGTTTGTTCATAACATTCCACTTGTTCCCTTTCTAGTGAGGACATCAAATGATATCGGATTCTTGATTATTTTCATAACAAGATTATATGATTGTGAATTAGGTAGTGGGATAATACATACAATAGGTTGCATTCATTTCAACTTTACCACTTGTTCTTTTTTTGAACATATGATGTATTGTGTGGATTTTTACACTAGATATTTGTGATGTCTGCTTGAGCAAGTAATTGTGGTGTACTTGTGGTGTGTTTATGATCTATTCATTATTGTGTGCTTGTGGTGTGCATGAACTAGTCACCTTGTGTATATGTGATGTATGTTCAAGATTGTCACAATGTGTGATCCTAGGATTATGAAATGATATGACTCCTATGTGAATTTGTGTGTCTATACACTAATGTTTTCTATGGAACTAACACTTGATGGAAAATTTGCTATTATTCTATTATAATTGGACTGATTTGATAGCTTACAATTAATGAATAGTCATGATTTAAAGGCAAGACCCAAAATTTCATGTACTTAAGGAGAGATTGAACTCTATCTAATAGTGGTGTGAAAATTATGAAACCTCTTATTTTCAAAAAGAGATATCTAGGCAAGGTCATCACAAATAAACCTTCAAGGTTTAGGTTTGGGTCTAGGAACAACCTTAACCTTGAAGCTTACCACTCCTATGTAAGCATATAAATGGTGACATCAAGTTGTTGTCACCATGGTAAATGGAAAAATTATGAAATTAACACTTCTAAAATGGATAGAAAATGCCCAATTGATTAAATTCAATAATTTTTATGAATTTTTTTTTATTAAATAAATAAGAAGCGGATGCTACAATTGTTAATTTCTCTAAAAAAAATTGGCTTTTTACATCAAATGCAATTGGCAGATTGACTCTTCCTACCAAATTTGTGAATTTTGAATTAGCTAAAATTATTACTTTCATTTTTCCTAGAGAATTTAGACCTAATTCTTTTTTCCCTTATTTTCCTGGCAGGTACCTAGCGCATGGAGTAATGCATATAATGGGGAATGTGGTACGTGGTATGCTATTGTTGAGTGTTTATGGGTTAGATTGTGATGTATATTTTTGCATCAACATTTTGAATCACACTCTATGTTTCATCATTAGAATAAAGAGAGACTAAGGATTAAAGAATTGAATAAAAAGAAAATGAGGTAGGTAAGAAAGGATGACACAAAAATCAAGATATTAAAAGAAAGAAATAATTTGTAAAAACAAAAAGAAAAAAACAAATAAAATAAAAACTAAAAAAATAATAATAAATGCTAAGAAAAAAATCCAAAGCAAACATACAAAATATATATATATATATCACCAAGCAAAACAATCAATCTTAAAAATATATAATACATAAATAAAAAAGCAATGGAAAGAAATTAAGAAGAAACACAATCACGAAAGAAAACAGTAATCCAAAAATTATAAATACAAGTTAAGAGCAAGAATGAAAAAATATTTTAAAAAAGAGGCACAAACAAAGGATTAAAATAAGGAAAGAAAACAGAACAACAGGTAAATACAAATCAAAGCAAAATAAATAAGAATTAGGCATGAAAAGAAACCAAGAGAAAAGAAAGAGAATAAAAATATATATAAGCTTGCTTTCTAAATTAATTTTGCTTTGATTTTATATGCTTTCTGAGTTAATTTTGATTAAAATTAATTATTAGGCAAAGCGCTCTAAAAAAAATGAAAAGAAAATTATTAGGTGGTATGTTTGCGGATTTTCAACCATCATTGCAAGGCGCGTCAGATGCAGCTGGCCGCTGCTTCGATGCTGGGTGGCTTATGTGTTGCTTGCTGCTTGCTTGTGCGGCTCCCAAGACATACTGGGTCTAATATAGGCAATAGGGGAGAGGACCCAGTA
The DNA here is from genome assembly GCA_007258455.2 of Sequoia sempervirens. Lineage (NCBI taxonomy): Eukaryota > Viridiplantae > Streptophyta > Pinopsida > Cupressales > Cupressaceae > Sequoia > Sequoia sempervirens. Next base: position 187,721,632 of record VDFB02000003.1, on the reverse strand, counting down.
CCTGAGCATGTTTCAATAGTTGTGATAGTAGTTGTTTATATAATGCCCAATATTTTTATCAATATTGGACCAATAGTTGTGACTTTAAAGTTGTTAGTGTTGATGATGACTACCCATAATTAAACAAAATGTATTCCTTTGATCTAAAAAACAACCAATCATGTGATTCCACATCAGTGCTCTATAAAACATGCTGTGAATTCACAAGTATTGGTCTCACTTTTTTTTTGGGCCTTTTTGGACACCTTGACAAAAAGCATGCTGATGTGGCATCATATTTGATGATGTGACCCTGAAACCTTAGTTATAAGCAAAGGACTTGCCAAGTAAGCTACTATAAAAAATTGGGAGTGATTTGAAATTTCCACATAGGATAATTAGAAGCGCGAAGTTAGGGTGCACAACTACTGGGTCCTTTCCCCTAGTTCTTTTTTTTTAAATTTCCAGAGAAACATGTTCTGCTTTGTTGGCTTTCCGTGAGCAGGGCGGATTTCGCTATGGAGATTTGCATTCCTGAAATGCAAAGTAAATGCTCTTGTTTATTCTGATTACGATAGATTCAGAACTGGTTCCTAAAATAGCACTGTAAAGATGTTTAACTTTCAGAAAATCAGGCATGTGGATAAGTTGAAAGGCTTTAAGAATATCGCAGTTGCAGAAGATGTCAATATTGAAGAAGAAGCATTGCATTTAATTACAACAAGAGAAGGTGGTCCAGTATGGGAGGCAGAGAAGGCGTTGGAGCAATTCAGCCTTGTTTCTTCAAAAGCTACACTCTCAAGTGTTCGCGAAATGGTACATTTTATCCCTGTAAATTTTCATATCAATATTTTACATCCACTTTAAGAAAGAAACTCATAGCTTGATATTTGAAATGTCAAAACATTATACACACTTCACAAACTGGAGGTGTCCAGTATTGAGTAGGATACTATGGGAGGCAGAGAAAAGAATTAGAGTAATTCAGCCTTGGAGCAAATCTGCCTGCTCTTTGTTGTGATTAAATGCCATGCTTCCTCTTCAATGACGAAGAACTACTAGATTTACTTGACGCCTTATCAGCTTATATTGAAAATATAGTGAGAAGCACACGAGATATCATTGATTCTGGAGTAAGTCAGTTGCACTTGTTCACAGCTAGCTATCCCAGTCATGAGTATTCTGGTCAATAGTTCAAAGACACAAGACACTTGAATTTTCTTGTGCGGATCTTGCTGTAAGTCACATTTTGATTAATTTCTTTCACACAATATTATTGAATTTCGAGTAATCAAACTATAGTTTTGTAAATAGATTTGCCTTTGCTATAACTCTGAACAGCTAGGATAAAATCAATGGCTTGTCCTGCATGTTGTTGCCCCATGAATCATAGTTTATCAGATTTTACCATAATAATGGTAGATATTCTGTAGTTACAAGCAGTAGTATGAATAAGACCTTAGAAGTAGTTGAGGAATCTCATCTTAAAGGTGTAATTCTTAATTTCCAATTTTGTTGGTTCACGTACATCATCTGCCCAATTCTGCTTGGACTGCGCTGCACTCAGTCATTTGAGCACTGCTGTGTAGGCTTTTTCATGAACTGGTAACTGGAGAGGTTTAATCACATAAGTTGTCCGATACAATTGAGGGCTGCCACAGACAATGTCCGTTCTGAAAGTCTGCATGGCAGGCAAGGAGAAAATCAAAAGCCACGAACAAATTCATCATATACTATCAAAAAGAATCACACCGAAATCAATTGCATCTTTTAACGGCGCACCCCATCGATAACAGCTTTTCAATGCAAAAGGACACCTTGTGAACACATATATATATCAAATCGAAGGTCATAGTTTAGCCATAATCGCCACTGCTACATTCCTTCCCAATAAAATTCACATTTGGGTTATAAAGAGTTCGTTAATATGTCGGGAAGTTTTAAATATTATAATGCTCCTAAGTATGATTATGAAACCATGGAATTTCAAAAGGGGTTTTTTAACTCTCCCATATTCAAACCGGTCAACTATGATGCACCAGAAAATGAAGCCATAGATTATAGAAAGGCAAATTCAATATCAGAGATGCTAAACTATAACATGAATTCCCAACTTCAAAACGCACGATCTCCTAAAACACTTCCTCTACCTGTCAATGGGAAGAAAAAGAAGACAATCGTCTTAGATCTTGATAACACAATTGTGCATGCAAGTTTTACTCCTATCCCACAATATGATTTTGTTATAACTGTTCCTGGCATGGGAGAAGGTGATGACACTATATCTTACCATGTACAAAAAAGGCCAGGGGTTGACCTTCTATTGCACAGATTAAGTGAGTACAACTATGAAATCATTGTTTTTACTTCAGCCCACAATACCTATGCAGATGCTATACTGAACAAACTTGAGGAGGACAACAATATCACCATAGATTTTCGCCTATATAAAGATTCATGCACCATCATGGTAGTTCAAAATAAAGAAGATGAAGAAGAAGAAAAGGATGAAAAAGAAAATGGTCCTATGATGAAGGCAAACAAAGTTGTGATGGTAAAAGACCTTGCTATGCTTGGGAGGGACCTAAAAAATCTTATCATTGTTGATGATGATCCAGCTGGGTATACATTTCAGCCACAAAATGCTGTTCCTTTGAAAGCATTCAATGGTGATTTAACAGATCGAGAGCTATGGAAAGTCATGGATTTATGCAAAGTAGCTGCAACATGTGGGGATGTAAGAGAAGCCATTAGAATCCATGCTTTTATTACCACTATAAATGAAGAGTATGCCTACAATTTAAGACAAAGACAACTTGAACGTGAGCGCATGCTTTCTGGGGTAAATTTATCAAGAAACAAGAAAACAATTATTTTGGAATTGTTTGAAGTTTTAGTTTCAACCAGCCGAAGTGCCCAGCAGCATTATGATTTCATCAGTTCTGTTACTGAAGCTGGAGAAACAGTAACTCTGTATGTTTCAGTTAGGCCCGGCGTTCATCAGCTTTTCACTGAACTGCGCAAAAACTATGAAATCATTGTTTTCACTGAAGGCCACCATGAGACTACAGATGTTATTATGGGGAAAATTGATGTTAATTTTGACATAAGCAGACGCTTTTACAGAGGTCATTGCAAAAGGGTTGATGATGGTTATGTGAAAGATCTGAAGAAGATTGGTTTAAATTTGTGTAATGTTATGATTGTGTATGTTAATCCTGATCGCTATAAATTAGCGCTTGAGAATGGTATCAGTTTAAAAAGGTTTGAAGCGGGTGATGTTAATGATACAGAACTGTATAAGCTTATTGATTTCTGTAATGTGGCAGCGAGTTATCAAGATTTAAGGCGCCCTATTTGGTTGAATAGAGGGGCAAATAATGGGGCAAAAGAACTGCCTACTAGTGATGATGGGGATAATACGATCGGGAAAAGAAGATGGGCATTTTTCTAGCTTGCTAATATTGGTGCCATTGTCTTTAACCTATGATTATATCATCTCTCTACTTCGCCTCTGTACACTTGTTAGTGTTATTATGAAATTTGAAATTACCTTTAAAATATTTTTAACTTATGCAAAACAAGTTATTTATCACACTTTAAATTCGGCCTTCATTTACGAGTTCAAAGTTTTATTATTTCTATCATCTCTAAATTTTGTCCATCTATGAATTTTGTTTACTGCAAATCTGAAAGCACAGAGTGTTAGTTGTTTATGCCCTAGTTTTTTCTTTGGATTAAATTTATCTATTTATTATTGTTATTTTCTTAAAATAATTAAAAAAAAAATCTAAAAATCCATTCTTACAAAATAACAAGAAATGTTAATCGATCCTTGATAAGATGGGTGCTTTCTCACGTAGGATTTGCAAAATTAAATTTTGTTTCATTTCATCTACAAATCTCTCTTATAGTACAAACAATGAGATTGACCACAAGTCCTTATATTGGATTTCAAAAGTTAAATTTTGTTTCATCTCATCTATAAAGCCCTCTTATAGTACAAAGAATGATTTCGAGCACAAGTCCTTATATTGGATTTTGAAATGGTGGGAAATGTTAGGTATTTCAAGGAGACTATGTTGATTATAAATGCTTTGGAGACTATGTTGATTATAAATTATTTGGAGACTTTGTTGATTATAAATGCTTTGAAGTAGATTGACTATGAATTGTAAAATATAGTACAAACAATGAGATTGAGCATAAGTCCTTATATTGGATTTTGAAGTGGTGGGAAATGTTAGGTATTTCTCAAATTATTATTGAAGGAGACTTTGTTGATTATAAGTGCTTTGAAGAATAGATTGACTATGAATTGTAAAATGAAGCTTGGGAAATTTTGGAGGCTCTTTCCTCATTTTAATGTTGTCATGATTACTAGGAAGTTAATCAAGTGGTTGATTTGTTAGATAATTATGCAATCGATTCATCTAAACATGGGAATGTTAATGGAAGTGTTAAATAATGAATTTGAAGAATGGGATCTTGAGATGACCTCTCCATAGGTAGATTCTAAGACCTTTGTTGACTTTTGTGTTTATCGTTTTATGTAGATTATAATCGTGTAAATGGGTCATCTTTGTAACAACATATAATTGCTTAGTCTATACGGATTTCTATTAGTTCATTAATCTTTCCATACATTGGATTTTTATTGTGAAGATATAGTTATAGATTTCGAGTGATGTTTTTCGGATGCTCAAAGGATATGAATTTATTCTTTATTCATGGCGGATTAATTTCCTAATATGCATGGTATCATTAGAGGATAGGTTTTTATGTTGTGATTAGAGAAGTGACTAGGGATTTTGAAAGTATATTTAGTTATTTATGTTAGCCTAGGGCTTATAAATTGTTATCTCAATTAGCCTAGGTGACATACCTAGGCATAAGTAGGGTATGTATAAGAGGTAGTGAGTTTTATTTCATCATTAGATTATGAATTTTGTACTCATTCAATGTATTGTACTCATTCAAGGTATTTAGATGTCTTCCCTTGCAAAGTGGTTTGTTATTTTTCAATTATTTCCTAAAATGAAGGAAATAGAGTTCCACCTTTTTGGAGATGGAACTAGGGGGGAGGTGCTTATTTCACTCAATTTCATTCAAGGAAACCCTAGAGATCTCAACCTAGTGATTGAATTAGGGCAAAGAGATCTTCTATAAGGTGTCCTTGGGGTGATTAAAGACTAAAAAGGCATTCACCACCAAGCAAAGGCTTGGAAAGAAGAAGATATAAAGTAACATGCAAAACCTAGTTATATGATCTAGAAAATGAAATTAAATTAGAATAGCAAAACTAGAGATAAATAGAGGTGCACCTGGAAGAATGATGTAGTCAAAACAAGCTCCATAAGCCTAAAATTCTGATGTTTGAGACCCACTAGGACTCATACACCAAATTGGGTGATTTAGTCCTAGATTAGGAGCTTTGGGTAGAAATTGGGATCTCTCAATGACTGATTTGAATCTACTAAAAACTAAAAAAATGTTGTATTGGGAATCATACTCCCAAGGTGGTGATTTAGTCCCAATATTAGGGTCTAGCTGAAACTAGGGTACCCTCTAATGATCTGCTATAGCTTCCCTCTTGCCAGATCTTTGAATCTGAAAGCTTAAATCGTAGCCTGTAGGTGACTTTCTGTGAAGATGATAACTTCTTGAAAACTTGACAACTTTCATCAATCTTGCAACTTAGTCTTCAAAGGATCTTCAAGATCTAAACTACCTAGATCTATAATCACACATGAAGAGAGAAAATTTGTTGTTTTATTAGGGAATGTAGGTTTTCCTTGGTCAAACCCTATTTTGTTAATTAAAACTTAATGAGAAATGAATATGAATGAAACGAAACATGAAGTATAAGATGAAACAATAGAACCTTGTTTGAAACCTTGTAGATCTGCAAATAAGCATGAAGTGGCTTCAATGGATGTAGATCTTGATCATGATTCTTGATGAAATACAATGACTTTGAATACTTGATTTGATCTTGAACAATACATCACAACATTATCTCAAAACCACATGCATGATGCATCAAGCCCTTTATATGATAATGGATCTTTAATTGTTGCAACAAATGATGAAGAAATCCACCCTTGAATACCTTAGAAATGCTCTTGAATTTTCTATGATGTTATTGTGAAGTTTTAGGATACTTGATTCTTGATTGATAGGTGAAATAATGGTTTGAAACCAAGTAATTATATAGGAACTCCATCCAATTTGTTTTTTATTAGATCCCAAATGCCGACATTCATAAAATTTAAATTGAAAACCCGAATTTCCCACTCAAAACCCTAAAAAGGGGCCAAATGGGACTCATGCACCCAAGGTGGCATAGGCTCCCATCTGGGGGGACTCATACACCCAAGGTGGCATATGGGTCCCACCATGGCTTTTCGGGTAGAGGAAATGTCAAGAGCTTAGAAAATTAAGAATATTTATTGATCTTGTCAGGATTTCGGTTGAAATAAGCCTCAAGATGCATAATAAAGGGTTCTAAGGGCCTATTAATGATCATGTGAAGACCATAAATGCAACAAGGCCCAAAACTTAATATGAAGGTGTAACTAAATGCACTTTACAACACTAAATTAAGGAAAAATTAGGTCTATTTAGCTTAAAAGGGCCCTAAATTTAATGTGAATGTGTAAAACACATTACAACACCAATCAAGATCACATTAGGTTCATTTTAATGTTAATCATTCCTAAATTAAGTGTGAAACAAGGATATTTTTTCCTACACTACATTTAGCCCCCACTTTAGTGAGAGGAGGAACTTGCTTCAAACTCACACTAAAGTAGGCCTTCAAGAGGGGTCCAAGTGTACCAATATGGATGGTATAGGATAACAAAGATCAAGGAGGTGGAGAAGCCCCTAAGATCTAGGATCCTACATCAAAACAACATAGGCACAAAGGACACACAAGGTATATGATATGCAACATCAAGATACACAAACATGCAATGTCAAAGACATAAAGGTGAAAGAAAAAGAAAGAAATGGTCAATCAAGCCTCAACCGTTTGTCCAACACGATGTGGATTATATCTATGTTGTTTTTCCAAAAATGCATGCTCACTCTGAGGCAATGAAACTTTAAGTTGTACGTTGGGTGAGTATCCAAAAAGGGTGGCTTACAAGTAGAACATGATTTCCACTATGCAAACTAAATGCATGCTCACAAGGGCTAGTGGAACCTCAGGTTGTCCACTAGGTGAGCCCCCAGAAAGGTGAGACACATATGCACATGGTACAAACATGAATAGTAGGATTCACAAGGCAAACAAAACTTTGTATGCTTGACACCCATGAATAAATAGGATGGCTCCACAGGTAAGCAAAGCATGTTATGCAAGGTGGCCATATAATAGATATTGTAAATGCAAAATAGTGGGTAAAAGCAAAAAGATGAATCCATGAAATGTGGAAGTTATTTGCCTAGAAAAAATCTAGAATTGGCCTCAAGAAAACGGGATCCTATTTTTTTATAAGTGGGATCTTGTTTAGGTTCAGGGTCCCGAGCCAAAAATGGGATCTCATTTTAAAATGGCCCTCTAAAAAATAGGTCGTTAAAAAACGAGATCCCATTCTTAAGAAATGGGATCCCATTTTAAAAAAAACAGGATCCCATTTTTTAATGGCCTGTTTTAAAATGATATCTCATTTTTTAACGACCCATTTTAAAATGGGATCTCGTTTTTTAACGGCCCATTTCATAAAAAAATATTTTATTTACTTTTTAGAAATAGGATCTTGTTTTGGAAAATGTGATCCCATTTTATAGAACGGGAAATGGGATCATGTTTCATTGAAGTATAAAAAAAATATTTTTTATGAAAGGAGATCCCGTTTTAGAACAAGATCCCATTTTTAAAATTTTTAATTTTTGGTCAGGTTTTTGCTTTGTTTTTTCGGTTTGAGAAAAGGCTTGGGGACCTGAACCTAAGCCCTAGACCTGGTTTGACCTACAAGTTGAAGGTATTGGCAATGTCACAAGAAAATAACAACTTTGGGCATATGTCTGAAGACCTTTCTTGTAGAATTTTATGACAAAATTAAAACCCATTATAGATGAGATAGTGTAGATTCCAAATATGTAAATTTTTCTACAATTGGATTAATTTTTTAATTTTTCAATTAATTTCCAATGAAACAGGTCCATAAACTTGAATTATCATGGTTTTTTTGTATTTTAATAACTTTTTTTAACATAATGTTTTGACGAATGGATTGCATGAAAACGTACTTTAGACAATTCTTTACAATTTTAAAAAAAAATGATTAAGTTTAGGTCATCTTATGTGTGATCTACACGATGATTTTTCAAAATGACAAATATGGCTAATAAAAATTTAACAAAAAAAAATATTCAATAAAAAATTACCAAAAAAATATCCAAAACATGTTTTATGAGTTACAAATCCTTTCCCAAAAGGATTTAGAAAAATACAATAATTTAGGTCAAAATATGGGTGACGTACACGTGCATGGTATAGTAAAAAAAGGTGACTTTTAAACAGTGATTTTTAGAAAAGCCTATTGAAAATCAATTTGTAGCATTTGGGTATTGAAATAAATTACATATTTGGAAACTAGACTCCAAGTACTACATTTTATGATTGGTGACCTTTTCGAAGATTCCATCTCTAAGTGCTTCAAATTTTAAGGTCAAATGTGTCAAATTTTGAAAATCAGGGAAAAACTTCCACTTTTTGGCCAAAAAGTGGACTCAACTTCTTGCCAGCACCCTAGTGTAAGGTATGTTCAAAGGAGTTTTGATTAGTTTATGTAAGGTCTTAACTTAGGGGACATTGTGCCTAATGTCTCTAAGAGAGGACCAATCGAAGAATAGAAGATTCACAACTTAGGGGATGAAGTGTGTCGCATCAAGCTACTAACAGGAATATAATATGCTAAGAAAGATCATGCACTTAAAGGACATCACACCCAATGTCGTCACAAAGAGAAAGATGCATCACATCAAGTAAGAAGACTAGGAACCCTTGTCTGAGGAGGGAAATGAAACAACAAGCTATTTAACACAAAATGTTGAAAAGACTCAAATATGTAGATGAAAATACAAGCACCTTCTGATTTTCTTCTTTGAGATTCATTAATGAGTTACAAAAGAATTGGGATAGTAAAGGCATGAAATCATGCACAATTACGATCAACCAATCAACTCTCATCCAAGGGTGAACAAATAATCACTTTCAAACTTGTTGGCAACAATGGTACACAATGAAACATGAAATACAAAAGAATAATTCCAATGTATGCCCCCACTTTAAAGAAATTTCTAAACATCATGTTGTGAGAAATTACTTAAAATAGAAAATGATAAATTCTAACAATAAAGAGGACACAAGAGCTTATTTTGAAAGCCCTATGCCAAGTCATATGCTTCTAAATGAAGCTACATCATGAAAAGGGGTTGCCCCCAAAACTCAGTACATCACATGTGAGCCAACTTAAGGCATGTCGCCCACATCCCAAGCTTGCTTCTATATATACATGGAAGGTAGTCAAGTAGCCAAAAGAGACAACAAGTGTCATATGAGGACAAGGCTACCTAACCACTTTCCCCCACTAAGTGCAAGACAAGGATGAGTTGATATGATTGATGAGAACATAATAGAATGAAAATTGGTATCAATTAGAGGAACAAGGTGCTGCAACATAAGGAAAAGCACCACAATCCCTAAGATGTTGAATTCAATTACTCAAAGCCTTACATTCATTAGTAGAATGACCATGAGCTCTATGATATGCACAAATGAATTATTGTAGCAAAATTTATTTCATGTTCTTGGAGGTAGAAATATCAAACGATCTTGGAGGAGTCTCGACAAGACACTCTCTTGATCAATAGTAGAGGATGATCCTCTATTTTGCGACAAAGATATCTCTTGCTTAGTACAAGTTGTCATACTTACAAAAGGCTCTTTATATTGTGATATTTTGTACTCTCCTTTATAGGACAATGTAAAATCTATCAAATTGAAATCATTAGTGTTTTGTGTGATGACATTGATGTTAAGCTAGGACTTCTTTGTTTCTTTTGTTTATTTCAAAGGACAATAACCATTACCACTAGTATCTATCAATTCAGGATGCACTAGTGTTAAATTTGGCTTAGAAGAATCTTTTGTAAGAGTGTTAATATTAAGTGAAGGCTTATTTGTTTCTTTTGAGGGACAATAAAAAAGACCAATCATTGTTTCTCATGTGTTAGGTTATATAGAGACATGGATACCTTGCTCTCTAGCACCACATCCTGTTCCACTATATATTCAAGTTTTTTCATAAGTTCATAGACTTTTCCATAAAAAAAATTTAGTTCTTTCAGATCTGATGGTTGTGCGTAATCATTTTCATCAAAGTTTGTTGTATAATTTGCTTCTTCTTCTAAAGTTTTTGAGGTGGATGCTTTCAAAGGGTCTTTCAAATTTTGTGTTGACGTTATTGATTTTTCTTTTCCCTCTTTAGAATTTTTGTTTATGATCTTGTATTCTCCCATGAATTTTGATGTGAAATCCAAGGAACCCCAATCATCTTCTAATAGCTTCGTGACTTCCACAATATGTTTTTCTTTGTCTTTTTGTTGCATGGGTTCTACTTGTGTAGTTGGTGTCAATGTTTTCAAAGGATTCTCCTTTCCATTCTCAATGTTCAAACAACTATTTGGTTCAGGGTTGGCTTCAATTGTATATACCCTTTTTTTGTAGACATATTTCATGACACAATGAAGGGTAGAAGGAATTGCATGCATCTCATGAATCCATGTTCTTCCTAAAAGGAGAATGTATGAAAGATCATGAAGCATAACATGAATAGGAGTTTGTAATGTAACTTTTCCAGCTGTAATTTAGGTAATGTTATCACACGAAGCAGTCATTTTCCCATGTTATCAAATTCACTAATAGATAAAGAGGCAAGTTTAATTTTTGATTTATCCACACCAAGCCTATCCAAAAGGTCTACACTACACACATTAAGAGTAGAGCCATTGTCGATAAGGGTTTGCTTTATCCCTATTCTATTATATTGAACTTTTATCATGAGAGCATAATTTTTTTTTTGCACTTCCAAAGGAGGGAGCTCACTTTGGTGGAAAACAATGTTCATATTCATTCCTTGAATTATTTCTACTATCTCATTCTATTGTGAATTAGAATGGATAGAAACTTGTTGTAAATCACTTTGAATCATGTTATGATAATGAGGGGAGGCTTGAATAAGGTCCCATAAAGATATCTTAGCAAGAGTGTTCTTAAGTTATTCAATAAGATCATACTCTTTTCCACTTTGTAAAGGAAAACAAGGAGGACCAAGCAAGATAAGGTTAGGAAATGGAAGGGATGTTGAAGGTCTTTGTCTTGGTTGTAGATTGTTTCTAGTGTTATATGTATGAGAAATGAGGTTATAATTTGATTGTTGTGAAACATTATTCTTAGGTGTTTTGAAGATGAGGATGGGTTTTTTTTGAGTTTGTGGTCATTGTGAGGGTGGGTAAATAATTAGAGGATTCTTAGGATGTCCCACATGGTATTTAGGAGGTCCAATAATCAAGGGGGATCTAACGAACAATTGTGCATTCATAACCTTAGCGGTTTTTATTTGATGTCTTTCTAATGAAGGGTAGTCTATTTCTAGTGTCATGTTTTCACCATCACCTAAGGAATTCACATCACTATTATTTGAAAGACACATGTCAATGTTTTCATTTTCAAGATCTACCTTGATATCTTCCCTAGTAAGAGAGTTTTTAGAAATACAAACTAGATGTTCATGACATTTAGAGATTAGTTCTTCTAAAATGACTTCATCACAATTAAGGGGGTTAAATCAATTGTTTTATTTTCTTTCTTATCAATGATGGAATTCTCTTGTTCAATAATTTTTTCCCTAAGGGAAGAGAGGAAACTATGATACTCATGACTTTCATCTATTATATTTTCTAGCACTGAAATATCTTTGTCACAAATAGGAGAGATATTAGGAGAAGAAGTATGATTATCATGGTTATCTATGATTATGTTCCTTTGTCCCATAATGTCTTCCAAAATAGGATAGGTAAGGGAAGAAAAATAAATAGGGTTGTCATAGATCTTAAAGATTTGATCATCTAACACCAACATATCCTCCTCACTTACAATTACATTGTCACAAGTGGGAAAGATGTTGGAAGATGAATGTAGACTAGTTGAAGTGGTATTTAGGTAGGTTTCAATGGTCTCTTCATTTTGTGTTAAATTAGCATCATGATTACCTATGGTTGTGTCCTCTTGTTTAGTAATGTCTTGCCAAATAAGTGAGATAGGAGGAGAGAAACAACTAGGGTTCACAAAACTCTCATTGATTGGTTCTTCTAACATTGAAATATCTTCTTCGAAACTAGGAGAGATATTAGTAGAAGAATGAATATGATTGCTATGATTACCCAATTTTCTATTCTCTTTCACTAGACTAATCTCACTCATAGGAAGGATACTAGGAGAGGGATCAATGATGAATAAAAAGAGAGGGGAGAGGAATTCATATTCATATGGACATACAAAAAATTCTTACAATACTTAGCAAGATCTAAAAATAGAACATGAAGTATGATAACCATAGATTTTTGCAATGAAAACATGATATAATGATTGTCTTACAAATTTGAAATGCAACAATGATAGATAAACATGCAAAAGAAAGATGCAATTTTTAAATTTAGAACATGATAATTGACTAATTATGCTATGTAACAATCTGAAAATGAAATGTTGTAAATGCCATTTTGAATTTAAGCAACACAATCAGTGAAGCAGATTAAGCTAGATCTAATGAAATGAATGAAATATAAGATCAAAAAACTAAAATAGGTATCTAACAACAACAAACAGAAGCACAAAAATAAGTTTTTATAATTTAACAACATCAAGTTTCCATGGTCCATGATAATGGATTGTTTATTTTCTGGATTGAAACTATGTGCATTTTTGTGAATCAGCGTTTCAAATCAAACTCCATGATCCATCATCAAGATATTATGCAATGTGCAACCAAAGAGAAGAAAAATAGAATGAGATAGAAAACTTAGGAAGATAAATAGGTGAGAGGGGAAAGAGAGGGGTTGGGGGGTTGAGAGGGAAGGGTACATCAAACTTAGAATAGACAATGGAAAGTAACATGCACAACCTAGCTATATGATCTAGAAAATGAACTAAAATCCAAATAGAAAAACTAGAGATAAATAGACGTGCACCTGGAAGAATGATGTAGTCAAAAAAATCTCTAAAAGCCTAAAATTATGCTATTTGAGGCCCATTGGGACTCATACACTAGACTGGGTGATTTAGTCCCAAATTAGGGTTTTTGGGTGGAAACTGGAATCTCTCAGCGACTGGTCTAGATCTACTAAAAATTCAAAAAATGTTGCACTAGGACTCATACGCCCAAGGTGGTGATTTAGTCCTAGTATTATGGTTTTGTTGAAACTCTAGTATCCTTTAGTGATCTGTTGTAGCTTCCCTCCTACCAGATCTCCAAGTCTGAAAACTTAAATCCTATCTTGTAGGTGACTTTCCATGAAGATGAAAACTTCTTGACAACTTGACAACTTTCCTCAATCTTGAAACTTAGTCTTCAAAGGATCTTAAAGCTCTAAACCACCTAGATTTGCAATCACACATGAAGAGAGGGGAAAAAAATTGTTTTGTTAGGGAATGGGGGTTTTCCTTGGTCAAACCATGTTTTGGTAATCAAACCTTAATGAGAAATGAACATGAATGAAATGAAACATGAAGTATAAGATGAAACAATAGAACCTTGTTTGAAACCTTGTAGATATGCAAACATGCATGAAGTGGCCTCAATGGATCTAGATCTTGATCATGATTCTTGATGAAAGATAATGCATTTGAATACTTGAATTGATCTTGAACAATACATCACAACATTAGCTTAAAACCACATGCATGATGCATCAAGCCCTTGACATGATAATGGATCTTGAATTGCTGCAACAAATGATGAAGAATCTTCTCTTGAATACCTTAGAAATGCTCTTGAATTCTCTATGATGCTCTTATGAAGTCTTAAGATGCTTGATTCTTGATTCCTAGGTTCAAAATAATGATTTGAAACCTTAATTATATAGGCACTCCATCCAATTTACCGTTTATTAGATCTCAAATGCTAACATTCATAAAATTTGAATTGAAAACCCTGATTTTCTACTCAAAACCCTAAAAGGGGCCAAATGGGACTCATATGCCCAAGGTGGCATATGGGTCCCACCATAGCATTTTGGGCTAAGGAAATGTCGATAGGTTAGAAAATTCAATGTATTTATTGATCTTGTCAGGATTTTGGTTGAAATAAGACTTGAGATGCATAATAAAGGATCCTATGGGCCTATTAATGATGATGTGAAGGTCATAAATGCAAGAAGACCCAAAACTTAATGTGAAGGTGTAACTAAATACACTTTACATCACTAAATTAAGGAAAAATTAGGTCTATTTAGCTTAAAAGGGCCCTAAATTTAATGTGAATGTGTAAAACACATTACAACACCAAATCAAGGCCACATTAGGTTCATTTTAATGTTAATCATTCCCAAATTAAGTGTGAAAAGGGATACTTTTTCCTAGACACTACATTACCAAGTAATTTCAAATTACTTTTTCTCTTTTCTACAAGTTATTCAATTGCAAAGAGGGAGTGGGGTGAAAGATAAAGAGAGAGGGAGGGTAGAGAGATATAAATAGAGAGTGAGAGTACAAGAGAGAGTGTAACTGAGGGAGAGGGAGAGTAAGAGAGTAAGAGAGATTAATTGAGAGGGAGAGAGATAAAGAGAGAGAGAGGGTAGAGATAGAAATGAAGGGAGAGTAAGAGAGTGTTGCCTATAAATGGGGTTGCAAGCTAAGTGGGTTTAACCTTGGGGGAAACTATGTGGTTAAGCATGCTTGAGATGGAGTAGTACTGGGATGGGTGACCTCCCGGGAAGACCCAGTGCTTCACCCCTATGAGCATCACCTAGATGCAATGATTGCTAAGTGGATCATTCATTATCATGAGAGATGGTTTCTTGTGAACCACAACTCATGAAACATGGGTCAATGAGTTTGAATCGAAAAACTACACGGTTGAATCCTGGTAGCAATATCACAAGAGAGAGTGTAACTAAGGTAGAGGGAGAGTAAGATTAATTGAAATGGAGAGGGATTGAAAGAGGGGGGGTATAAAAATATAAAGAGAGGGAGAGAGAGAGAGGGGGGGGAAAGAAAGATAAAGAGATAGTGAGGGAGAGTGAAACATAGAAATAGTGAGAGATATATATAAATATATAGAGGGAAAGGGATCTATATATAGTGATAGAGAGAGAGGGAGAGAAAAATAGAGATAGTGAGATATATATAAAGATATTTGGGGAGAGGGACAAATATGAAAAAAAGAGTGAGAGTGAGAGAGAGAGAGAGAGTGAGAGAGAGTGAGAGGGAGAGGGAGAGGGAGAGGAGGGAGAGCAAGAGGGAGAGTGAGAGACAGAGAGATGGAGAGATTGAGAGGGGTAAATACAAAGAAAGAGAAGAGAGGGACAAAGAGATGGGAGAGGGGGAGAGAAATAGAGATAGGGAGAGTTAGAGAGAGATAGAAAGTGATAAGAAAGAGGGAGATAGAGAGATGGAAATAAATAAGAGATAGATAGAATAGATAGAGAAATATAGGTAGAGGGAGAGATAGAGATATAGGGAGGGAGATATAGAGAAAGAGAGTAGAGGGAGAGATAGAGATAGAGGGAGGGAGAGATACAAAATTAGATATAGAGGGAGAGATAGAGATAGAGATAGAGATAGAGATAGAGATAGAGATAGAGATAGAGATAGAGATAGAGATAGAGATAGAGATAGAGATAGAGGAGCAATATAGATAAATGGGAAGAGAGTTATAGAGTGGGAGAGAGGGAGAGGGGGAGAGATAGAGACAAAGAGGGAGAGTTGGAAAGATAGGGATAGATAGATAAAGAGATAGTAAATTGAATGACCCGTTTAATCTTCTACAAAATGTTATTGTGTAACAAAACACACTGGCATTTTATAACATACTTGCATTTTACAATGCACTCTTATTTTATAAAAAAATTCCAATCCATTTCACAAACATATTTTTTGAAATGAACTTAAAGGCATGGATTATTAATTTACCTCTATTTCACATGTTTTTGACTTTCAGTGGAGTTTTTTTGCTTGCATGTCATCAATTTTACACATTGTTTAATGATATTTAGTAGAATTAGCACCAAAATGTCATGTCTTCATACCTTTTGAACCATATAATTTCTCACTTGAAATACATTAACATGTTTATTTTTTATTTCCTTTGCTAATGTTTCTATATTCTTCAAATACATATGTATTGATTTTACTTTATAAATTTTGATTTGCTTATCAAGAAAAATAAATAAAAAATATTATTATTCTACACTTTATTCCTTACAGATTAAAAATATATTATTCTTTATAATTTTTAGAAAGTTATGTGACACACACACTTAATGATTCAATTTTCAAGATATATCCACTTTGAAAAACATAAAAAAAAACAATAAAAAGTTACCAAAAAAATGCATCTTCTAGTACTCACTTATAACTATATTTATATCAATGAGTGCTTAAAACTAATAAATGCTTAGGCTTATGCCTTTTACCAAAAAAAAAAATTAAAACCAAAAAAATAATGGGAGCACACCAAAAACTATGTTATATTTAAGCGAGAAAAATAGGAACACTTTTGTGTCCATGAAGCATTTCACTCCCTTAATCTATTTTTTTTATTAAAAATTTTAGTAGTTAATAAACTATATATAGAGTATGATGAGTTTTTTTCTTGTCATATCTTCAAATTTAATTTATAGTGCATGCATCTCAAATTACTCATCCAAGTTTAGCTTTAATTGATTTCAGAAAAAGTGACCACTTTTGACCCCTTTGTGTATACCATTTCCTTGCACTTACCCATGAGAGCATGCCAATTTTAAATGGACTTTATCAAGAATGGATGCACCAAGGTTTTCATTTTCCTATATGGAAATACGTTACATTTGAGTTTCAACCTAATTATACCTCACTTTTGTAGAAACCAATTCCATGCTTTATAGGGAAATAGACAATGGACATAAGATATAGTCTTAATTGAAAACTTTTTTAAAATATATAAATCTAATTCCATAATAAACTATAATTTAGTAGTATCAACTTTTGATGCTCATTGTCAACTTCAAATTTTGGGTATATCTAAAAATCTCTAGTGGGTTGTGAGTATATGAACCATTAGAAATTAATTCAACAAAAATAGCTTGCAACACTTGTTGAAATTGATGATGAAAAAGTCTAATAATCACTTGGAAGACTCAAAATTTTGGATTTTCTTCCCTATTGCCTAGCTTGACCTGCATAAATTATAGAGTAAATTATATATTAAAAATTTACTAAATAAAATTTGTAATCTTACATTAAATTGTAGATAAGTTTTCATTCTCCGGGAGAATCAAATGAAGAGGTTCTAAAAAAAAAATCATATTCCTTTTACTTTGGTAGGCTTTCTTGTGTAGATTCATATTTGCACCAAAGTGGGAGTAAATGAAGGGTGAAAAGTGCATACTATTAACTTTGTTTAAATACACCACTTTGTGTGCGTGTCTAAGTATAATATTTTAGTACATGATTTTGATTCATTTGGTGCTCCCATTTACCTAAGACTCAATTTCACTTTAAAAAATAGAACTTAACCCCTAATTAGATAATTCTTAGATCTAAAATTATACACACATTCAAAAAATATATCTATACTTTTAATTACAAATGTTGTTTTACAATAAATTTTATTAAAGCATCGCCAAAATTACAAGATACTTCTTATATTTTTAGCTATATTCTTTTATAACATATTTTCAATAAGTTAAGGTATTTATTTTTATTTTCTTTGAAGAGTTCTTTCATATTGTCCAATAAACATTTATTGATTTTTCTAAGTTATAATTGTCGATACACTTATCTAAATTTGAAAAATATATCTAGGATTATTCTATGCTTCATTCTACACACATTTAAAAAATTACAATTTCAATTATCTTTGTGAAAGTTAACTGACACACACATTCATTAATGTAGTTTTCAAGATATGTTCACTTTGAAAAATCATTAAAAAAATTTATACAATTAGTTTATTCAAATACCTAACAGAAAAAAAGGAGGCAGACACTAGACAATATGTTATATTTTTGTGATAAAAAATGAACACTTTTACATGTGTGAATAATTTCATCCTCTTAACCTTAATCATTTCTAAAAATGTTAAGTCTTTTAAAAAAATTATAGATTCAAATTACTTTTCTTATCATGTCTTCTAATTTGGATTGTACACATCTTGAATTACTCGTTCAAATTCAGATTTATTGATTTCAATAAAAGAGATAAAATTTTATCCTTTTTCCCCACTTATGTGTACTTACCTGAATGATAATTTTAAAGGCTTCATCACCTTTAACATCTCTTATAAGAAATTTAACACATAAGGTTAAGCCTTTATGTTGGATTGAAAGAAATCTAAGGTCTCCAAAGTCATGAGAATGAAATAAATAATCACAAGCCACATGTTGCTTAGTCCTTTGTTATTATTAGAAGAGACCCATAGGAAGTCCATAAGTAGCTTCACAATCTTCAAGTAGGAGGATTTATAGAGAACCCAACAAGAAGAAAATTAACATTTTTTTGGTGAAAAATATTTATCAATTGGTGAATAGCTCATAGTAGTCAATTCAATTTTGACAAATTTATATTGAAACCATCATGGACCCAAATTTCTTAGATATTGCAAGTTATTGGTTAAATTCATATTAAATCACCACCAATTTATTTATGAGGAATTTATAAGTAATATTTTGTTCATAGTAAACTATGTATTTGTTATGGGGAATCATCTAGATTTTCAAAGGCATGTTTTAATTAACCAACATATTTGTCAAAATCATTAAAATTTTAGCTTGTATAAGGATCAATTTTTCCAATGTCATGCTATTTGAGGGCCATAATTTCTTTGAAAATAACACATCTATTTTGGATTGCAATCCTAACAACCCAAAATTTATATCAACCATTTTATAATCACATAGGATTAACTATATTTTTACTCCATTTTACAATTTATTGAATATCACCAAATTTTAATTTATATTAATATGATTAAAATTTTAAATTAATATTTTACACATTTTATTATGCTCTCAATTTAGATTAACTTGACTTTTAAATCTTTACATCATTTGGATAATTGTGTTTTGAACTCTTTTCTTTGGTTTCTACTATGACTAGTGCCTACTTGCTACTTGGAATTATATTTGTAGTGGACCATATAAAACTATAGCCATTATCAAGTCAAAAAAGGAAAATATTGTGTTATTATTTTGTAATATAATATACTTATATTTATTTATTTGTTTGATTTCATTGTTATAGATTATATTGATTAGTAAGATATCTAGAGGCCCTAAGGGTATACATTCTATTATTCCTTTTATTGATTTTATCTATTTAATTTCATTGTTAGATGATACAAATGATATCAAAAACTATTAGTTTTTTTCTTTGATGGTTAATTGTGAACTTAACCACAACAACAAAAAAATGTAGTTTTTAATTCATGGGATATGCCAAGTAGGAACTACCTTCTTGAAAGTAGTAAAAGGTGATCATCAAAATATAGAAACATAATTTCATATTTTTTCATTTTTTATTGATCATTAATTCAACTTACACTATTAGTATTTGTATCATTTATTAACAAACAAGAGAATATCTCATAGCAAGATTGTAATGATGTAATGCCCCGCCACGCAACCCTAGAGGAAGTTGCAATTCACAATTTAAATGCACCAATTTTTATTTTTTTATTTTTTTCTTTAAGGAAAAATGACGTGTAAGATTAATACACATTGCCAACAACCTCTAAGGCCACGAGACAAAGATTACTTTAAAACCCAAACAACAACAAACATTAATATAAACCGAAGCATTAAACACTTACAGAATTAAGATTACATACATCCCAAACAAGATAAATTACAACAAGGATAATAAATACCTCAAGATTCCAATTAACAACATTTAAACAATATGATTACAACACCCATTCCCCGAATGAGGTAATTCCAACAATATGATTACATAATACAAATTCCACCTCGATAACAACTGAGAGGTAATAAATTACAATAAGTACTGAGAGAACAAGGAATGAGAAGGAATTGATTCCCACGAGCTCACCAACTGGAAATCACGAACACACGAACATGAAGAAGAACCAACGGAAAGATGCACGCCACCCGACCACGTGGAACCCAAAGGCCCGACTCCCTCCGTGCTAGGAGATAGTAACAAGGATTTCCTAGAAATACCATCTACCACTAGACACAGGCTAACACAAAAAATTGAACTGCAAATAAGAACATAAACCACATCACTAAAATTTAGGTTACAATGCTTCTAGAGTACAAAGTTGAATATAATCACTATACAAAAATAAGCCAACGGTACAACACCATACTGACTGTTGTCATAGGAGGAGTGTCATCGCAAAGGCTGCATGGGATCTCCTGGCAAGTCTTCCTAGGTCTCGACCCCCCTCTAGGGATATCCTGGAAACCTCAACCGACTCCTAGCCCCACATGCACACCAGAGCGGAATGGATTATCTCTCGTAAAGACAAGATAATGATCTTGCCATTCCAAGCCTTCCTGACTCACATCAAGTCTCGTACAAGCCCTTGAGCCAATGAGCGAGGCTAAATTATCTTATTTAATGTTCAAAGCTACTCTCTCCCTAGTAAGTTATTTTAATTTTCACTTAATTAACTGACTCTCACATGAGTTATCTTGGAACCACTTTGGGTCCGACGCTCGTTTGAAAGCCACTCCCCTATCGACAACACAAAACTCAACCACATGCCAAGGGTAGACAATGCACTAACACTGATCATAAATAACCAAACACCCCAACCGGTAACACATCACTACTGATGTACAAAACTGTAACCAAGGCGTGCACTACCCAAGGCTAACACAAGGTTGACTAACATAACGATGACCCACATAACAAACTGTAAACACGACTTAACCTTAAATCACAAGGTCACACCACCTGTACGAAGAACCAGGTTTCCACTGATACAAGACTCATGCACTACTGGAGAAGGACAATAACCATTCACAAGGGTAACACATCATCTCAAGAACCACAACTAGAAGACTTACATGATCAACAAGAAATGACTTAAAATCAACAATCATATGATCACACGCTCTTTACATGCCAAAAAAAATGTAATTTTGACAAACAAACTTTCTCATAACACGGAAGCCAAAGTACAGAACAAAGGCTGACTCACGTATAACCACCCATACCAATAAATGAACCCATATCTGGAAGATTCTCAAAACATTCACTCTCATTCCACAACATTGAATGCGAACAATTAAACACTGAAAACATTTCAGACAAGTAGGTAAGCTAATGTTCGGATTTCCTAAATCCATTCAAACACAGGTTTCATGACTTGCATTTATCCAATCAATTGATCCCATTCCTTTTCACGACAATGAAATGTTTAAAGAATAGATCATTTACTCTAAATTTCATCACCATATTCATAATCAAAACACTTTAATAATGCAGCTATCTGGTTAAAATTTAAATCAACCGTTCTCTCTAAGTTTCATGATGACACACTAGAGATGAGTCACTTGATTAATAAATCATTCAGGTTAGATAATAATTTCATCCTTTACCCTCAGTTCCGCAATCATATTCTATAAGTAAACATCTTGACAAATAAACATTCAGATTAAATGATTTCAGTCCTGATTTCAACTTAACATTAAATAAATCAACTTAATCCTATCTCTACTTGAAATCAATTATATTCCAAAACGAATATACCTAATAGTGAGTTAAGCATGATGACCACTTAAGGAGTTAAAACCAATAATTATATTTCGTTTCTCCATCACCTATCTTATTATGATCAACAGTTGGTAAAAAAAAGTCCTCTAATTAAAATAAACCATTCGCTATCCCTAGCTCCTCAACTATGTTCCATACTCAAAATTTAATGATCCAAAATCAACTGATTAAACCAACCCAACCATTATCTCTAATTTTCACTATTATATCCAAAATCTTCTCAATTAAGTCATCTAATCCATAATTCATGATAGAATAAATAAATCAAACAATAGTCAATATTTTATGTAAACTGTTTGGTCAAACCTCAATTTTCATTTTATCTATACCAATGAACTAATCACTTCAGAGTTCACTTCCTTTAAACATGTCTCTAAACACATTATTTCTCTATTCTAAGGTTTACTAAATATTCATTAAAGTCGAAATTAAAATTTCTAAGAATAGATATTTGCTTAAAGAATCAACTTTTTTCAATAACCATTAACTTATTTAATGTTCACTTGGCACCATCTAAGGAATTAGTTTAATACTCTTATTCTATTTGCTCAATCATGGATAAGGATTACATTAACCTTTTAAAATAATGATTCCATTTCATCTATACTTAAGCTATAATTATTGTATATCATATCCTATTTAAGATAATTAGACATCATTATTTAAATGTCTTAATTATTGACATACCATTATTATATTCCAACTGATTAAGAGTTAAATTCCTATATTACAAATTGCTTAAATATTATATACATATATTAAATATTACATATATAATATTATTTATTAAATATTTAATATTAAATATTAAATATTAATATATAATATTAAAATTATAATATTAATTTTATACATATAATATTAAATATTATAAACAAAATTATAAACTAAAACCTTTTTAAAAAAAAAGGGAAAAAAAGAATTTTCGTTTGAAGAAAAGGGCCGAAGCCCTAAGTCGCGGCCCCTGCCTCCCCGTGGTCGGCGGGGCTGTGTGCTCTGCACACAGTCCACCGCCTCCCATGGCGGCGGAACTGTGTGCTTCGCGCACAGCGGCCATCGCCTACGGGCGGCGGGGCTGTGTGCCGAGCACACAGCGACCACCTACCGGCGGCGGTGGTGGCGATTGTGGTGGTGGGGGATTGATCTCCCCACCCCACAAAATAAATATTTTATTTTATTTTATTTTTTTTCAAAACAAAATTTCCATTTCCCTCTTTTCTGGTATAAACCAGAATAAAAATAAATAAATAACAGGGAAGAAAACAACATATACATTTTTTTTTGAAAGGGGGAAATTTCAATTAACATTTCTAGCTCAAGTTGAGAAAATGAGCAATACTTTTTGCCAAAACTCAAACAAATTTATCCAAACAACAAGAGGGTTTCAAGATTTAATTTGGATGAGGAGTTTTCTTTTGGGTTTTCATTTCATTTTTCCATTGTTGATTCTTGTTTTGGTTTTCTTTTCAAAGTCTCAACACAAAATGCAAGCTTCAAACAAATAACCCATGGTTTTCATTGGATTCAAACAACATTTAAGATTTCAAATAGCATGAAGAGAAACTAATCTATCTTCAAAATGTACAAGCAAAGATAAGAAGAACCTGTTTTCTTCCTCCAAACCTTGAAGCCTTCAAACATGGAGTTCTCCAAATTCCTCCATTGAATCCATCCCAATCCAAAATCTCCACCTCCTTCACAATCCAAGTAAAACCACCAAAAAAATTCTCCATCCAAGTTGAGAACCCCCTCCCTTCAAAATGAACAAAAATCCCCTAAAAATAGAGTTTCCCCCAAATTATTCTCAAATTGAAATTCAAATTTTTATTTCCATTTCCAAATTCAAAAACAAATATCTTTTTTTTTTCAAAAAGTCAACTATTTCCAAAAATCTCTTTTCTACAAAGTCATTGCATTTTTTTGAAACATTTGAACTTTAAATAACTTAAAACAAAATTCTATTTTCCAAATAAAATGTAATACCTTTTTAATTTTACTTTCTTTTTTTTTCTTTTCAATAAAAGAATTTAAAACTTTCAACACTTTTAATTCGAAAGAAATAACTTGATCAATTCACACAGTTAATTTAATTAATCAATAAAATAAATCTAACCCAAGATTAGATTATTTTATTAATTAAATTAAATTAATTAATAAAGTAAATAACATTCCTAACATTACAACCAATAACATTAAAGCCACAGATTAACAACACAAGCCATTATAACTTGAATTCAATTAAAGATCAAGGTGAACTGGGCAACATGAAACAACCAAACCCGACTACAACCCGACGACACTCGGTGACTAGGGTAATGACTTGACACAGAAAACCTAGCTACTATCTCCCAATTAGTTTATGTTGGTCAATGGACACGCTCAAACCTGAAAACCAGGTGGAGTCGATGTCATATACCTGCCAACTTGCAACAAAGAGCATGTCGAACGTGCATATATACATAATATGATCAGACACACCGTGAAGAGGAAATCTCAGAATCGTAGGGCACTCGCAAGCAAGTGATACAATCTCGTCCCCTTCACCAATACAATCTCACTAACTGACGCATCTAACATCAATAACATGATCAACAGCATAAAACATCATTAAATCATATATCTTCTAAGTTAATCCAAAACATGCCATAAGGTAATATCAGGATAACATCACATCGAAGTATAGCATCCACATTGTATAACAATTGCAATCCAAAGCAACCGAGTTCCAAAGTCAAAGCATAATCAGACACAATCATAATAGGGAAGAACAATGTCGATCAAAGAGCCAAAACGGAGGGGTGTTACAAATGAATTGCATGATCATGATAGGGATGATATTCAAGAGGAGTCCTAGGGTACTATGAATGATAATATTAATAAACCCACCTCAACAAGTGATGATTGAAATGTATATCTTATGTAGAAGGGGAAAAAAAATCAAATAAAAAATAAGGTGTAATTGGGATCTTTCAAGGAAATTTTTTGTTGATTGGATGTCAAAGTACCCATTCATTAAAAAAATTGAGAATAAAAATTAATGTGAAACTCCCATAAAATGTAGGTATAATAAATTTGTAGTTAGAAATGTGATAGAGACATGAAGTTGCAACTAAAATATAACACTGTAGAAAAACATGTTGGTAAGCTTTATGAAAAAAATCATATATAAATAGAAAAAATTATCTAGATAAGATAGAAAATGAAGGAAGAATATCTTCATGTGAATCATTTCATGAAATATGACAAGTATATTTTTTTTTAAAACAGTGTGCTACATGTATAGGTATAATTGAATATTAATGTATATTTTTTTAAAAAACAATGTGCTACATGTATAGGTATAATTGAATATTAATGTGTAAAGATGATGAAAGAAATACACACAGCAAAAAAGTGTTTAATTGAGTGTTGTTTTTCATATTTTGATTAAATGAAATCCTATTACATAATATCTAGAATATAATATTTTACTATATTTTATAGGAATTGGATGGGAATTGAGAAATTATTTTCTAGATGTAAAAATATGATGTATAGTAAAAAGTAAAATATGCAAGTTTTATTGCATTATCTTTAAATGAAAATAATAGTATATAATACTTCTTAAGTTTGTATCCATGTGTATAGTATAGAAAATCATTTCTACCAACCTCATCTACTCTTTGTCTATAAAATAAATGGTAATACAAAATTTTAAAGTACATTTCAACTAGTTAATAAATATTTGAATGAAATCGGTACTATCAACTAATATATAAATGTAAAAATATTAGTTGGTGTAGGGGGAAATGGGCCTCTTGTAATGCCCCGTCACGCAACCCTAGGGGAAGTTGCAAACAACTAAACAAATGCACAATTTTTTTTTGTTTAATTACAAATACATGTATGATTACAACACAAGCCAACCATCCCCTAAGGTTACGAGGCAAAGATTATTTAAATCACAAATAAAAACAACATGCATGAAATGAAACATAACAACATTCACTTAAATAATTAAAGCACATACATTCCATACATGAGATTTTCATTAAGACCATGAGATCCTTCATGGTTACCAATGACAGAAGTTATATAATTACAATTACATCTCTCATTCCCAGAATGAGGTAAATCAATAACATGATTGTTTATTACAATTTCCACCTCGATAACAATGAGGGAGGGTAAATAAAATACAAGAGCAACTAACATAAATGAAACCAAGGTAGCAACCGGATCCCACAAGCTCTCCAACACGAAAGTCTCATCCAAAACAAACACCAAAACAACGGAGTAAGGTGCACGTTCCACCCAACCAAGTGATACCCAAAGGCTCACCCCCCGTGCTAGGAGATAGTAACAAGGGTTTCAGGTCAAGACCAACAACCTCTAAACATAGGCAACATGACTCAACTGAAATAGGATACGTACATGACATCACATGACATAAAGGTTACAATGCTTCCAGATTTTAAGTAATTAATCACATCATGAATACAAACATAATGTTGACTTAGGAGAAGTGTCATCACAATGTCGCATGGGATATCCTGGCAAGTCTTCCTACATCCCGGCCCCCATCTCGGGATATCCTGGTAACCTCTAACGACTCCCGGCCCCACATGCAAGCCAATGTGGAATCAGTTATCTTTCGAAGGGACAAGATAACAATCTTGCCATTCCAGGCCTTCTCATCTCATCCCAAGTCTATACAAGCACTTGCGTCCATGAGCGAGGCAAAATTAATCTTTTTAAATGTTGGTACCACCTATACTAATCAATTGGTTTAAGTTTTCACTGAATTAACCAAATTACATTGAGATCTCCTAGCACCACTTTGTGTGCCGGCCCTCAATGCAAGCCACTTCTCTAAGACAACACGTGGAACTATGCCACCACCAAAGGGTACTCAAGTGCAACCTAGGGATAATGAATCTCTAAACATGACATAAGGTCAACATAGCCCGTTCATGATAATCGGGTACAACACAGGACACAATTAAGCACTACCCAAGGCAAACAAGGTCGATCGACATGACAGCAACCCCAAAACACATAAAAAAGAAAATCCTATCTGGAAGACTTACATAGTAATGACTAGACTTCCCCCACACCAAGAATTTATGCCAAACATCAAAAGAAAGCACTACAAGCAATTTTAAATAAAAGCTAAAATTAGGATTTCGTATATCCAATTCACCCAATGACGTAGTGCACATAAATAATTTAACTCAACATAAACTTTATACAAATTCAAGAGGCTCAAGTCACGTTGACAATCCACAATGGTCTAACTAATCGTTTAGTTCTCCTTGACACGATCCATCAAATAATTTAAATCCATCTCTTTTTCTTTGATATTCCAAAATTACCGTAAACAAATTTTTCATTTAAATATAACTATATATATAAATATTAAATATCTATGCAATTATATATATATATACTCAATATATATATACAATTACATATATATAACTAATATTTAAATATAAAATAATTATTACTTAATGCACCCATTAAAATATAATATAAATATATTATAATATAGATATTATATATATAATATTAAATTAATATATATATAATATATATATTAAATAAATATATATATTATATTTAATTATTAAAATAATAAAAATAATAAACAAAATTTATATTTATATATATTAAATATAATATATATCATATAACATATGTTATATATATTATATTTAATAAATATAATATAAAATTTAACTTAAAAAAAAAACAAAAGTCAAAAAGCAGTGAGGGAGGCTAGGACGCAGCTGTGAGCTGCGCCCAGCTCAACCCTAGGCGAAGCTGCCCATGGCAGCACCTCCCACAGCCGTGGGAGGAGCTGCCATGGCAGCGCCCCCCTGGGGTGGGTTGGGCCGGCCACAGTGCCGCCCCCTCCCCACTATATATAAATTAAAAAAAAAAAATTAAATCGTTCCATAAAGATGGGGTAGAAAAAAAAAAACAGAGTATAACCCGTCCCTGCTCTGTTCTGGGAGAAATCTCAGACAGAGACCAAAAAAAACTAAAAAAAAAAAAACAAAATTTCAAAGAAACCCCAAAATCAAACAAATGCTCATTCTTAAAACAAATGAATTATTATTGAAAACCTAGAATTTAACCCAGCTATATAAAGGTTTCACATTCTTTTCCAAATGCAAATGAAGCTCTTCTCAAACACACAAAAATTTCACAAGAGGTTTTTCATTTGGATTCACCATGTGTTGATCAAACAATTTCTTTTGAAAGCTTGATAATACCCAGTTTGAATCTCTAAATTTTCACACTATTTTAAGAGTTTTAATTCAAGTTTAAATGAAATTTCTTGATGGGTTTATCTTCTATTTCACAATTTTGAATCCTTGAACAATTTAAAACAACTTCTACATGATTTTCAACATAAAAATTTGCATAAAGTTTAAACCAAGAACCTTGTGTTTTCTCCAAACTTGAAATCTTTCAATGGAGGTTTTGCTTTTGCTTTGCAATTCAGCTTTTCCAATCTTCCAATCTTCCCTTCACCAATTTTCTTCAAAAGAATCCAATCCAAGCTTTTCTCTCCAAAATTCAAAAATTGAAAATTCAAAACAAAAAGAATTACCTTATGCAATTTTTTTCTCCTCCAAATTGTCAAACCCCTAATTTGAGTTCACCCACCAAAAGTTATTGCTATTTTGGATATTTTCTTTTGTTTGAAATTTAATAAACAATTTTCATTTTCCCACTTCAAATGCATAATATTTATTTAAACAAAATTCTATTTGCACCACAATGATAATTAAATTCCCTTTCTTTCACAAAATTGAATCTAACAATTACATTCTAAAAAAAAAACATTTTTAATTTATTTTATTACAAGAGGAATGCAAGGCAATTTTCCATCCTTTTTTTTTTTTGATTTACCTCAAATTTAATACTACTAACATAATTAATTTAATTTACTTAATCAATAAATAAATCTAATTCGTGATTAGATTAATTTATTGATTGAATTAAATTAACTAATTAAATAACAAACACTCCTTTATGCATTTTGGCAATAAATTTAAATAAAGCAAACACCATTTCACTAGGAAATTTAATCACGCAAGCAAGGAGAGACGAGATGACAAGGAAAATAACTTATCCCAACTGACAACCCGATGACACACTATGGCTAGGGTGATGTCACGACATAGAAAAATCAAGCTACTATCTCCCTATCATTTTCCGTTGAACAAGGGACATGCTCAAACCTGTGGAGTCAGGTGGAGTCAATGTCCTGTACCTGCATCCTACACACAACACGAGTGTCAAACATGCATATATATATAAATATTAAAACACACCGTGAAGAGGTAATCACGGAATCACAGGGCACTCGCATGCGAGTGATGTGATCCCGTCCCCTTCACCAATACAATATTGGTAACTGACGCCTCTAATCATCAATTGTATAATCAAAGCATA
Source organism: Sequoia sempervirens (assembly GCA_007258455.2). Lineage (NCBI taxonomy): Eukaryota > Viridiplantae > Streptophyta > Pinopsida > Cupressales > Cupressaceae > Sequoia > Sequoia sempervirens. The sequence goes on along the minus strand of VDFB02000003.1, from coordinate 187,692,189 downwards.
AAGCATCAATAATTCACATACATGATAATTTAATCCATAACATGAAATAATAATATCATCTGATTAAAGTACCATCACATCAAAACATAATGTTTACATCACTTAACAATTAGTGGTCAAAAGTAACCAAGTTATAACCAACGTGCTAACAAAGAAAAACATACATAACGAACATGGTTCGATCAAAAGAACAAAATGGAGGGGTGTTACATCCTCCCCCCCTAGGGTCAGGCTTACTCCTGGAAGCCTGCAAACAAATAGGGATAAATTTCCCTCATCCTAGCTGCATCTTCCCAAGTGGATGATGTGTCATCCCTAGGATCCCACTGAATCCTAACCTGATCAATATCTCGCCCTCAAAGAGCGAGCGTTCTGCGGTCCACCATGGCCACGGGCTCCAAAGCCAGCTGCCCGTCCTCTACCTACAAAGCATTCCAATCAAGGACATGAGAAATGTCTGGATGGTACGGCCGAAGAACTGATACATGAAATACGTCGTGCACACACGAGAGACTGGGCGGTAAAGCAAGACGGTAAGCAACAGGACCAATCTTTTCGAGAATCTTGAAGGGTCCAACAAAGCGAGGTGCCAACTTAGAGCCTTTTCCATAATGGATTGGACTCTTTTGTGGACGCACATGGGTATGTGTAGGATCATGGTGCGCCAAAAAGTGGCAATATTATGGGGGTATGTGGCTGACGACTTTTTTCACCCAAAATTAATGAAGCGAAAAGGGTTTTTAGAGGAGATTCTCACTTTCCAAAATATAAATTATGATTTAATTTGAATTTAATAAATAATTATTATTCATTTTCTATTAGAATTATGACTAAAATCTGATCGATAGGTTGATTGAAAACATCTATAACTTTCAGGTATCATATTTTTGAATCGAAACATCGTCACATTCTATCCTTCACATAATATAGGATTAAAAAAGAAAAATTAAATTTCATAAAGTTTTGACCAAAGTTAAGGTGAATTGAGACAGGGTGAGATTTTTTATATTTTTCTAAAAGTTGTAATAAAATTCATAATTAATTATTTACTTGGAAAAAAATTACAAAAATATGCATCACATCCGGACATGAGTCCTCTACTTATATATAAAATCTTGCAAAAACATATTATCATTTTATTATGGTTAGGGTGGTCAGATAGACACCTACTTCTTATTTTTTCCCTGAAATTTAAGTACTACTGCATTGAAATTTCAAATTTTCACCAAATAGATTTTATTTATTTTTAAATAAACCTTGTATTTTAGAAACTACATTCAATTTTCTACAAATTCCATTCTTACATATTTTTGAAATAATATAGATAACTTATTCAAATATTTACATCAAGTTGCCTAACACTGATTTTTCTGAATTTTTTGCCACTTAAGGGCCTATTTTTTGCACGATGATCCTGCACATACCCACATGCAAGAAGACTCTATCGCCTATAGAAAAATGATGATCCACTCTATGCGCATCCACATACTTCTTCTGCCTATCCTGCGCTGCCACCAAGTGCTCTCTAATCCTATCCACCTGCTGCTCCATATCCTACAACATCTCAGGACCCAAAGTTACTTTGTCCTCTAGTCGATCCCAACTCAAGGGAGTGCGACATGGTCACCCATATAATGCCTGGAATGGAGCCATGTCGATAGAACTTTGAAAGCCATTATTATAGGCAAACTCTACCAAATAGAGATAGTCCTCCCATTGTTTCTGTTGGTCCATCACATGCATACGCAACATGTCTTCGAGGATCTGATTGACCCTCTCAGTCTGTCCATCTGTCTCTAGGTGGTAAGCTGAACTGAAGTTCAACTGTGTTCCCATCGCATGTTGTAATGATGTCCATAGAGCTGAGGTGAACATTGGATCCCTGTCAGAGATAATCCAACGTGGAATACCATGCAACCTCACTATATCCTCCATGAACACTCTAGCTACGGATGATGTAGTATAGGAAGAGCGCATAGGTGAGAAGTGTGCTACCTTCGTCAACCTATCCACTGTCACCATAATTGCATCATGCCATCTCGAGGAGTTGGGTAAACCAACAATGAAATCCAATGAGATTATATCCCATTTCCACTCTGGTACTAAATGCGACTGCAAAAGCCCTGCTGGATGTTGGTGTTCGGCCTTCACCCGCTGACACTCAAGACATCTCGACACAAAATTTGTAATATCTCACTTCATCCCTGGCCAAAAATATAACTGACGCAAATCTGCATACATCTTCTTCACCCCTAGATGGGCTGAATAAGGTGCACGATGTGCTTCAGTCATGACCAAAGCGCGAATCTCACATGATGGGGGAACATATATGCGTCCTATGTATTTCAATATCTCATCAGCATCTAGAGAGTATCCTGAATACCTACCCTCAAGGGGTCTTCTTGCCTCTATCACCAATCTAACATCCTGATACCAACTGTCGGCTGGGAGGGCAGAAAGAATCTGACTCCGCAAATCAACAATAAGAGTCAACTCAGATATCTCATGCCTTCACCTACTAAGGGCATCTGCAACCACATTCTCCTTCCCTTGGATATACTTCACCTCGAAGTCATATTCACAGAGAAACTCCATCCATCACCTTTGCCTAGCATTAAGGTTGGGTTGCGTGAAGATATACTGAAGGCTCCTATGATCACTATGAGGCTCAAACCTATGCCCAAGAAGAAAGTGCCTCCATCTCGTCAATGCATGAACCACTGCCGCTAACTCAAGATTGTGGGTAGGATAGTTTATCTCATGATCCTTGAGCTTTCGTGACTCATATGCAATGACATGACCCTCTTGCATCAATATTGCACCTAATCCCTCCAAGGACGCATCTATACAAACTACAAAGTCCCCAATAGGATCTGGTATCGCAAGTATAGGTGCACTGGTCAACTTCCCCTTAAGACACTGAAAGGTTGTCTCACACTTTTTAGACCACTCAAACCTCTTTCCTTTCCTCTGAAGGGAGGTGATAGGATGCCCTAGCCTCGAAAAGCCCTGCACAAATCACCTGTAATAACCCGCTAGCCCCATGAAGCTACGTATCTCAGCCACATTCGTGGGCACATGCCAATCTAAGATCGCTTGGATCTTTGCAGGATCCACTGAAATACCCTCCCCTGAGATCACATGACCAAGGTATTGGACCTCAGTCTTGAAGAATTCACACTTCGACAAGTTAGCATATAGCTGATTATCTCACAAGCACTGTAATACCTGTCGTAAATGTTCCTCATGTTCCTCCATCATTCTAGAGTATACCAAAATATCATCTAGGAACACAAGAACAAACCTGTCAAGGTATGTACGAAATACCCCATTCATAAGACTCATGAACACTGAGGGTGCATTCGTCAAACCAAATGGCACAACTGTGAACTCATAGTGACCATACCACATTCGGAACACGGTCTTATGAATATCTGACTCGAAGATTCGAAGCTGATGATATCCTAACTTGAGATCAATCTTCGAAAAGATGGTAGCACCCTTGATCTGATCGAATAGATCGTCAATCCTAGGAAGAGGATACTGATTTCTGATGGTCACTTTGTTCAACTGTCGGTAATCAATGCATAACCGAAGTGAACCGTCCTTCTTCTTTACAAAGATGATAGGTGCTCCCCATGGAGAAACACTAGGGCGAATAAAACCCTTCTCTAGCAATTCCTCAAGTTGCAACCGAAGCTCTTTCAGCTCCTGGGTAGTCATGCGATAGGGAGCTTGTGAAATGGGCTCTGATCCAGGTACCAAGTCTATTTTGAAGTCAATGTCCCTCTGAGGAGGCATCCCTGGAATCTCGTCTAGAAAGACACCAGAAAACTCCTGAAGGATGGGGTGACTATCAAGAGAAACCTTCTCTTCTCCACCTCCTAGATCCAAATCATCCACTGTAACAGCAAACAATTGACAACCCTGCTACACACACCTTCTCAACTGCATAGCTGAGATGATCCTCAAAGAGATCGGCCTCTGAACCCCCACTACCTCTACCTGTCTACCAGATGTCCCAATGCATCTAATCGACTTACGTCGACAATCAATGACTGCACTATGAGCCTCTAGCCAATCCATTCCTATGACAACGTCATAAGAACCCAATGGAATAACACGAAGGTCCAAGGTAGTCTGGAGAGGTCCAACCTCTAACCTACACTCTGGCACAAGGGAAAGGGATGCAACTTTTGCACCTGAAGCTAACTCTACCTGCCACCTATCGACCTACTTTACCGCATCTAGTCTACATCGCGTCACGACAGATGAAGAAACAAAGGAATCAGATGCTCTAGAATCAAATAGAATAGAAACTGGGTTACCCCTCAACATACCATAGGCCTCAACGACTGTACCTTGGTGCTCTGCCTAGCGGTTGTCAACCACTGCGAATACTCGATGCCCACGGCCTGCATCTCCTACAGTCGGCTCTGACACCGCTGGTCCCTGAGAATAACTCGATGCGCCCTTATTGGGACACATCCTCGCTATGTGACCCTATTGGCCACATGCAAAACATCCAGTGCCTCTACTGAAACCCCTGCCTGCAGGTGTTACGCTAGACTGCTGCGTGCTACCCCTGAAAGATGAATGAGAACTCTACGCTGGTTGCTCAGAGTTGAAGCATCTCATGCGCCTCCAACTCCTGTCCCCCTGCCTCTACTGGAAACCCTTTCGTTTCCCCTGGGAACCCTACTACTGCTACTGACCACTCTGAGATGAACCCTGCTGCACTCTAGAAGGTGCACCTCCCTGAGGCTGACCTCCTCGAGCACTAGTCCCAGTTGTTGAACCACTGCCCACCTGCACTCCTACATGACCACCTAAGGCCATTGCCAGGTTCTTCTCAATGAGCCTGGCCTTATCGACCACTACCTCCATAGTCCTGGGTTCCAAAACCCACACTCCACCACTGATACGAGCGTTTAAGCCCCTGAGAAAATGTTGTACCAACATGCCCTCGTCATCTCCTATGCCCGCATACTGTTTGAGCTCATAGAAATGATGCTCATACATCTCTACTGACATAGTCATCTGTCGAAGGGTGTGGAACTCATCCCCTCGACGCTGCCTCCAATGCTCGGATAGAAATCTAGCCCAAAACCGCTCTAGGAACAACTCCCAAGAAACTGTACCAATATCCAGATGGAGCTTCTGCTCCTCTAATCTCCACCAAGTGGAGGCAAATCCCCTCAAGTGCTTGATAGCGCACCTAGCTCGAGTGTTGCTCCCATATGGGTGCATAGCAAAACACCTAGTCAACTCAATGAGCCATGTCTCTGCCTCCAAACCACTGCCTGATCCATCAAAAATAGGTGGTCGTGCTCTAAGCAAGTCCCTCATATGGGCTGCTACCTCTAAATCAGAGTGAACTGGTACCTCTCTCTCTCTAACCACCACTGGCTCTACCTCCTGCCTAGGCCCAAGGCGGACAAGGGTCTCCTCTAACAACTGACGCAACTGAGCGTCCTCGATCCTAGGTGGATCCAGATTCTGATTGCCATCTCCCTGAATATTCTGAGAAGCCTGTTGCTACTCATGGTCAGAAATAAGTGGAACATGTGGAGGTGGGTCTTGTTGTTCCCCAATACGACTGCCTAAACGGCCACGTCTATGACCCTAACCTCTTCCACGTCTGGGAGGCATAATCCTACACAGACACAAAAAGGTATTAAGCACAACACATAATTAAAACCCATGCAACTAAAAGCTTAATGGGCTCGTCATAATCCCAAAGTACCCAGTGTTTCAACCTAGGCTCTGATACCATGTGTAATGCCCCGTCACGCAACCCTAGGGGAAGTCGCAAACAACTAAACAAATGCACAATTTTTTTTGTTTAATTACAAATACATGTATGATTACAACACAAGCCAACCATCCCCTAAGGTTACAAGGCAAAGATTATTTAAATCACAAATAAAAACAACATGCATGAAATGAAACATAACAACATTCACTTAAATAATTAAAGCACATACATTCCATACATGAGATTTTCATTAAGACCATGAGATCCTTCATGGTTACCAATGACAGAAGTTATATAATTACAATTACATCTCTCATTCCCAGAATGAGGTAAATCGATAACATGATTGTTTATTACATTTTCCACCTCGATAACAACGAGGGAGGGTAAATAAAATACAAGAGCAACTAACATAAATGAAACCAAGGTAGCAATTGGATCCCACGAGCTCTCCAACATGAAAGTCTCGTCCAAAACAAACGCCAAAACAATGGAGTAAGGTGCACGTTCCACCCAACCAAGTGATACCTGAAGGCTCACCCCCTGTTTTAAGAGATAGTAACAAGGGTTTCAAGTCAAGACCAACAACCTCTTAACATAGGCAACATGACTCAACTGAAATAGGATACGTACATGACATCACATGACACAAAGGTTACAATGCTTCCAGATTTTAAGTAATTAATCACATCACGAATACAAACATAATGTTGAATTAGGAAAAGTGTCATCACAATGTCGCATGGGATATCCTGGCAAGTCTTCCTACGTCCCGGCCCCCATCTCGGGATATCCTGGTAACCTCTAATGACTCCCGGTCCCACATACAAACCAATGCGGAATCAGTTATCTTTCGAAGGGACAAGATAACGATCTTGCCATTCCAGGCCTTCTCGTCTCATCCCAATTCTATACAAGCACTTGCGTCCATGAGCGAGGAAAAATTAATCTTTTTAAATGTTGGTACCACCTATACTAATCAATTGGTTTAAGTTTTCACTGAATTAACCAACTTACATTGAGATCTCCTCGCACCACTTTGTGTGTCGGCCCTCAATGCAAGCCACTTCTCTAAGACAACACGTGGAACTATGTCACCACCAAAGGGTACTCAAGTGCAACCTAGGGATAATGAGTCCCTAAACACGACATAAGGTCAACATAGCCCATTCATGATAATCGGGTACAACACGGGACACAATTAAGCACTACCCAAGGCAAACAAGGTCGACCGACATGACAACAACCCCAAAACACATAAAAAGGAAAATCCTATCTAGAACACTTACATAGTAATGACTAGACTTCCCCCACCCCAAGAATTTATGCCAAACATCAAAAGAAAGCACTACAAGCAATTTTAAATAAAAGCTAAAATTAGGATTTCGTAAATCCAATTCACCCAATGACGTAGTGCACATAAATAATTTAACTCAACATAAACTTTATACAAATTCAAGAGGCTCAAGTCACGTTGACAATCCATAATGGTTTAACTAATCGTTTAGTTCTCCGTGACACGATCCATCTAATAATTTAAATCCATCTCTTTTTCTTTGATATTCCAAAATTACCGTAAACAATTTTTTCATTTAAATATAACTATATATATAAATATTAAATATCTATGCAATTATATATATATATATACTCAATATATATATACAATTACATATATATAACTAATATTTAAATATAAAATAATTATTACTTAATGCACCCATTAAAATATAATATAAATATATTATAATATACATATTATATATATAATATTAAATTAATATATATATATAATATATATATTAAATAAATATATATATTATATTTAATTATTAAAATAATAAAAATAATAAACAAAATTTATATTTATATATATTAAATATAATATATATCATATAACATATGTTATATATATATATATTATATTTAATAAATATAATATAAAATTTAGCTTAAAAAAAAAAAAAAAGTCAAAAAGCAGTGAGGGAGGCTGGGACGCAGCTGTGAGCTGTGCCCAGCTCAACCCTGGGCAACGCTGCCCATGGCAGCGCCCCCCTAGTGTGGGTTGGGCCGGCCACAGTGCCGCCCCCTCCCCACTATATATAAATTTAAAAAAAAAATTAAATTGTTCCATAAAGATGGGGCGGAAAAAAAAATAGAGTATAACCCGTCCCTGCTCTGTTCTAGGAGAAATCTCAGACAGAGACCAAAAAAAACTAAAAAAAAATAAAACAAAAATTCAAAGAAACCCCAAAATCAAACAAATGCTCATTCTTAAAACAAATGAATTATTATTGAAAACCCAGAATTTAACCTAGCTATATAAAGGTTTCACATTCTTTTCCAAATTCAAATGAAGCTCTTCTCAAACACACAGAAATTTCACAAGAGGTTTTTCATTTGGATTCACCATGTGTTGATCAAACAATTTCTGTTGAAAGCTTGATAATACCCAGTTTGAATCTCTAAATTTTCACACTATTTTAAGAGTTTTAATTCAAGTTTAAATGAAATTTCTTGATGGGTTTATCTTCTATTTCACAATTTTGAATCCTTGAACAATTTAAAACAACTTCTACATGATTTTCAACATAAAAATTTGCATAAAGTTTAAACCAAGAACCTTGTGTTTTCTCCAAACTTGAAGTCTTTCAATGGAGGTTTTGCTTTTGCTTTGCAATTCAGCTTTTCCAATCTTCCAATCTTCCCTTCACCAATTTTCTTCAAAAGAATCCAATCCAAGCTTTTCTCTCCAAAATTCAAAAATTGAAAATTCAAACAAAAAGAATTACCTTATGCAATTTTTTTCTCCTCCAAATTGTCAAACCCCTAATTTGAGTTCACCCACCAAAAGTTATTGCTATTTTGGATATTTTCTTTTTTTTGAAATTTAATAAACAATTTTCATTTTCCCACTTCAAATGCATAATATTTATTTAAACAAAATTCTATTTGCACCACAATGATAATTAAATTCCCTTTCTTTCACAAAATTGAATCTAACAATTACATTTTAAAAAAACATTTTTAATTTATTTTATTACAAGAGGAATGCAAGGCAATTTTCCATCTTTTTTTTTTGATTTGCCTCAAATTTAATACTACTAACACAATTAATTTAATTTACTTAATCAATAAAAAAATCTAATCCGTGATTAGATTAATTTATTGATTGAATTAAATTAACTAATTAAATAATAAACACTCCTTTATGCATTTTGGCAATAAATTTAAATAAAGCAAACACTATTTCACTAGGAAATTTAATCACGCAAGCAAGGAGAGATGAGACGACAAGGAAAATAACTTATCCCAACTGACAACCCGATGACACACTATGGCTAGGGTGATGTCATGACACAGAAAAACCAAGCTACTATCTCTCAATCATTTTTCATTGAACAAGGGACATGCTCAGACCTGTGGAATCAGGTGGAGTCAATGTCCTGTACCTACATCATGCACACAACACGAGTGTCGAACATGCATATATTTATAAATATTAAAACACACCGTGAAGAGGTAATCACAGAATCATAGGGCACTTGCATGCGAGTGATGTGATCACGTCCCCTTCACCAATACAATATCACTAACTGATGCCTCTAATCATCAATTGTATAATCAAAGCATAAAGCATCAATAATTCACATACATGATAATTTAATCCATAACATGAAATAATAATATCATCTGATTAAAGTACCATCACATCAAAACATAATGTTTACATCGCTTAACAATTAGTGGTCAAAAGTAACCAAGTTATAACCAATGTGCTAACAAAGAAAAACATACATAACGAACACAGTTCGATCAAAAGAACAAAATGGAGGGGTGTTACACCTCTAGTAATGCAAGGTCATAAGAACAGTGTTTATGTGATTATACAAATTTCTTGTTCACCATACATCATTTCCATTCAATGCACGATCTAAAAATAAATTTAGAATTTAAAGAAAAGTGAGAAATCCTTTTGTTGTATCAAAATTTGAAGATCTAGTCCATGAACTCTACTAATACGTTTACTATTTGAAATAGTCTTTGGAATTTCAATATTTTTCCAAAGGAATATCTATATGGGAAAAAAAATCTTCTTAAGGATGTTAATACCTTTAATGGATCTCCTTGCATGGCTAGGGAAAATATTTTTTTTAAAATATTAATTTTGATTTAGTAATGTATAAAAATCACCTCATAGTAGAAAATATTTTGAAATATTATATAGGTTAAGTGACATGGAGATACTACTATCATTTTCTAGTATTCTTCCTATGCTAGAGGAAATGAAAATTATTGTGAAAAATAAAAAAAAGAACAATGTATTTTTAAAAAATTACAAAGCTACATTATGATATGTATGAATCCTAAAAATATATCTATTAGAGTATTAATTCATAATTAGCCCTAGGAATTTTATTATTTATCAAATAATCATTCATAAGACCAAAATTTAATAGTTAGCACTTGATGACAAATAAGGATAATTCTACTATTTTTTAATATTTTAATGCAAGTGAGGAGCTATGTGTCTTTTCATGAGGATATGAGTTACCAATGCACTATTTTCCAAGGTTACGAACAATACCTAAGAAAAACCTATTACAAGGGAATATTTTGATAATAGTGTGAAAATTGTAAGTATTATTTTAAAGGATATTGTGCAATCTATTGCCTCTAATATTAGAAATCAATTCCCTCAAGATGAATGGTTTGGATCCATATTTATTGTGTATCCTCAATATTGGATCAATTACCAATCATAGATTTTCATAACAAGATAAATACCTTGACCAATCATTTTTCCAAAAGTTTAGAATTCAATATGAACATGTAGAAGGAATTACAAATAAATCTAATCTTACAAAGAAATCAGCCCATTTTGTAACATCAATGATGAGATATTTTAAAATCTTGTAGATTTCATTCCAAGATGGATCAATAAAAAATATTTTGGAAATCTTAAGTTAGAGTGAAATATTGTGTAACTTAATATTGAAATATTTCAAACTTGATCTACATGTATCAAAAGTCTTGACCATCATAGTTAAGATTCAATTTCAATTGTTTCACCAACATGTTCCTTATTTCTACAAGCACAAATATTTGGAACCTTGGGATTAAGGAGGAGAGAAAAATCTAGTTTCTTGTTTATTGAAATTGGCCATAGGATATTTGAAAAGCCTCTTGTTTCTTACCCTCACTCTATACTTATTGAAATGGGATAACAACTAGAATATATCATGAAAATGACTTTTACTTCTCTAATCTTGCCTCTTGTTTCTTACCCTCACTCTATACTTATTGAAATGGGATAAAAACTAGACTATATCATGAAAATGAATTTTACTTATGTAATCTTGCCTCTTATTTGTTCCTCATGTCTTCTTGTTCACCTCATCTTTCAGCACTTATGAAAAAAGTGATAGCAGAATGATGGATGACTTTGATAGTAAATAGAGTCAACCTTGTAAACTTCCTTTCCAACTTGGCAACATGAGAAACCAATTTGTTGGGGTCTTCATCCTTTTTAGCAATAGACCTATTGGTATCTTCCACCTGAGCTTTATGATTGGAGGAATCCGGCATGGATTCCTCTTGAATCATATGATTCATGTCAGGGAAGAGACTAGGTCCTTCCACGTAATCTTCAGTATCCTCAACTATGTCATGCTTTCTCACCTCCTAGCCTTTTTCCTATTTTGAGCTTCTATATATATCATCAACCAGTACATCCTTTTTGTGTTTCATTAGCCTATTGGATCTTTGGACACTCATCTATTCCACTTCATCTTAGCACTAGTAGCCACCACTGTATCCCCTTGAGAGTCTTTAGTAGCAAATTTGTCTTCATCACTGTCTATGGGAGATTCCTCTACATTAAAGGTGATGTCCTTTTCTTATTTTTCAATTCAGGCTTAGCTTTGGTGGGAAAATTTCCTTATTTCTTTTAGGGCATATTCTTTAGCTTGCAAAGACTAGTGGCAACCTTTGATTGGGCTAGATCTACTCTAGTCTTCTTATTTTTGGTAGGTGGCTTAGGTTTAGGTTTCTCAGGAGGTTGGCTGGTTGTGGGAGGGTTCTTTCTTTTAGGGCCAATAGGGCAGCCATAGAGGGTTTAGCAGGGGACTAATCAGAGGGTTCTGGTTCCTCAACTCTAATAGCATAAATGGGTCTTGGTGATCATAGGAATAGATGTATTAGGATTTTTTTTGCAAGCTCCATGGTTTCTTTAAATAAACTTTCAAGGGATGAAAGTAAGAAGAAGGGGAAACTGATAAGCATTTTATGGCATAGGTGGTTCAACAAAGGAAAATGGTGAAAGTAAAAAGCTTTAAACCAACCTTCAAGAGTGATATACTTCATTAAAACTAGGTACACCTGATTGGGCATGGAGGAGGGAGCTTGCTCTGATCAAAACCTGCATGCATCTTCGTAGGTCATTCATTTTCCTTAAAGAAAGTGTGCAAGCTCTCCATAACTTGCACTTTCATATATTTTTTAATATTTTATCCCGAACAGGGAAGCCCTGTAGATTTTGTGTTCACCTCTTCATTAATCTCAAAATAAATCCCTCCCACCATGACCCTCCCGTCACACCAAGATCTCGCAAACTGGGCATAAAGTTTTTTGGTGTGCCCATTTGGGCACTCCATCAAAGGAGTGATGCCTCCTTCAACACAAATATGCCAAACCAACACATCCTAGCAAAAATATTCATAGGAACCTAGTTCAATGTGCATAAAGTCACCTCCCATTTTCACACTCAGATAGAAAATGGTCACAAGAGTTACCAAAATGAGAAAATTTTCAAAATGTAGATGGGAAATGAACTCGAACAACTTACTAAAGAGATAACTACCATAAAATATCTACAAATATTGCCTAATTAAGGCAATAAGATTTTCCCATGTACAAGCAGGAATTTTCAAGAAGCTTAGGTTTGTGGAGCCATTGAAAGTATTGATTAAGTACATCGAGGCATTGAGAAATGTCATCATTACCTTTAGCAACCCATAATTAAATAAATGTTTGAGTAAGATTTTATCCGTCCACATGTTCCAAATTACAAGGCTTGAAATATAAGGGGACACCTTGTACGAATGAAAAGACTGCACATTAAACTCATGGGGAAACCCACTAGGTAAAATAAATAACCTTGAGGTCACAATTTAGTCATCCCTGCGAACCCATCTAAATCATCAAACATATTCCACGCCATATTTAGAGTAAGGGTGAGAAGACATGTGTACCTCTCCATGAAGGAGATGCTGATCATCATAATAAACCATTAATGTTCCTCTGCTCCTTAAGGATAAGACCTTCCAAACATTCTTGAGGAGGCACACCAAATTTCTCTAGCATTTAGTAGACTCCCATGAAGAACCCAAAATTTCCAAAGAGTTGGCCACTCTATTTCCCTCATGGAAGATGTGTGTTAATTTCTATCATTCAAACTTGTTGATTAAGAATTAAATATCCAACAAAATATCCCTAATATTCCACACCTAATAATAATTGTTATTGATAGAGTCAATCACAACTTTGGAGTCCCCTTCTTTATGTAGGTTCTTTATGCCAAGAGTAACAATAAACCTGATGTCACTCAACAATTACCTTGACTTTGTTTTCATAGAGGTTTGTATCCTAATTCCACCAGCAAACCTCACCACCAACATGCCATTCTAATCTCTAATAACATGCCCCCAATGCTAGCCATGCCAGGATTGCCTTTCATTGCACCATCAAAATTAATTTTGTACCAACCATTAGCAGGGGGTTTCCAAACAATGTTAATCCTAGCTAGAGAACTTTTGAATTGTCAAATGAGTTGGGGTCCAGGGTCTTGTTCTAGGAGCTGGCCATGGTAATATCCAATATTGAGGGAGTTTTTTTGGGGGTTTCCAAACATACATGGAGACATTTTTAGTGATAAGTCTTAAGACAATACTAAAGACCTCCTCTAGATTTTTTCCCACATTCCTAAAACTCTAGTTATTCCTTTCCTTCCAAAAACATCAACATAGGATAGGAGGGAATTGGCACTATATTTCTTTAGGAAGAGGGTGGTGAAAGGGACTGATCCAGTTCTTAAAAAAACTCTTAAGATCACCATTCATGGTCTAGTGGATACCTAACCTTTGAAACGAAAATTCAAAAAGCAAACTCATAGTGGAGTAGCAGATGAGGGACAAATTCCTCATCATTTTTACATAGCATACATATGTTAGCTATTTGAAATACCCTTTTCCTTAGTTTATCTTATGTGAAGATCCTATTGTGACTCATTGTCAACCAAAAATAATTTATTTTTCATGTTAGATGCATGTTCCACACATGTTTCCAAATACTATTTTGAGTTCCTTGCAAGAACAACAAATTGTAGGTAGACTTTACAGAGAGATTACCCTTACTTTCCTTGGATGAGTAGAATTCATCCACATGAGTAGAAATGGGTATCCTAGTTAGAGAGAGAATATCCTAAAGAGTCCTAGCAAGGTTCCTTAACTCCATGGAATGACGACAATAACACTCAAGCATCTTCCATTTCAAGGAACCAATCTGCCTACACAAGTAGTCTCACATATTTTTTCCAAAAAACATCATTGCAGGGGCCATCAGATTCCTGAAGTCAAATTGACTTTAAGGGGTATTTCAAACAGCCACGGGTCCTCCCAAAACATAATTTTTCTATCATTACCAAGTTTCCATCTCAAACCAAAGTGCAACAACTTTTTGATTCTACAGATATTATTCCAAAATAGAGAGCCACTAGGATGGATATCTGAGAGGCAACTGAGCATAAGTAGGTTGTTGAGATATTTCACATTCAAAAACCTACACCATTCCTTCTTATTCCTTAGTAGGTCCCATCCAACCTTCACAAGCAGGTCTTTGTTGGTCAGTTGGATTTTTCTTATGTCAAGAACCCCACCAAATTTAGGAAGACATACAGTATCCCAACTTAGGAAAGCCAATTTATTCTTTCCCTCCATACCAGACCAAAGAAAGTTCCTTTGAATTCTTTCAAATTTCTAGGTAATATATCTAAGGGATTTTGAAAATAGAAAGAAAATAAATCAAGATCCCTTGGAGAGTTGCAGCCAAGAGCTGCAATTTATTAGCATGACTAAGGTGGAGCCTTTCCAACCAACCATTTTTCTTTGCATTATTTCAAGGACAGAGTTTGAAAATCTAGGAGAAACTTCCTTGACAGTGAGAGAGAGGCCAAGGTACAAGAAGGAAGGGACACACTCTTACAGCCTAGGGCAGTAGTCACTTTTTCCTGAAGGGCCTATGTGTAGTTAAATAAGTAGATCATGCTCCTATTTTAGTTTATGCATTGACACGAGCTGGAGGCATAATTATTTAGACAATTTTTCCATTTTCTAGCCTCCACCACAAAAGATTTCCCAAAGAGGATGGTATCATCCATAAATTGTTAGATAGATGAAGGTTGAAGGGAGGTTGCGGGTTTGACACCTTTAATAAACCCATCCCTTAGCATTCTTGAATCATTTTGTCTTGGGACATCAACAAGCATGATAAAAGCTCAATAGGGGGAAAGGGGGTCACCTTGTCTTATCCCTTTACTAGCATTGAAGAACCCATGGGGATCCCATTGATCAACACCAAGTATTTGACAGTAGATATGCATTCAGAAATGAGGTTCACCATTGTCGGATTGAAGCCAAACCTAGCTAAACCTTTGAGAGGAAAACTCCGCGAGAATTTTTCATAAGATTTCAAAATATCGAGTTGAAATCCATACCAGCATAGTTACATCTATCCATTGAGTGAAGGATTTCATGCATAGAAATTGCAATATCCAAAATGTGGTGATTAGGGACAAATCCTTTTGGGCATGGGCTAATCATTTTATCAAGAAAGGGTTTCAAGCAGTTAACCAAGATTTTGGATAATATCTTGTAAATTGTGTTGCACAAGCTAATGGGCCTAAAGTCAGCCATGGTTTGGGGTCTTCATTTTTTGGGAATGAGCTCCAAGAAGGTATGGTTCAGCTATTTTAGAAGTTTTCTAGATTTGAAGAAGTCTTTTGAAATAAGGAATAAGTCATCTCCAACAATTTCACAATACTCTTGAAAGAAAGTTGGAGGGAAGCCATGTAGTCTAGGGGCCTTGAAAGCTCCCATGTTGAAGATTGCCAATCTAACTTTCTCAAGAGTGACAACCCCAATAATAGCAACATTATCCAAGTTAGTTAGAGTGGGGGGAATGGAGTCCAACAAGTGGTCATCAGTAGTAGATTTAGGGGCCCTCGTAAGCTTGACAAAGGTATTTTGAAAATAACTTGAGGTCAACTGGCCAATCTAGGCTAGAGTGGTGGATTCCACTCCCAAATCATCCTTTGGCTTCTTTATTTGGTTCCTTTTCTCTTTTTTTGAGAGCAGAGATGTAGAAGTAGGAAGATTTATGGTCTCCTTCTTTCAACCATTGAATTTTGGACTTTTGTTTCTAGAATATTTCATCTTTTTTCAAAATTTTGTCCCATTCAGTGCAGTAATCATTCTCCTCTTGATAGGTCTATTCACTAACATCCCCACTCTCCATTCTTGTTTAGGTCTCTTTAATTTTAGAGAAAGATCTCTTTTTTGGTGGAAGGCATCCCCCAAAACCCACTTGTTCCAGCCATTTACCTTATTTTTGACAATCTTGAGCTTTTGAAAACTTTAAACATGGGGGATCCATGAATCAGGACATTCCACCAACTAGCAACTTTATTTCTAAAGTCTAGGTGATAACCCCACATTATCTCAAAAAAAATTGGAAAAGGACCAACAATATAGTGTTCATTCAAGATAAGGAGGGGATTATGATCTAAAATAGTTCAAGGAAGATCCTACAAGTTAGAGTTGAGGAGAGTCACCCAGTTAGGGAAAAAAGGAACTGGTCAAGTCTTACCTGAATGAGGTTATCACCCAATCTCCTATTATTCCAAGTAAATTTTTGACATTGTTAATCCATATCCATAAGCCCTATAGTAAATAATAGGTCTACCAAGTCTACCATTCTATTAGAATAGTCCATAAGACGCCCACACTTTTCAAATGGATATAAAGCAGAGTTAAAGTCCCCTACCAACAACTAGCAATCTTCTTTATTATTTAGAATCTAATTCATAATTTCAAGCCATAGAGATTTCCTAGAATTCCTAACATTGGGGGCATAAATATTTATTAGAATCCAAGTAGATCCAGAATGGGTTAATTGGACTCCTAGGCTATTCCTAGTTTGAAATAATTCACTACCACAGTCTGTTCGGATTCCATAAAATAGGAAGGCCTCTTGAGGCTCCATCAACATCACTAAAAGAGAAGTGATCATTAGGCCAAATATTCTTAGCAATGAGTTCAAAGTTTTCTTTTTTTTTATTTTCACCTCTTATAATAGTAGTATATCAAGCTTGTGCTCCCAAACATATTTTTTTAGGGCTAGCTTCTTATGAGGGTTGTTGAGCCCTCTTATATTCTAGGAAAGAACTTTTATTTTGACATCTTCTTTGAAGGTGCTTCCAACATCCTTTATTTTCCAATAGCAATTTCCTTGGCTATTTCCCTATTTCTTGTTTGTCTTTGATTGGGTCTACTAGGTTTAGTTTCAACACCAACACATGCCTTCCTTTGCTTTCCCTTTTTATTTGGGGTTAACCTCCATCATATTCATTGGTTTGGCTATGAGTTTGAGATTCAATAGTTGTATTTACCATATTGGTCCTAGAAGCATCACCCTCCTTCCTGACTCTAGGTATTTCACCTTCTTCCAAATCTTTAGGTAGTTCTTAGGTAGCTAGGAGATTAGGCTGACTACTGAGAGTTTCAACATTCTTACAATTAGTGACAAGAGGGTCACATGGAAAGTCTTTCAAGGGATTCCCTGCCGACAAGGGTTTGTCTTTAAGTTTGCAGGGAAAAGTCACAGCAAGGTTTCTGACAAGGTTTTCCCAATGTCCAGATTTGGCTAGGGAATCCAGGACATTTAAAATCTTAGATTTGAAGGGGTAGTTGGTTGTGATTTCATCCATAGGAGAATCCTCCTCAATGGTATTTCTTATTACAGAGGACTTGCAGTCGAATATAAGGTGCCTTGGTTTGAAACATTTTTGAAAATAAATAACAACATTTTTATAGCTCACACTTGTTCGTTCCATGAACCAAACTTAGAGCTCAAAGTCACAGAGTTTGGGAGTCTTATTAATATCAATATTAACATAGAAACATGCAAAGACTAACCTATACCTCATTTTGGTGATGATATCTGAAGTAATGAAGTGGCCCATCGAATCCTCAATGCATTTGAATACTGACTCATCCTAGTATTCTAAAGGTACACCCGACAACCAAACCCAAATAGGAGAAAATTTGTTAAGGTCAATAGTAGGATCGAAGCTAGGCTTCCAATGACAAAGTGATAGGTTGTGCTTCCCGTAGACCCAAGAACCTGAAGATAAAACAAAGAGAATCTCTAGGAGCCATAAATTTGAAGAGAAACAACTCTCTAGCCATACTCAAACTTCAACACTACCTTTAAGGTGTCATTTAGTTGCATTCCATCTTCACACCATTTCAATATATTTGTAGAAAGAGAAAAATTTTCCCACAGCAGAGATTTCCATGGAAGAAACTATTTTATTAATGGTAGAATTCGGGAGAGAAATTTCAGTACCAAAGATAGAGGTCACAACTTTAGGATGAGGAAGAGCTTTATCCATAGAAGGACATTGGGACGAGTTGAGCAAGACATTCTTCCAACTAATGGATTCTAGAAAAATAAGAATCATGGGCACTTTCACAGCAACACGAGGGGAGGGGTCCTCGAGGGAGGTAGTATTGCATGTGTGTTAGCCAGCATGCGGTCAGAGGGGATAGGGGAGGGAGACCGTGGGGTACCCCCAAGGATACATCCACCATGCACACAAGTAATTTAAACTAGAAGAGTGGGAAGGAAAAGTGGGATGCAAATAATTATTTTTCACTTTCAATGTTATAGGAAAAGTGTGCAATTGTGAATTTTTCAACTAGCTCATTCCATGTTCTTATCCAAGGAGGAAGGTGTGTGAACCACTCGAGAGGCTGACCCAAAAGGCTACGTGGGAATAGTCTCATTAATTATGTAGAATCAAAAGAAATTTCCATACAAGCAGTGTTAAACTCTCACACATATTCTACTAGATCTCCCTTTCCCTTGTATTTATTGAAGTTTGGCACTTTGAAGTGTGGAGGGAAAGGTGGCATGTATATGCTTCTATCAAAAGGATAAGGACATAGTTCCTCCATTGAGTATGTTTTCTTGGTTGTGTTCAATTGCATGTTTTCCATTTTTTGTTGTGTTGCTTGCATTTATTGCATCAAAGTGTCTATGGGTGATGGTGGTATGTTTTGTTAACTTTGCATCAGAAGGTTGGTGCTGGTGTTAATTGTGTTCAAGTAATTATTTGATAATAGTTTTTGGTTTTCGAAGTTAGATGTAAATGTTGAGTTTGTGTTGATGTTTTCTTGAGAAGGATTATGATTGCCTTGTTGTAAGTGAGATGTAAACATGGTGTTAGTATTGGTATTATGTTGTGGTGGAATTTGGTTGGTGTGTTGGTGTTGTGGTATGAAGTTGAAGTTTGGGTTGACATGTTGTTGTGATGGAGGTTGATTAGTGTTTAAGTTTGACCTAAAAGGCATGGTGTTTGGTGTAGTGTTGATCATTTGGGTTTGCACTCTTGTTGTGGCAATGTGAATCCTTCTTGTTTTGCTTGGTGGGTTTGGGTTTTTATTTGTGTTTGTGTTGGTCGATGGTGCAGTATTTTGGGTGGATGTTGTGGAAACTGGATTTGTGAAAGTCATACCCATGGACCTAGAGGACAATCCAAATGGATTGGAAAATGTGGGACTTGGTCCTTGAGATGTTTCATGTGTCCTTTTAGTCCTAAATGTTGGAGTACGAGGTATGTTAACATGTTTTGTGTTATGTGTAGTTCCCCAAGTGGCATACTAGTGTGCATTTGTTGTGAGGAGGAATGACCTTGTGAAAATGTGTTATGACCTTGACTTTGAGCTTGTGTTTGTGTTGTTCCCTCTACAATTATGGAAGTTCCAAAACCAAAGGGAATCTTGGCACCATTTTGGGCAAGTGTTAGGAAGTACTTATTAGGATCTGCTATGACTATCTCTTCTATGGTACAAGCTATCTTAGGATCTTGGGGAGCTTGTTCAATCTCTTCAGGTGTGAGATTTTGGTTAACCTCCTTCAATGTAAAATTGGAAAATGGATTTGAAATTTCATCTTGTGATGTTTGAGTTTGGTTTGAAGAGGACCCAAAGTTCATGGTGCTAGTTGGATTAAAATTGGGGTCATATGAGGAATCCATGTCTTTTCTTTTCCTTTGTAACCTAGTGAAGACCATATAAGACTCGTGACCTTGAGGCTTTTGGAAATGAATGCAACTAAAGATAGAGATGAAAACTAAAGATTGTAATGCAAGCTAAGGATGGTAATGATAATAATACTATGCTATGTTTTGGGGGTTTTGGAATATAAAAATGTAAGATGGGAATGCAACTATGACTAAGCTTGGTATGGAAAGTGGTAATGAGACTATGACTAAGCTTATGCTTGGATGGAATGCCAGATGATGATGAGACTAAGATTATGACTGTGGTTGGATTTGAATATGTAAATTTGAATCTTAAAAGAGGATGCTAAGCAAACTATGATGAACCATTTAAGTAACAGCTCTAAATGTCAAGACCTCAAGGGGATGGAGGATAAGATGATGATGATGATGATTGGATAAAAGGTGAGCCTAAACTAGACACATGAGTTGTAAGACCAACCTAAGGATGAGATAGGTAAGCATATGATAAGGTCAAGACACCTATTTATATGAAACTATGGTCTGCCCAATAGTATGACAAGCTTCCTAATCTTAAGACTCAAAGATGTTGATAGAATGAGGTGTAGTATGGTGTATGCAAACTAGGAATATGCAAGCCAACCTAAGATAAATGATGAAATGTAGTGAATGGACTGATTGAACCTAAACAAGTCTCAAGTCTGAGTGTACACTTATTGTTTGTAAGGAAACTGGAAGCTGGATGTATAGATATTTCCCCAAAAAAATTGAAACTTAAATATGTGATGTTTCATGCTTTCTCTAGGGTTTCTGACATATGTGGTGTTCTAACAGATGATTGTAGTTTTTTGATAAATTTTTGTGGTGTTCTACCTTTTTTACCCTAATTTGATGTTTTCTAAGTTGTTTTCCATTTTTGGAAAGTTCAAATTGATCATAAAACACAACAAACACTCAAAAGATAGATTTGGTTTCTTTTAAATCTTTGACTTCTTGGTAAGCAAGTATTTTGCAAGTTTTCTTTCATAAAACTTGTTAGGCCTTTGATTACAAACAATACAAACAAGCACAACCTAGCTAGTAGTAATAGGGTTATCTACTAAAGTGGGCTTACCTCACCCTGAAAGAGTGATGTTAAATCTGAGAAAAAGGAGTGGGTGAAGCTAGAGTATGCCAAGGTCATGGACCACCTTAACACCTCCTACCTTGAAAGGAGTAACTCTAAACAAGGAACCTTGCCACCTCAACCAAGAACCAGGTGTGGTAAGTGACTTCATGGTACAATCCACATCCCTTACACCAACAATAGTAGACTCTCAAAATAGGTCTTAGGCTTCTAAAATAATGGTTCGTAGTGGGGGACTATCATGAACACCCGTGGTATAACATCAAATGTGAGACACTAAAGCCTCTAGTTAACCCCAATGTGATCTATACACCCACATCTAAATTGACACAAATGTGGTATACTTCATCAGATTGTGCTACTGACTTTCACCTTCTCACTTTTGATATAGCCCGTCGGGAAGCGTGCTTGAGGTTAAACCTTTGAGTTCTCTGTTAGGATGTGTATCAAAGCAAACCTCCTACTAAAATAAAAAGAGATTGATATGTATTTCTCATGCACCCAAGATTACATGAAGCACAAGGGGAGAGGATACACACACCAATATGGGATTTAACAGAACATGCAAGTGCACAAGACACGAAAGACACTTGTTCCTTTTAAGCACCAATTTCAAATGTTCCTAATTTAAAAATCACAAACACATAATGAAACCCTGCAAAAAATTGGATTAGTAGTTTAGATCAAAAGGTCTTCTCCCAACGATTGCAACAAGCTAAAAATCAAATATCAATAACCAAAAAAATTGCATGCTATCAATGTGATTCCATGATCCGATTATTTTGTTATATTTTTACCCCAAAAATAAAAATGCAAAGAAGATAACCCTAATAAAATTTTGAGAACTTTCAAAAAATGTAAAAATTTTAGAAAAATTCCTTAATTTAAGCCCTAGGTAGTAGATTTATGAAGAAGTATTGATTCTCAAAGATCTAATTTTAAACTGATTATTTGATGTCAAAATAAAAAATGTAAAGAACAATCCCCCTATATAATTTTGAGAGCTTTCTAGATCGATAATTTTTTTTTAAAATTTTGCTAATTTGTGACCAGAATTTATGATTTATGAAAAATAAAATAAAAATATAACTTGCTCAAAAATGTCGACCTAGAGCTAATTTTTGGAGTGTAAGTTTATGACATGATCTCTGACCTCCAGTAAAAAACCAAAAATAATAATTTGTAGATGTTCGAGAGATATGATGAAATCTTTAGAAATTACTAAAAATAGCATAACTCGCTCAAAAATAAGAACTTGAATCTATTTTTTGGAATGTAGGCTCCTAATATGATCCTTGATCTGTAGTAAAAAAACTCAAAAGAAAATTCACATCCGTTTGAAAATTTATGATGAGATCTTTGAAAAATCATAGGGTTTTGTCTTTAACCTGATTTGTACAAGGTTAGTCTTGATTTTTTTAACAAAACAACAAGATAAGGTTAAAAAAACCTCATAAAAATAAAGATGCAATAAGTATGTTCAATTCACGTTAGGTTCACCAAATGTAGATAGGGTAAGAATTTGGGGGAAAATAATGAATCAATAATAACAACCACAAAACTATCTAATTCAAGCTATGAAGAACCTAATCCAACAATAACACACAAATGATAATAAAAATCACAATAATGAAGCAATAATACTCAATCTCTATGCCATAGTTGATTCCCCTCTATTGCTCTTCTCCATTTTGTTTCGTTTGTTCTCATATTTGTAGTATGCAACTTGTATTTGATAAGCTTGATGATGATGCAAGATAGTTAGATCTCAAGATAGCAAAACTTCAAAGATTGTGATTAACCTTGAAATGAGGATGATGGCTTTCTTTTATAGAAATCTCAATTCAAATGAACGGTTAGGATTGAATGATGAGGTATCATGATCAATGGATGAGATTAATTGAGAAGAAAATAGATAAAGATGGGAAGGATGGACCAAAACTCAAAAGATTGGTTGAGATTTAGGACATAGCTAAGAAGAAAAAAATTAAATAATAATAGCAATTATTAAATTTAAATGAGGGAAAATGAATAATTAAATAATTAAAAATAGTTATTTAATTATGAAGAAAAGAAAATGATAAATAATTAAATAAATAAGAATTTATTTAATTATGGAGAGAAAATGCTAATCAATAATTAAATAATCATTTTTAATCATTTAATGATAGAGGAAAATGGAAATAAATAATTAAATACTTTATTTAATTAAGCATAGAAAAAGATAATTAATGATGTAATTTAAATAAAATTGATATTTATTTAAATTAATCAAAAAAATATAAAATGAATGAATTAAATAATTAAGAATTATCAAATCAATAGAAGAATATGACATTAGAAAATAATTATGCATGGAAGAAGGCGAATTAGTGATAAAATGTTGCTTGTAGGCTTAAGAAAAGAGAATTGTTGAAAAAAGAGAATTGTTAGATAAAAAATAAAACACATCGATTGAAACTTGTATGAGAGATAACTAATGAATTTACATGTAGTAGTAGCATTTGATAGACATGTTGGCTAATTGGTGTGACTACACATGGCAACGCAATTAATTGGTAAGAAGGTTTCTCACATGTAGAATCATTGTGTTCTCCCAAAGATTGTGTGTATCTAGACTATCCTACAATGTATGAAGGGGGGTGCTTGTTGATGGTGATTTTATGCACTTCTCAACACAGGCAGTGCATAGGTGCACTACCTCTCTTTAAAGACAATCTTCCACAATCAAATTGCAGAACACTATCCCAAGGTCTCTTGGATGTCAGGTCTTGACAGTGCTTAGATACCTTAGTAGTTTGATGTGATTTGCTCGAATCACAAGGCGGTCTTATGGATGAGTTACAAAGCATGAGAAGTTGGGTTTGCAAATGCAGTTTCAAAGTGTTGGAAGTGAATGAACACTGGTTGTCCACTCAAAACAGCAAGCTAAAACTCATCAAGTTCATCTGATTTAGCTTCATGGTGATGCTTTGGGTCCTACTCTAACCAAGGATTAAAAGAAAGAGCAAAAAGAGAAGGGTTAAGAAAGCTATTATAATCCTAAGCTATGAATGAACAGTAACAATGGTGGCTACTAAAGTAGATAGACTTCCTAAACTGAGTTTTGCTTGACCAAGAGAAACCTACAGCTACACAAAACCAGTGCAATCTTCTAAGGACTGCAAATTTTCAGATTGCACACACACATCATGTATATGCAATCGAACTAAGTTGCAACAATAAAGGAAAGAGGCTCAGACTAGCTTTGCAAAGTGATTCATCATCAATGAACCACAAAAAGCATAAGCTGGAAGTTCCTCAAATACTATAACAGCAACAGCATCATGACAGCCATTCAAGAAACTAATACTAAAACTAATATGGAAGTAGAACTATGCATGCAAGATGAGCAAAATCAAAGAGAACATCCATAAAATCATGCAATTTTATCTTCTATTGCTGCAAAATTCCTTTTACAACAGCTCTTCAACCCTTACAAATGAGGGGAAAGCCCCTATTTATAGTTTTCCAAAATTCAAACGAATGGCCAAGATCAATTCTCATTGTGTGGCCAAGATTCATTACAAAATAGGGTTTCACCTACCCCCAATATATCACAATTTAAAATTACATTTTGTCTTTTCCCTATCTTGTCCTCTAGTGATGGCACTGTAGCACTTTTGTCTTTTAGCCCATTGTTGTTTTACTATAGCTACCTTTCAAGGAAATCTTCATCTTTGATGGGGCTGTCCTCCTGTCTCTTTAAGCCAGTGCTGATTTATCAGTCTTTTGCATCATGTAGGGTTATCATCCCATGCTGCTTGGCATTCCTCTATGGTGGGGACTTCCATCTCTTGGAAAGTTGGGATGTGGAAGGTCTTCGTAATCCCTTCAGCCGACATGTCAGCGAGGACATTGCCCTCTATATCAATGATTGCTCTTGTGTCAGGGTGATAGGCCTCTCGACAAGCCATGACAAGCTCGGGAGCCACAAGGGATGGAGGGAATCCTACAGCCTTTGCGATTCTGCTCTGTCTTATCAATCTTGCATTCTTCATTGTTGGATTGATTCTGACCCTTTGTGTGAATTCGTCAATGTCGACATGGCCTATGTTTGTGTCAGTGATTTCCTTCCTATCCATGGTAACTTTTGAGTGTAAAGGCTCGCCTTGAAACTGGTATTTCATTTGGTCCTTGTCTTCTTTTCCTCGAGGATTTTTTTTCTGTCTTCTTCCCTTTGTCCTTCTCGACGGCAGCGCCTGAAGGTCCCGCACCCGATTCCATATATTATGCAAGCAAAGGGGTAGTCAGCATAATTGATCATAAAAGCATTCATGTTAGCCAAGATTCTAAAGATGACATCCATTTCAAAGGGTCTATCAAGCATAACATGAATATATCTCCTAATGTTATTTGATTCTTGATTGAGGGTATTGAGACAGTATGAGCCCAGAGGGTCGGACTTCCCTAGCAGAAATGCTATTTTGAAGGGCAAATCGAGCGGGGGTTCCCGGAGATTCTCTTCAGTCAAATTTTAGTATTTTAAGATGTTCACCATGAAGGGGACCGAAATCAAGCACATGGGTCGAAGTTGGATTTCAGATTTGGACTCATTTGGATCGGTCTAGGAGAACCCGGAGCTCTCAGGCCGGGGAGCCGTCTAGAGATGGCCATTTGGAATAGCAAATTGAAGATGAAAATCCGAAGACAGAATTTCGGGGTCCGGGATCCAGCGAGTCAAAAGGCGGTCAATAGCTTTATTATCAAGTTTAGGAGGCCCGGGGATCATGGTGCACTTTGGCGTTTGGGATGGCAAACGTCGGGTGGAAGCCCGGAGATTCGGGTCCGACAGGGGAGAACGTCGTCACTTCGTTTTAGTTTCAATCGGCATGAGAATCCATCTCGAGGAAAGGTCTCGCCGACAGTCACGTGTTTTGCCGATTAAAGCACTTCAGTGTAAGATCTGTGTCTTTGGTGAGAAGTCTCGCCGATATCTGAATGTTATGCCGAAGATGATGGATCTCAACATATTGCAAAGGGAGTCCTCGGCGTAGGATAATTAGTCGGTGAGAGGCTTCACCGACCGAGCAATGTTATAGTGACAAAGGAGGCCTTCGGCATAAGATCTTGGGTTGGGAAAGGGTCTTGGCGAAGACAAAAGTCTTGCCGACAGCCGGGAGCAAGACTGGACCCGGCAGCTGGGTGCACCGTTTGATTTCGTCCTAGTCTGGCGGCGGTCAGAAGGGCGGAGCCCGAAGCTCGGAGGGGCGGGTGAAGTTTTCCCCTTGGGATGGCAGTCAAGGAAAGGATCCCAGATGACCCCACTAAATCATTTGAGTTATACATTTCGCACTTGGGTTCATATCGGCATAGGTTTCAAGTCTCGGGAAAGCGTCATACCGACAACACTTTGTTTCCCCGACTTTCATTTTGGTGGCTCATCGGTATAGGTGGGATGCTTTCGATAAAGGTTTATGGCGACACTCATATGCTATACTGACAGACCTCGATGGGTTTTCTTCAATCGGCCTTCGGTATAGGGTTATAACTCTCGGTGTATGGTTTCAGCGATGCGAGCATGTCTCGCCGACTCCGCATTAGGTTCTCTTTTTTGGTGTGACTTCATTCCAGTTACACCGAAAACGTAATGAATGACCCTTTTTGTCGGCGTAGGTCCTACTTTCTCTTGGCGAACAGTGGTGCCGTGGCGACCCTAGTTGTAACTTAGCAACTTCTACATAGCGTCTCACCGATGGTTCATAGTTATAGCGACATGCTAAGGTATATGGGGCTTAGTCAGGGAGAGAGATAAAATGTCTGGGTGACTATGAATTCAATAACCGCATGTGTATTTCCATCCGCCAAGCTTAAGGGATTCTCCTGGCGAAGAAAAAAGTCTGGATGGTTCGATGAGACTTTGTAAGATCGCTATAAGTCTTAGCGAGATGTCCGGGGTCTCAATGAACGAAATGATAATGTTGTCTCATCGGCATGATAACAAGGTTGTTACAGTGACACATGAATGAGTGGGTCCCCTTGGTGAGACATTGTGAAATCGGCATAGGGTCTCTCTGACATTCGAAAGTTATGCCGAACGAGGATGTCGGTGAGACAACCCTAAGTGGGGAAACGTCTTGGCGACTGGGGCAAGCTATGCTGACAGAGGGAACCTTCGGTGAAAGATTCTTAAATCAGGGAGAGGTCCTAGCGACCTCGCCAAGTCTTGCTGATAGGCAACGATGGCCTTTGGGGTAAGATTTGCTTTCTCATGGCGAACGAAGGGCTAACCTGGGGTGGCTTTCGGCATAAGTAAAAATCCTATATAAGGTTTCCCCGACTTCAGTATGTTTCACTGACAACACGATGAGGTTCCTATTGGTGAGAAAGCCAAATTGTCTTGGCGAAGAGAGAGTGAAACCCAAGTGCTTGGTGTAGGGTTCCTAAGTCTGTGAGAGGTCTCACCGAATGGAATGAGTCTGGCCGACTCGCTGGAGAACAAGGGGATCGGGGTGTCAGCGAAAGGCTATGCCGAAAGGCCGAGTTATGCTGACAAAGGGGCAAAGGGTGTTTGCCATTTCTGATTTCATGCCAAGTCCCCGACGGCAAAGGGAGGATCCAGGCTCGAGAGCCAGGAGGGCGCAGAAAGGCGGACACTAGAAGATTCAACTTGGTAAATTCACGGGTGGCAAAGAGGAGGTTAGGGCCTGGATGGTGGGAAGATGTGAGAGGTTCGTCGTGAGACAAGGAAAAACACTCTCAGAACACCGAGAGTGGAACTCAGGGGTCTCGGGCCCGAGAGGCTTGGATGGGCATTAAGATTTAGTGATTTTTATTAAACGGCCATCGGAGGTTTGGACCCCGAGGTCCGGGAGGATGCAAAGCAAACGCCATAGGGAATGGTAGGAGCAACAGGGAAACTCGACATGGGAAAACCAGACGGCCTAGCCCGAGGGGGGCCGGGGCTGTTGGCAGGGGCAATCTGCTAGAGAGACTCCGCAAGGCACCAAAACATGACAAAATTGAAAAGGGGAAGGCACAGTTAACTCATGGTGGGATTTTGAAGTGACATTGACCATTCGAGACACCAAAAAGTGGGGCACGCAAAATGAGGCGGCGACAAAAAGGACCTGACAAGGGGAAAGAAAAAGAGGGTCCCTGTTCGAGATGGGGCGGGTGTGCAAAACATGCACAACAAATGGTGACTCGCTGGGGAAATGCTCCAGAGCATTTTAATGACAAACTTGAATCACCAACCTAGAATCTCTAGTTCT
The DNA here is from genome assembly GCA_007258455.2 of Sequoia sempervirens. Classification (NCBI taxonomy): domain Eukaryota; kingdom Viridiplantae; phylum Streptophyta; class Pinopsida; order Cupressales; family Cupressaceae; genus Sequoia; species Sequoia sempervirens. The sequence goes on along the minus strand of VDFB02000003.1, from coordinate 187,663,690 downwards.
GACCTTCACGTTAGGGCAAACAAACTAGACATCCAACCAAATGATCAAAACCATTAGCCAGCCCAACCTTCAGTATGCTAAAAATCCAAGTGTGTGCAATTGTGTTAATTCCTATTCTTCAGTTGCTATAGGAACCCAAGCTCTATCAAGTTAAGCTACGTAGTTTATTCTAACTCCAAAAGCATCTAGGACATTGCCTCACTGCCAATCAGGCGTCCATAGCCCTGACGAGGTTATCGCTGTGATTCTCCCAAACATTGCTCTACTGCCGGCCGGGCGTCCATAGCCCCGGTAGAGTTGCTCGAATACCCCTGAAAAGTTGAATTTTCCTTTCTTTTAATTTTCAATGTTTTCTTTATTTCTTTCTTTTCTCTTTTCAGCTCTTTTATTTCAACCCACAAGCATTGAAGCTCGCACTCAGGGCTGAGAATCACAGTGGCGTTGGAGCATAATTTTAGATTTTTCACTTAACTAGACTTCACAAAAGGCCCTATAGTGACCGTCGAATTCTTAAGATGTGTAAGAGCTATAAGATTTCAGAATACGTTAGAGTCAGACTAAACCAACAACTTATCCTCTTTGAATCAAACACCTAAATCACTTGACACCAACAGAAGATCCTCACCATCCACTTTGAAAACTTGATTAGAGTTTGACAAAGAAATATGAAGAACAACCCCAAGTGATAAGTATGGTTGTTGTGCGTGCAAACGTGCCCAGTCAAAAGTAGAGGGACCCCGAGCAAAGTAGTAGTAAAGAAAAAGAAAACAAAAGCAAACAACCAACTAACCTAAAGAAAGCAGGAAAGCAGAGTATTTACAGGAAACCTATACTACTCAAAAATGACTATGTACAAAGATATTTACAAAGCATTATGTTCAGGCAGGGCGAGCTGACATTAACGTTCATTGGATTTCGTAATGCATGCACGAGCAAACAGGCAATCGTTATCGTTCTTAACCATGCAAACTTATCTTTATATTCTGAAAAAATAAATTCAATGTTGCAGCACTCAAGTCCAATTACGTCATCATGAAAAATCAACAATTGAGGAGGCTCGTCAAACCCATGGTTAATCCATAAACAGGTTTGTTTTCTCTCATTCTCATAATCAAAATAATAAGTGCAATTATGAGAAATAATAGGGGCAAGGAAGGATAAAACCTGGATGTCATCACACGGAGGTGGCAGTGTTGGACAGTCGAGAGCAAGCACAACATCATTGATCGTTGCATTGGCAACCTCAGGCGGGCGCGGTAGAGGGTGCATCACTTTGGATATTAAGCGTGCATAAGGCTAGGAGGATGGGGTAGCAAACAACTCTTTCAATCTACCAATGGGACCCACAACCTCCACTGGTTGTTCCTCGAGGAAGTACACCTCATCTGCCTAGGTTTATGTTGCCAAAACATCTTCTTGATTGCTATCTTCAAGGGGCAGCATGTTGTCCCATCTCCTTTCCCAAGTGTCAGCCTTATTTTCGTGATGTTCAATGTCATGGGATGATGACATATATGAATCTATCCTATTTGAGACATCTGAATACGAAGGAGGATCAACAACGATCATGGCAGAAGGATTCCAAGTTGCATCTTGTAGTTGGTCGAGTGCTTCATCTCCGTTAGCAGCTATCTCAACACCTCCGCCTTTGTATTCTTCTTTTTGTCGTTCATGCCTCTCATTATGATGTTCACTCGTCTCCTCTTGCTCACTATCGCTATAAATGGAGAAGGAGCTCCTCTCCCAATCTGGAAACTCTAGTGCATCACTGTTCAGGGGCTCAAGGAGTATGTGTTCATCGCTACCGTCTTCTAGGATGTGCTCTTCCTCGACATGAGCATACCTCTGTAGTGCAGCTCCCAATGGAAAGAAGTCATCAATTGATGGAACCTCATCAAGGGGACCAAAGTCTACTACACAATTTCCCTTTGAAGACTCGCCAAAAATTTCATTATCCATTGTACACAACTACTCTTCAAGAGGAAGAACTTCTTGGTGACTGGTGGACAGCATTCCTGCTTGATCTACTTCATCGCTCAGAAGTCCGAGATTGTATTGTTGTCCTTCTATTGCTACCCCAACATCCTTTTGAGGTCTGCCTTCAGCTGAGCCATCACTTGATTCAGACTTTTGGTCTTCTTTTTCGATATGGGCAGCAAGTAGAGGAGGTCGGGCACTTGGCTTCATTGCTTGTTCTTTGACTTTCTTAATGGCTTCTTGGCACCGTTCGCATGTGAGCTCTAAGTGTGATGAATCATGAAGCCTACACCAATTTGGCAATAGTAGCACCTCCAAATCCACTTGGTATTTCAACTCTGACCAATCCTTTGCCAACCTGGGGACGAGTTGGTCATATCTTTCTGCTACTGGGTCCTCATCATCACTTGAAAAAGAAGCATGATGGTGAATAGCTGCGGCGAGTGGTTGTTCCCACTCCAAATCTGCATTTCCAGATTCTCGATCACTGTCGTTTATGAGGGAGAGGTCTTCCGACCTGATTTTGCTTATGCTTTGACCATCTCCTTATGTTGCCCCAAGGCTTTCAGCCTCCTCTTCTTCTTGATTTTTAGCATTTGTGTTGGTTGTCCTAGCATATGCTACTGCAAATTCTATTAATTCATCCTCAATTGTTGTTTGTTCCTCTTCTTGAGTGGAGGACTGCTCTAGTTACAATCAGATTTTCATCAATGCACCTTGCTGTCCCAAGACTTTCAGCTCCTCCCTCTTGGTTTTCATTTTCCATGTCTGCTGTCCCAACACCAACTTGTGTCGAATTTCTTGGTTCATCTTTATTTTGTTGTCCTCCGGATGTTGACAACTCTTCTGCCTCATTGGATAACTTATCCTCATTGAGAGTTGGTTGCTCCAACTTGTCCAAACAACCCTTGGCTTGAGAAATGATGTTGTCACATGATGGACACATAAATTCTGAATGTGGTGCATTGTGAAATCTACACCAACTTTCCATTAGTACTTCCTCCAATCTTGGTCCATCCATGTTGCTCAAATGTTCTTGGATCAGCTCCTTAAATGCGTTGGCTACCATGGTTTGCAATTCTTCCTATGGGTCTTCGGGGGCCAAGGGTTGATAGATTTCCCATAAGGGGATTTCTCCTTGCAAGACCTTTTCAATTCTATTCAAAAAAGTCAGACACCCCAACTCGTTGTGCCTGCAAGTGTAATGGACCCGACATCTATCCGCCAATGTAAACTGCTGCAATGGCTTCTTCAGTCTCTTATTCAAATCTGCATGTAGTTGAGTAATGTCAATTTGTGCATGCTACTCCATTTTGACTCAGCTTCTACTTGCCTTCAAAATTTCCTGACTTTTAGCATTAAAAGAGATCTCCCTATCTCATATTTCTTCTTGAAAGTTCTCTTTTCGATTACCAACTTTCAGCTTTGTAGCCTCAAAATGCCATGCCCTCCTTCTAGCGCCAGTTCTGTTGAGCACCGGGAGGAGGGGTGCGCATGTACAAGAGTGATGTAGCAGAGATTTCCTTTTGTTCGGCCCTCCTTCTAGCTTCAGTTCTGTTGATGGTGTTTTTATGCACTTCTCAACATGCAGGCAGTGCGTAGGTGCACTACCTTTTTTGAAAGACAATCTTCCACAATCAAATTGCAGAACACTATCCCAAGGTCTCTCGGATGTCAGGTCTTGACAGTGCTTAGATACCTCAGTAGTTTGATGTGATTTGCTGGAATCACAAGGCGGTTTTACGGATGAGTTACAAAGCATGAGAAGTTGGGTTTGCAAATGTAGTTTCAAAGTGCTGGAAGTGAATGAACAGTGGTTGTCCACTCAAAACAGCAAGCTGAAACTCATCAAGTTCATCTGATTTAGCTTCATGGTGATGCTTTGGGTCCTACTCTAACCAAGGATTAAAAGAAATAGCAAAAGGAGAAGGGTTAAGAAAGCTATTCTATTCCTAAGCTACGAATGAACAGTAACAATGGTGGCTACTAAAGTAGACAAACTTCCTAAACTGAGTTTTGCTTGACCAAGAGAAACCTACAGCTACACAAAACCAGTGCAATCTTCTAAGGACTGTAGATTTTCAAATTACACACACACATCATGTATATGCAATCGAACTAAGTTGCAACAATAAAGGAAAGACACTCAGACTAGCTTTGCAAAGTGATTCATCATCAATGAACCACAAAAAACATGAGCTGGAAGTTCATCAAATACTATAACAGCAACAACATCATGACAGCCATTCAAGAAACTAATACTAAAACTAATATGGAAGTAGAACCATGCATGCAAGATGAGAAAAATCAAAGAGAACACCCATAAAATCATGCAATGCCGTCTTCTATTGTTGCAAAATGCCTTTTACAACAACTCTTCAACCCTTACAAATGAGGGGCAAGCCCCTATTTATAGTTTTCCAAAAGTCAAATGAATGGCCAAGATCAATTCTCATTGTGTGGCCAAGATTCATTACAAAATAGGGTCTCACCTACCCCCAATATATCACAATTTAAAATTACATTTTGTCTTTTCCCTATCTTGTCCTCTAGTGATGGCATTGTAGTACTTTTGTCTTTTAGCCCATTGCTGTTTTACTATAGCTACCTTTCAGGAAATTCTTCATCTTTGATGGGGCTGTCCTCCTGTCTCTTTAAGCCAGTGTTGATTTATCAGTCTTTTGCATCCTGCAGGGTTATCATCCCATGCTGCTTAGCATTCCTCTATGGTGGGGACTTCCATTTCTTGGAAAGTTGGGATGTGGAAGGTCTTCGTAATCCCTTCAGCCGACATGTCGGCGAGGACGTTGCCCTCTGTATCAATGATTGCTCTTGTGTCGGGGTGATAGGCCTCCTGACAAGCCATGACAAGCTCAGGAGCCACAAGGGATGGAGGGAATCCTGCAGCCTTTGCGATTCCACTCTGTCTTATCAATCTTGCATTCTTCATCGTTGGATTGATTCTAACCCTTTGTGTGAATTCGTCAATGTCGACATGGCCTATGTTTGTGTCAATGATTTCCTTCCAATCCGTGGTAACTTTTGAGTGTAAAGGCTCGCCTTGAAACTGGTATTTCATTTGGTCCTTGTCTTATTTTCCTCGAGGAGTTTTGCCTATCTTCTTCCCTTTGTCCTTCTCGACGGCGGCGCCTGAAGGTCCCGCACCTGATTCCATATATTCTGCAAGCAAAGGGGTAGTTAGCGTAATTGATCATAAAAGCATTCATGTTAGCTGAGATTCTAAAGATGACATCCATTTCAAAGGGTCTATCAAGCATAACATGAATATATCTCCTGATGTTATTTGATTCTTGATTGAGGGTACTGAGACATTCCGGCTTCGGAGGGCCGGACTTCCCTAGCAGAAATGATGTTTGGAAGGGAAAATCGGGCGGGGGTTCCCAGAGATTCTCCTCGGTCAAATTTTAGTATTTTAAGATGTTCACCATGAAGGGGACCGAAATCAAGCACATGGGTCGAAGTTGGATTTCAGATTTGGACTCATTTGGATCGGTCTAGGAGAACTCGGATGTCTCACGCCGGGGAGCCGTCTAGAGATGGCCATTTGGAATAGCAAATTGAAGATGGAAATCTCAAGACGAAACTCCCGGGTCCAGGATCCAGCGGGTCAAAAGGCGGTCAACAGCTTTATTATCGGGTTTAGGAGGCCCGAGGGCCATGGTGCACTTTGGCGTTTGGGACAGAAAACGTCAAGCGGAAGCCCGGAGATTCAGGCCCGACAGGGGAGAACGCCGTCACTTCGTTTTAGTTTCAATTGGCGTGAGAATCCGTCTTAGGGAAAGGTCTCGGCGACAGTCACGTGTTTCGCCGATTAAAGCACTTCGGCGTAAGATTTGTGTCTTTGGTGAGAAGTCTCGCCGATATCTGAATGTTATGCCGAAGATGATGGATCTCAACATATTGCAAAGGGAGTCCTCGGCATAGGATAATTAGTCGGTGAGAGGCTTCGCAGACCGAGCAATGTTATAGTCAACAAGGAGGCCTTTGGCGTAAGATCTTGGGTCGGGAAATGGTCTTGGCGAAGACGAGAGTCTTGCCGACAACCGGGAGCAAGACCGGACCCGGCAGCTGGGCCCGCCGTTTGATTTCATCCTAGTCCGGTGGCGGTCAGAAGGGCGGAGCCCGGAGCTTGCAGGGGTGGGTGAAGTTTTCCCCTCGGGACGACAGTCAAGGAAAGGATCCCGGATGACCCCACTGAATCATTTGAGTTATACATTTCACACTTGGGTTCATATCGGCATAGGTTTCAAGTCTCGAGAAAGCGTCATATCGACAAACCTTTGTTTCCCCGACTTTCATTTTGGTGGCTCATCGGTATAGGTGGGATGCTTTCGGTAAAGGGTTATGGCGACACTCATATGCTATACCGACAGACCTCGATGGGTTTTCTTCAATTGGCCTTTGGTATAGGGTTATAACTCGGTGTATGGTTTCAGCGATGCGAGCATGTCTCGCCGACTCCGCATTAGGTTCTCTTTTTCAGCGTGACTTCATTCCAGTTACACCGAAAACGTAATGAATGACCCTTTTTGTCGGCGTAGGTCCTACTTTCTCTTGGCGAACAGTGGCGCCACGACGACCCTCATTGTAACTTAGCGACTTCTACATAGCGTCTCGCCGATGGTTCAGAGTTATAGCGACATGCTAAGGTATATGGGGCTCGGTCGGGGAGAGAGATAAAATGTCTGGGTGACTGTGAATTCAATAACTGCATGTGTATTTCCATCCGCCAAGTTTAAGGGATTCTCCTGCGAAGACAAAAGTCTGCATGGTTCGATGAGACTTTGTAAGATCTGTGTAAGTCTTAGCGAGATGTCCGGGGTCTCACCGAACGAAATGATAAAGTTGTCTCGTCGGCGTGACAACAAGTTTGTTACAGCGACACATGAATGAGCGGGTCCCCTCGGTGAGACATTGTGAAATCGGCATAGGGTCTCTCTGACATTCGAAAGTTATGCCGAACGAGGATGTCGGCGAGACAACCCTAAGCGGGGAAACGTCTTGGCGACCGGGGCAAGCTATGCCGACAGAGGTAACCTTCGGTGAAAGATTCTTAAATTGGGGAGAGGTCCTAGTGACCTCGCCAAGTCTTGCCGACAGGCAATGATGCCCTTCGGGGTAAGATTTGCTTTCTCCTGGCGAACGAAGGGCTAACCCGGGGTGACTTTCGGCATAAGTAAAAACATTCTATATAAGGTTTCCCCGACTTCAGTATGTTTCGCCGACAACATGATGAGGTTCCTGTCAGTGAGAAAGCCAAATTGTCTTGGTGAAGAGAGAGCGAAACCCAAGTGCTCGGTGTAGGGTTCCTAAGTCTATGAGAGGTCTCACCGAATGGAATGAGTCTGGCCGACTTGCTGGAGAACAAGGGGATCGGGGTGTCGGCGAAAAGCTATGCTGAAAAGCTGAGATATGCCGACAAAGGGGCAAAGGGTGTTTGCCATTTCTGATTTCACGCCAAGTCCCCGACGACAAAGGGAGGATCCGGGCCCGAGAGCCAGGAGGGCGCAGGAAGGCAGACACTAGAAGATTCAACTTGGTAAATTCACGGGCGGCAAAGAGGAGGTCGAGGCCCAGATGGCAGGAAGACATGAGAGGTTCATCGTGAGACAAGGCGAAACACTCTCAGAACCTCGGGAGCGGAACTCCGGGGTCCCGGGCCCGAGAGGCTTGGATGGCCATT
>VDFB02000003.1:187644363-187655909 GCA_007258455.2 Sequoia sempervirens | reverse complement strand
TATAATTTTATCTTATCTTATCTTTTTAACAATTTTTTGGTATCCTACATAATTTTTTTTCTATAAGTATCATGTTGTATACTCTTTATATGGAAGGTAGTGTTTTTTCATGGAGCTTAATAAGTTTTAATAATTTTTCATCATTTTAAAGATTTTTATTTTTTTTATAAAGATAGGTATATTTAGACTTTTTATGGCTTATGTACAATTTTCCATATTCTTTTATTTATTATATTTTTTGCAATATCATGTTAATCTTGATTAATCACATTATTTTTTTGTCATTTTTATTTGTCTTGTTGAAAAATATTTAATCTTTACTTTACATCTATGATAATTTCAAAATTATCAAATTTAAAAATTATAAATAAAAACTTATTTTTATTAATCTCTTGAAGTACGTAGGTCGTAATCTTTTGTAGATTAATAACTATCTAAATAGCTATTTATTTCTTTTATTTCTATAAATGTGTCTCATGTCTCTATTGAAATTTATGAGATGTGTATGTAATTCTTAGCACAACACTCTTAGAGATTGGGATTTATTTTCACATTTATCTATTTTCTTATTGTTCCTATTAGTGGCTAATTAAATCTTCATTGAAAACCTACAAAGAGCTTGGGTCCTTCAATCTCAAAGCTTGTCTAATTTCTTGATGAGAATCATTCACATTGATTCCCAATATTGTACTCCTTGCATAATACATTTATAAAATGTACTTGGTAATTTAGTATGTGGTTGAAATATTAGAGTAACAACAAATGGTTCTTTTCATTTTTGGCACATGATTGGCCATTTTTACTATGTTAGATTTTTATTCTCACTTTTATTTTCATGGTTTTCATGTTGTCAAATTTTCGTACATTTCTTAGTCTTTTTAAAAAAATAAATGAAGGTTCTATTAGTGTCCCCAATCTTGCTAAATATCATGTATAGAGAAAGTAAAATATATAAACTACCAATTATAGAGTATAACAACAAAATGAATTTAAAAACTACTACATAGAAACAAGGTTTAGAATAATTCAAAATAGAGATACCATTCTCCTACAAATACTATGTATAGAAACCCTATATATGTAGCCACACTTTCACCCTCAAAATCAATAGAATAAATTCTCATACATTATTTCTATAATGAATTTAGAGAATAAATTATATGAGTTAAATTCAATGATGAATTTAGAAAATATTAAATCAATCAAAATTGTTTCTATTATCCAAAATACTATATAAGTAAATCTTAAGCCCAATCTTAAGCCTAACAATAACCCTAAGTGAACACTTATCCTAATTCAACCTTAACCTTGATTTAGCCCAAACCATAACCTTAACCCTAACCCTAATTGAACCCTAACCCTAATTAAACTCTAGCCCTGATTGAAATCTAACCCTAATTAAACTCTAGCCGTAATTGAACCCCAACCCTAACCCTATTTGTTCCTAACCCTGGTATCTCACAAATATAGGATCAAGACCTTGCCAATTCTGGTAAACCTTATTGGATAGTGATAAAAGCTACCTTATCTTTCATTAAGGTAGAAAATTTTTGTTATACAACATGCTCCTTGAAAATTGGAGATAGGCACTGCAAAAAGAAGGTAAACACTAATGAAAATGGTCGGTGGTATTGTGGAAGATGTGATAAAACTTTCCCTAAATGTGATTATAAATATATACTTCAATGCAAAGTGGAAGACCATACTTCATTCACTTGGATTACAACGTTTGAAGAAGTGGCAGAAAAATTATAGGTGTAACAACAAAAGAGTGTGAACATTTTGAGCATGAAAAACAAGATGATGTTAAGTTTTTTCACACATTGCACAAAGGTCCTTTTTCAACAGATATATCTAAGTTAGTTAATGCCATTTTGTCATGATATACTTCTTTGATGTTGTCAATACTAAATCTAATGATTGATGAACATTTTTGCTTTTAAATTTATTGTTCTTGGTTGATTGTTGTTATAGAAAAGTTGGTATGATTTAAAATTTCAATGTGTACCCTTATATATGGGAATTGAGATAAACAATGACACAAACAATAATGAAATCAAATTGATTGCTTTCCAAATTCATATTCATTAAAATGTAAGCATTTTTTCAAGTCAATAGGCATCTTGATAAAGATAATTCTCGACTTGTTTTACATATATTATTAAATAATATAGGTATGTTAGTTAATTAAATTATTAACTATATTTTATTTGTATTATATATTGAATTGTTAAAAGATGTAAAAATCTTAATACTAAATATATAGGAAAATGGTTAAAAAATTACATATTTTTCAAAAAATAAAATATTAATATCTTTCTCTCTACTTATCTCTCTCTCTACCTCTCTCTATATCTCCTTATATTATCTCTATCTTGCCATCTCTCTCTCTCTCTCTCTCTATATATATATATATCCCTCTAATATCTCCCTATCTCTACATATATTTGTTCTCCTCTCTCTCTATATCTCTATCTATTTTTATCCACTTTGCCTCTCTCAGAACCTATATTCATCTCTACCTCTATCTATAGGGATAGATACAAAGGTGAAGCATTGGACCTTCCCAAACATCCACCAATCTCAACACTACTCCCAACTATTTTGAGCATTTAAGTACATATTATATGCTAGATTAGGAGGCATGTGTCAAAGCTCATGTTATTTGATGCAAAAGTAGGTCCAAAGTCCTAAATTTGATGTAGAGTTAGTTATAGTTTTGTAGAAAATTTCAAGTGCCACGCTTGACAAAGATATTCCAGTTTTATATGTCATGTCATCAAATTGGCACTTCAGCATCAACAGTATAGCAAAGCAAAAGGTATGTACTTGAATCCCTTGCATTTAAATTTTTATATATAATATTTTAATAATGTTACCACGAGATCCATAATATATATATTAGTGTGTATTTTATTTGCAATAAACAATTAACCTAGAAGTAACACATTAAAAATTCTAAGGATTTGTGCTTGGAAAAAATGCATAACAATTTTTTTTGTTGGATGTCTTGTTGTATAGTTTAGAAAAGCTCTAAATATGAATAGGATTTTAAGGCCATATATTATGGTAGCTTACAATGCAAAAGAAGGAAGGAAATCTATTATCAATTTTAATCTACAATTTAATACCATATGAAAAATCACATGTAGTATTATCTAAAACTAATTCTTGACATATTAATTTTATAAAATACACTTACCATACAATAAACTTCTCCCAAGAAAGAAACCCTAAGTGAACATTAATTGAAACCTAATTGTAGATTCATAACTCTAATCATAACCCCTAATTGAACCTAATTGTAGATTAGTAGCTCTAAAATGTAACCTAGAACACTTATTGAGCGATGGTCTAGTTGTGGCAGCTTCTTTGGGCATAGTTGAACTCTAATCCTAACCCTAACACTAATTCTTATCCTAATTGAACCTTAGCCCCAACCCTAATCTTAACCTTGACCCTATTTGAACTCTTATTGAATTGATAACCTTAATTAAACCCCAACCTCATCCTCAATCCTAACCCAAATTAAACATTAATTAAACCCTAAACCCAACCCTAAGTGAACACTCATCCTAATTGAACTCTTAGCACTTTAGTTGAAAATATTAAAAAGTGCCTTAGATTTTCCCATTCATCATCATTTATCATTCAATTCCTAATAGAACTCCAAAATTTATGCTTTTATAATGTTTTTAATACACACCTAATATTAAGGGTTTAGAGTTTAAGGGTTAAGGGTTTAGGGTTAAGGGGAGAGAGATAGAGGGAGTGAGTGAGTGACCCATTTACATATTATTCTTTTATTCTTCGTCAGTTAAATATTTACTTACCCATTTACTGTTAGTAGAAATGACCCAAGAATTTAATAGAATAGACTACTCATATAATACCTTGCATTATGGAGCTATAATTCTCTAATATATTACTACTTATGAAATCCTTTGTAAATAATTGTAAACTTATGACTCCATTTAAGAATTTAATTGATTTTCTTGAATCAAAGCAAAAACATAGACACACAATTGAACAAATTCTCAAAAGAAGAATGACAACTTCATTAACATTTCATTCAAAATTCACTCAAATCCACATAAGGAGAGAAAATATATTAGAATTATACGTTTATTCATGCTTATAAGTCATATCTGCATACAATTTAAGATAATTTGCATATATTCATCCATAACTCAAAATAGGCTATCTATTCTATTCCATCCGCTTGGGGTTTTAACAGCCAATGGCACCACAGATATCACTTCCTCATCAGAGGACATATATATTTCTACCCATATATTCAACTCAAAACCTAGCTAGAGCTTTCATCAGTTCTCTCCCTACAAATGAGCCTTGAATTCCCTTTTATATGACAAGGGAGAAACAAGCTTCGGGCTCAAATGTAATTTCACCACAAATTTTCATTTGAACAAAATCTCCATTGCATTTGACTTTCATTTCAAAACTTCCCACACATTGAATCTGCAAAACATAGTGGCGCATGAACTGGGGAATGCTAAAAGAATAGGGAACACAAATTTTCATCAAATTCCCCTTGTCGCTAGGCCATGCAAAAAAAATAGGCAACCAAATTTCCATGAAGGCACACCATAACAACTTCTTATACATGCCCACTTCTAGTTGTTGCCCAATACGGTAGACCCTCAGCCTTCTCTTCTTTCTTGTCCTTGCCCAATACGGTTCTAGCCCGTCCACTTGGGTTTTAACAGTCGATGTGCCCACATATATCATTTCCTCATCAGAGGGCAGACCGTGATTGAAGTGACTTAAATACCGACAGTAGTTCGAGTCGGTCTCGGTTACATCATCAGAAGTGTTGCTCGTAAGGTCAATGGGCGAGTGTTGGCAGCATCCAGAGCACACCGACTACTTGCCTTTGTCATCTACCAGTTGAGCAGCAATGTCCTGGAATTGCAACCTTCTACTGCAACCAAAGTAGTAGAAGGTTGCAATTCGAGGACGTTGCTGCTCAACCAAAGCACCTTCCTGAATAGCAAGACCGAGCTTTTGTGAGCTCAAACGAACAGACCTCCTTACTGACTTACTCATTTTCTCTTCTCAGACAAGCACTCAAACTTGATTAGACTCAGCCCACAAAGCGCTCTAACTGCTACAAGAGTGACACTATTAGCAGTTAATTCCTCTTGTATTTATTGTGCGAGGTAATGGCAACCTTCATCAATGCTTAGTAAATATGCATGTGCAAACATGGCAATTTGGCGGCGTATGTACTGTCACCATTTAACTAGAGCTGGATGAGAATCCAAAGATCACCCTTCATGATTTCCAACAACAACATCTTCACACAGATTGAGATCGACGTGACTACACAAGCAAGGAATAATTCATTAATGCTTCACAACCTTCATCTTCCTCCTACGAGCTAGCAGGGAACAGCAGAGATTTACATTAGCTTTTGATCTTGGTTGCCGATCTAAAACCACGGGTTATGAGCTCAATAGTGGAGATTGGGCCCCACATTCCATACAAGACATACATTTGCCTTTTGTTGACCTCGCGCCAAATAACAGGGCGACACCTTAGGTCTGCAAGTTGGCAGGGTATGATTGAGATCTTCTCCCATATCTTCGAATCTGGAAAACCTACACATTGCACGGTTAGTATTTAATGAAAGGCTTTGGCTAAGCCATCGGTGACATGACCACTAGAGTTAATGGCTCAGGCTTATGTCACCAGATTAAAATTAAAACCCAACTTTGATTTTAATACATTATTTCCTCCACAGGGTTTTATTTCCTAAGTCTCAGTTGGCTCCGTTAAATTCTTATCCCAACCCTAACAAAGAACAAATGATTAAGCTAAGGATTGTATTTGTTGTTATAACTTTAGATCTAGAGAATTCTTAATTACCAATTCTTATTTGTGCATTTGTATATGAATCCAATTGAATGCCTTTCCATATCATTATGGAAAATATTATTATTGCAACCCTAACTCTAACACTAATTAAACCTTGACCCTAACCTGATTGAACTCGTATTATAACCCTAACTCTAACACTAATTGAACTGTAATAGTAACCCTAGGTATTGTTGAAACCTAACCCTAATTGTATCAAGGCCACAAGGAACTCTGAATTGAGACCTAACCTAAAATGAACCAATAACCCTTGCCTTAATTGAACCCTAACTCGATCCTAGCCCTAATTTAAGACTAGCAATTAAACCCTTATTTAGTTAGCAGCCCTAATTGATCCCTAACTTAAAATTGAATACTAATTGAGACCTTGTAACCTAAGTGAATAGCAACCTTAATTAGAAGCTCCAACCATAATCCTGTTTGAATTTTGACCTAATCATAGCCATGAATTCAGCCTAGCATAATTGAACCCTAACCTAAACATGAGTTCAATTAGGTTTAAAGTTCAAATAGGGTTAGACTTTGAGTAAAATTAGGTATAAGTTCAATTGGGATTAGGGAATTGGGGTTGGGGGTAAAGATGGAGTTCTATGATAGAGCTTAGGGGTTAGTGTTGGGGTTCAATTAGACAAGGAGTTAGTATTAGGGAGTTAGGTTATGGTTTTCAATTAGGGTTTCATTATGTTAGTTTTAGAATCATAGTTATGTTTAGGGTTGGATATAAAAGAGAGTTAGGTTTGAAGTTAATTAGTGTTAGTTTTAGGGTTGGGGTTATGGTTAGACTTATAATTAATGTTAGTATTGGGATTAGATTCTATCACTTTAATAAAAATAATCTTCTATAAATTCATTCAATTTTTTTTTGAAATTATATAATTTAAAATATTTTCAAATTTACCTATGTTGATATATGAGAGATATAGCAATTCTAAACTCTATACAATTTATAGTTAACTTGACATTGTGTATAAAAAGGTTTCAGTTATGAATGTTATAATATAAACAATAAATGTGTTTTCAATGTTTATTTGTCAGTTCAAAAGATGTGCCAATAATGTTGCAATCACTAATAATTAATTTTTTCTTGATGGTTAAAATAGATTGGTAAGTAAATTTATCATTGATTTTTTCTTGATAAGTAAATCAATATTTCATAAATTTATCTATAATTCTTATTTAATTTTTCTTAATTATATTAAATTATATTTTATTAAATTGTTAAAAAATTTAAGTTGCTTATAAATAATTTTATGTGTTTTTTATAATTAAGTTGATATTGTGTATAAAAGGTTTAAGTTATGAATGTATAATATAAAAAGATAAATTTGTTTTCAATGTTTATTTGTTAGTTTGATGTGAGAATAATGTTGCATAGTAATGATTAAATTTTTCTTGATTGGTTAAGTGATATTGTGAAATTATTCTATGTTAATTTAATGTTTACATGAATGCTATATAATATAAAGAAAAATATTTCTAATATATTTTTAATGCATCTTTTATATTTTATAAACAAATATCTAAAATAAAAATGTGATTGTAAAAAAAATACAACTTAATGAGTGAACATACATTTAAAGTTAAAAGTGAAATTATAAAACAAATTGTAAATTTATTTTATTTTTCTTCTATAAATATAATTTTTTTATTTGTCGTCCGCCTAGTAATGCCCACTTCTCCTTTTAATGAATGTTTTATTTTGCAAGGGTTGATTTAGTGTTGCCGTTGATCTATTTCCTACAGATATCAACGGTGCTCGCCATCCTGTGATCAGGAATTGAAGGATCGTGAAATCATGGGCGGGCGCCATGTGTCCTATCCGGGGGATCAAATTTGAGCTATTGCTGACCAACTACCATTTGATCTGAGCCGTTCCCCGCCATCCCGCAATGGTGCTTGGGTTGATTGCGAAATCATGGGCGGGTGCCACGTGTCTCATCCGATGAAGCCTAAAGAGTAAAGGAAACACTAGCTGGCTTTAAATGTATTAAGGGGCGGATTACTAAAGTGTTCTCTAGACGCACATGTTCTAAATCGACGAATATGTTATAATCTCGGTGGAAAAGATGCTCGAAGGTTAATGACATGGCTGGCGACTATGTTAAAGGAACGAGATCAACAACGCCCGCTATCTCGCGATCAGGGATTACAGGGATCATGATATGACGGGCAAGTGCCACGTGCCCTTCCTAAAGGATGAAATCTACGTGACCATTGATGAGCTGTCTCTTCAAGATTGATGGTGCCCACCATACCGCGATTAGGAATTTTGGGATCGTGATGTCGTGGGTGCCTGCCATATGTCTCATCCAATGAAGCCTAAGGAGTGAAGAAAGCGTTCACCGGTTTTAAATGTATTACGGGGTGGATTACTAATGCGCTTGTAAGATGCACATGTTTTATTTCAATGAAGATGTTATGATTTTAAGGGAAAATTTGCTTGACAGTTAAAGGAAAGGACGGCGACCATTTTTGAAGGAGCAAGATTTATGGTAAAAAGATCGACGATGCTCGCCATCCTGCGATGGTAAATCAAAGGATTGCAATATCACGGGCAACCACCACGTGGCATTCCTTCACGAAGTATGACATTGTGGGCCCCTTTATTTTCGTGTTGACGATTATGCCAGCCTGTTTTGAAGATGGTCATTGATGATTTGATCAAACTAAAGGATCAATGGCTCAAATTTAAATATGTATCAAATTATGGTTGGAGCCCTTCGTGCAGCCTGCGAGTGGGCTTTAATGGCAGATGAGACATCTATTGGTAGGATTTGATCGACATAAAATAAATTTACTCATCTCATTTGTATCACAAAGCATCCAAGTATTTCGTGAAAACAGTTTCAGAGCCAAAGGTGAAATTGCGAGCAGCTGCAGCCAGAAATTGGAGTTTGTGCGAAAAAATCCGTGAGTTAATTTTCTCTATTTCCCAGTCATTCTACACCTAAATTTGGGAAAGGGGGGGTCTGCTATGCTTGTCACTAAGTTCATTAAAATATTTTGTTAGGGCTATTGTTTAATCATAAATTGTGAGGAATTGTGGTATTTTTACTCTGTAATTTCCTATCTCTGCTTAGTCATAGCCACTTGAAGTGTAACATTGTAGTGAGGCCCTATGGATTTGTCTAAAATGGTGCCAACTAAACGCTTACTTTAGCCATTGAGTATTTGAAAAGAAACTTGTATGATGATTTCCTAGATCAATTTCCATTATCAACAAATGAGAGAAGGAAAGGTTTGGTGTTGATGTGAGGGAAAATCCTAGGGGAGGGGTTGGTGTGTAATAATTCCAACATTGTTGATGCTAGGGTTCCACTCACAGGCTTAGAAATGTTCAAATTATGGTATGGGCAGAGGAATTTGCCTCATCCTTTTTCAAATGGATGGATGCATGACATGGGAAAGCTGGTTGTTCCAAATGTGTTCCCTGATGTGGACTTACTTAGAGCAGTGGCCAAAAGATATGACCCTATCACACAGGTAATCAGAGATAATGATGGAGGGGTTCTATTAGAAATTAACAGATATGTTATCCAACAGACTTTTGATTTGAGTGAGCCAAGTGATGACTTGGTTCATATTAATCTTGAAGAAATGGAGCAGGAGTATACAAAATTGAAATCTCTTTTTAGGGTTAAGTTGCTTCCACCTCATCTGGTTAAGGTAGGGGGTTCACAATTTCACATCAGCCCTAGTGACCAGGAACCCTTCAGATTGAATTGTTTTGGAAATCCTTTCCTGGCTACTTTCTATTCACTATGTCAGATTTTGGGTTTCAACCCTGGTGCAGTAATGCAGATTGCATACATGTTCATGGGGATGCAAATACAACACCCTAACTTCTCTGTAACATATGGCTTTTCTTCCTTTTTGGTGGAGAGGATAGATGAAGGACTGTCGAAGCTACATAATGGTGATACTGGTACTCAATTCTTTTGGTATTCCATGTTGATGCATGTATGTTCTTGTTTAGGAATGCTGATTTCTTTGTTGAGAAGATGAACTTAAGACAATCAGTTAATGGAGAAAGATTGCCAATACAGATATGGGCTACAAATTTGTCTTGTAATAAGGAAAGCACCAGTTATGTGCAATTTGATAATTGTTTTGTTGCAATATTAAGGGCTAGATTGATAGTAAATGTACTTAGGATCCCTCAGAAAGTGCATGATTTCCTTAGGCTGAAGGAGAGGAAACCAGAATTGAGGGTTTTACATAACTAGGGTGACATTATCCCATATCTAGTCAGCATTGTCCTGATAATATATGGATTTCAAGGAACCCCTCACATACTACCATACAATGTGCCACCAAGACTAGGGTTTACAGAAGTTATGTGGCAGATGGGGTGTATTCATGAAGATAACCTAACTGGAAAGGGGAAGTGAACATTATTCTCTGATTATATAGTAGTGTCTGACTTTACATTTTCAAAGGGAGGCTAGACACATTTTGACAAATTCTTTGTTGATTACCATTTGAGATTTGGTCCAAGGCGACAACATGATTCTAAAGGTTTCTTTGCTCTTTTCAGACAAAGAATAAAAGGTGGAAAATTTGCACATGAGTTCAATTTCCCTAAGGATCCAATGAGGAATGAATTTGATTTAAATAGACAGGAATTGAACAAGGAAAAGTGGATAGCTTTTAGTAAACTACTAGATATTGTGCATGAAATAGATTCAACGTATGATCCATTGATGGAATTCACTCCATACCACAAGAGAATTGATTTTTTAATGAAGAATTTCAAGGAGATAATGGACAACTTGACAACCAAAAAGATAAATTTAAGGTTAAGTCTGGATATGCAAGGACAAAGTGATATGCCAATTGAAACAAGGTCAGTATGTCAGCCTACAAAAAGGCAGCCTGTCTATAGGAGGAAAATGGATACTGGCAGTGATGAGGAAGAAGTAGACAGAAAAGGGAAGAAAATAATGAAGGTTCCTTCATGACCAGGCCCAAGATTCAAAGTACTTGGGGCTGTCAAAATCATTGAATTAAAATCTTCACCAGAGCGTAGTCCCCCATCACCACCACCTGAGCCAAGCCCTAAGAGGCAAAGAACTGATCACCTACTTGAGGATCTCACAGATGAAATTATTGTTATTGATCAAGACATGCAGGTTGGTATGCCGTCCCCTCCTAGGTCAGCTGAATTGGTTCTATCCGATTTGGATATGAAGGGTAAGAGTGTGCAGGATGCAAGAATGGAGGCTTGCAAGGAGTTCTTAGATGACAATGCATTTGTAAAGACTCATGTATTCTTGCAATTGGCATGGAGGATGAAATTTGAGGAATAAAATAAATGCATGGAGAACTGGGCACGGCCGAGGGTCAGTTAGGAGAATGATGAAAAGTGAAAGACTAATGAAAGAGTTCAAAAACATCACTCTTGAAGAAGAAAGACAACTATTGAATCAGGCTGGTGTTTTGATTTTTCCTGAATGAGACATCACAGATGCAGTGGCTTTTAGTGCCATTATGAAGTCCAAGAATCCTTTTCAGGATTCTGAAGAAGAAGTTAAGGCAACATTACAAAAGTCTACCTTCAGTGAAGAATATGAGACCTTGGCAACTTGGGCATTGGCTCTACAAGGAAGAAAGCTAGACATTACTGATATTAATCCAAATTTCAAAGG
>VDFB02000003.1:187562134-187638265 GCA_007258455.2 Sequoia sempervirens | reverse complement strand
GTATGGGGAATTGAGAGTGATGTGAGGGGGGGGGAGGGGCCAAATGAGCTTCCACCATCACGTGGTTGGCCCTGTTAAGTAGAGAATATTAAACTATTCTCGAAACAATGAGAAGCTCAATAAGGTAATGCACTTTTCAATATAAGAAATGCATCATTTGAAGCATCAAACCAATATGCAATCTGTATGTATGATCAGTCGTCAGTCTCCACAATGGTAAATTTCCACGAATAATTTTTTTTTAAAAAAATTTGTTGCTTCGTCGCAATTTCGACGACACCCACCGACGAAAACCACCAACCAATCAATAGAAAGGCTCGACGAAGTTGCTGTAGCTGTGATGAAGATTTCATCATAACTCCTTGCACATTTCATTGCAATTTTGACGATATTTCGGCATTGCTACCACGCCACTCTTTGCCCATTTTGTCGCAAGTGCGACGAACTTTTGGTGTTCTTCCGATGCTACTCCTTGATAATTTCATTGCAAAGTCGACGAACGCTTGGTGTTGTTTCGATGCTAGTACTTGGATATTTTGTCGCACATTTGACAAATTTTTGGTGTTGTTTTGACACTACTCCTTGCCCATTTCGTCGAACCGGTGATGAACTTCTGGTGTAATTCGTTGGTCGAAATACAAAGTTTTCGTCGATATTCCGACGAATGTCCGAGGCATTTCACAATGTCGTCCACTGACGATTCTTCATCGTTACTTCGACGTTTAATTCATCATCAGACGTTCGACAAAAAAATAGCGACAAAAATATTTTCCAAATTTCGTCACTCTTCCGACAAAGATTTGTCGAGTGACCAACGAACGACCGTCGAAAAATGGTGTCAAATTTAGTAGTGATTGTAGTGATTTTGGGTTTGGTTTCCCCATATCGCTAGAGTAGGGGATTGAGTCTAGGATGGGGGCTGGCATTGCATAGGATGTTTTCTAAAGGACTTAGTATGCATGGGGGCTAGTGATGTTGGCCTCCCTTTACCATGATATGCATGACTTCATGTATTCTGATGGCAGAGCCATTGGTACAGGAGTCACTCTTCTACACATATGGACATGGGAACACATTGCCATGCTTCAACCTATTGTCCATATGGAAAATGTGGAGCTAGATGATTTAGTTGTCTAGAGGTACAAAGGTGCCATCACTCTTTAGCACATAGGACAGCTTAGAATCCCCTACTAGAGGAGAGTGATTGATGATATGATAGTGTTTAGATGGCAGCCATGGATTTAGATACTAGCATGGTATGACGATGTGCAACAATTATTCTTTTCTCGATAGACCTGGTATATGTAGGGTTGAGAGTATACCATGATAGTGAGGTACCTACCTCATAGAGTTGAAAAACAGTTTGGCGAGAGGTAGGACAGGCCTGATGATGCCTATACAGCCATTTTTTCTAGATCAACATGAGAGACGAAATGGGGAAACATGAACCCAACCCATGAGGTTGTGAAGGGCTTTAGATAGTTGGTTGGGAGGCCATGGGCCTATGATCAGGGATAGGCAGATGCACAGATGATGTCTGCATACAATGCATGGTTCGTACACCCTCCCAAATTGATAAATCCAATAGGTATACCTCCACGAGGGAGGCTAAGAGGGAGGGGAGTAGGTAGAGGTCAAGGCTAGCCAGAAGATGGGTAGGGTAGAGGATGGGGTAGAGGACATGATAGCTAGGATGGCCAACAATAGGATGGACATGTCCCAAGTGCACCCCCACCACCATTACATCAGCAACCACCTATAGAGTAGTAGCCAGTGCAGCAGTAGCCCCTACAACCACTATTAGGGTTAGAAGGAAGATATGGGTATGTGCAGGATCATGATAGGCCAAAAAGTGGTGATATGATGGGTATTTGTAGGGTATGTGGCTGACAACTTTTTTTTACCAAAAATTGATGAAACAAAAAGGGTTTTTAAAGGAGATTCTCAAATTTCCACCAATATAAATTATGCTTTACTTTGAATTTAATAAATAATTATTATTCATTTTCTTTTTGAATTACGACTAAAGTCTTGATTGATAGACTTATTGAAAAACATCTATAGCTTTCAAACGGTATCACATTTTTTGAATCTGAAACATGTGTCACATTCTATGCTTTGCATACTATAGGATTAAAAAACAAATGAATTTCATGAAGTTTTGACCAAGTTAAGGTGGTCAGACATACGAGTTTTTATATTTTTAAAAATCTATAATAAAAAATTCTTAATTAATTATTTACTTGGAAAAAAATTACAAAAAAATATGCATCACATCCGGACATGAGTCCTCTACTTATATCTAAAATCTTATAAAAAAAATATTATCATTTTATTGTGGTTAGGGTGGTCAGACAAACATCTACTTTTTATTTTTTCCCTGAAATTTAAGTACTACTGCATTGAAATTTCAAATTTTCACCAAATAGATTTTTTTCTTTTAAATAAACCTAGTAGTTTAGAAACTACATTCAATTTTCTACAAATTCTCTTCTTACATATTTTTGAAATAATATAGATAACTTATTCAAATTTTTTTGTCAAGTTTCCTAACTCTGATTTTTCTGATTTTTTTGCCACTTAAGGGCCTGTTTTTTCCATGATGATCCTGCACATACCCATATCTAATAGCTAAATGTAGATTTGATTAATAAAATGGAGAAATAAAACACACAAAAAATTATAGCAGCAACAAGACAACACAGAGAATTTAACGTGGCTCACCCAATATGGGCTACATCCAAAAAACCACAACCATCCAATGATTTTATTACCCAATGCAAAACATATTATAATCTCGCGAATAATGCACCACTGCAACTCCCATCCCAACCACTTATTACAAGCTTTTTTTAGAAGCTTCTAGAATTAGGGTTTTACAAAGTTGGTTTTTTATTTTGTTGGTGACAAAGCGAAAAATAGGACCCTGGAAAAGATACATGAAGAGTGTACAATATATCATGATTAGTCACCACATACCAACAACCACCACCATTGAGGCCAAATCCCCATGATGTTCAAATATAGTACTTGTAGCAGTAGTTGTAAGTTGTGACAGTTGAGCGAGACCAAGCTCGATAGCAAGTCCTCTCAATCACAGCTAATTGAGACCAGGCCCAACAATAGAGAGACCATGAGAGGTAGTTGAGGTAGACCTTAGATGTTTAGTTGGCTCAGGAGGTTGGGTGACAATAGTAGCTAGAGGTAGTATCTCAGTAGTAGTCCCAACAAGCTCATGGGTTAGTTGGTCAGACTATATTTGCATAGCTGTATGGGACATTGAGGGAGGAGGTAGCATATTGGTAGAATTTGTACTACAGAGATGTTCCTCCCCATCATTGACAACCTGATTTTGAGCATCATAGCCAGGTGTAGCCTACTGCCTCTATGTCAGTTAGGCAACAAGACCAGCCAGGAGATGGGGACAGAGCCAAGGAGGGAGAGACCTCTAATTTTGCAGACACATTTTTTGTATAGCCTGATTATGATACAAAGATACACTCATAGACTCAATTTTTATAGCCTTGTCTACATTGTGCATTTTGATATACACACACCGATTCAGATATTATATCCCGATAGCCATTTTTTGATATATATACACACACACACATGAGATGATACAAATTCATGATGTGTTCTTTTATTTCATGCTTTATGAATGCATGGATGCATTTTGATATGATGTGATGTGACGTGTTTATATATATTATGATCATGTATGGATGTAATGTAATGAATGAATGTGTTTCCTTTTATTCATGTTTATTCGTTATGCGATGATATATGCGATATGTGATGTAATGAATGGATGCACTTCTTTTTGTCTACTTTTCTATGCAATTTATGAGATGACGTATGCATATGGATGTATGGATGGATAATGTAGATGTCCATTATATGTGTGTGGTGTATGCTTATTATATGTGATGTGTATGCATGCTGATGATTTTTTAATATAGGATGGATGCATTGATGATATTATTTTTGTTGACTATCATGATAATAGGTTAGTGTGGAAAGAAGATAGAAGAATAAGATGATTGACAATTGATTTTGATGATCAATCCAAAAATTTTAACAAGTCTATGATCCACCGAAACTTTATTAGTGATGGTGATGATAAAAGCATGATGATTTTCTCATATCTTGGGATTGGGATGATGCATCAAGGTATTGATAACTAGAATAGCATTGCATCTAATGTAATGGAATTTGACTCTGCAAACAAATAGGATAGTTCTTGCTCACACCCTGACATACGGAAACCTCATTGGAATGTAGTTTAGTATTTCAAAATATCTTGGACAAAAGCCTATGCAATAGTCAATAATCTTCTCCAAATAACCTCCCTACACATGACTAAGCAAGTATGCACCAAGATTATTTTACAAGAATACCCACAAGCACAACAAACCAAAGATAATGATCGATGCCCCATTCCTTTCTCTCTAAATCATTTAGATAGACATCATCGAGAGGTTCTAGGAATGGGTCATTGAGATAAATTAGAAGAAAAGATCAAAGACAAACAATTAGTGTTATTTATATCTCTTGCTAGTTTAATTTAGCTAAACTGATGTCTGATGTTGATGTCCATCATATAAAGGATACATCCTCAGACATGTTATCAAATGATTTGATTAGGATGACATTCATGATAAGTCATTGATACAAACTCCATTGACACGTTTACCTATGATCTAGACTTTAGATTTTGACACTTAGGTTCTCACTTTACAACTTACGATACTTGTTTTCTACTTGTTTTGCTAAAGGGTGCGGGTGACGAATGATTTATTATGGGTGAAAGTAAAAGGGGATGGATGGTTTTTTGGATTTTTTGGAATATTTTAATGTTTTTGGTATTTTGAAAATGTTTTGAGGTTGTTTTTGGTCTTTTTTAGTTTTTTATGTGAACATTTTGGTTTTAGGTTTATTTGAGGTTGTTTAGGGTTTTCTCTAAGATATTTGATGCTTTTTAGGTTTTTTGAATGTTTTCTTGTGGTTTTTTGTTTTTTGTTATCTCGATGTTTTGGGATTTTCTGATATTTGAATGTTTAGGGGTTTTTTTGAGATATTTGAATGTTTAGGGGTTTTCTAAGTTTTTTGACCAAGGACCTAACCTAAAAGACTATCCTAGGGGCCTCAGGGGCTGATTAAAGATTAGTATTGCCTAGGTTATATATGCAAAGACCACATAGTTCGATTGACTTGACTTATTGATAATGGGGAATGAATAGTTGAGGGATTGTCAGTTTATTATGATAGACTCGACTAAAGGATTAACCTAGGGTGTCTTGGGGGCACATCAATGATGGCCTTACCTATGTTTAAGCTTAGAGACAACATAGTTTGACATGGTACTATTTTTAGATTTTCAATGTTTTGACCTTTTTAGGGATTTTGATGTGTTTTGGATTTTGACTTTACAATTTTTTGAATGTTTTTGGATTTTAGCTGTACAAGATTTTGGATGTTTTTGGATTTTCTGATGAACGTTTTACGAATTTTTTTGGGATTTTTGAATTGTGATTTCCAATAACCTTAAGATATACAAGAACCCGATCCGATCCATGACGAATTTCTCCTGGTGTGATATGATAAACTATCTCAATATAGGCAAGACAAATTGACCTTTGGAATATGCCAAGTAGTACTAAGGGGATACAATACTTCACAATATCAAGCTATGATTCAGATGTGGATGAGCGATGGAATAATTAGGATGAATGATGAGATGGATGGATGTGATGGAATGATAGGATAAAGAGCCCAGGTAGATGGAGGTGATTTATTTACGCAAGGTACTTGCCCAAAGTGCTACCAAAGTGGTTTTCACTAGAGGATGATTGTTTTTCTTTACTTTTTTCAATCCTTTTTCTCATTTTTATTTTTTTATTTTTTTGGATTTTTAGATTTACACCCTTCAAGCCTAGGCATAAAACTTTTTAAGATGCAAGTTGTTAGTTGGTTCCTACAAGGGTTCACCTTTAGTTGTTGAAAATTGATATGTTCCTAATACATAACTTGTTGTGATGAAAAAGGGACCTAACCAGTTAGGCTCAAACTTTCCTTTACTATCCTGATCTGGGAGATTTTTTCTGATTTTTCTTTAGGAAAAGATCCCCTACTTGGAAAGACTGATTCTTGATCATATTGTTATAGCTTTGTTTCAATCAATTTTGATATGTGTACAAGTGATTAAGGGCATCAAGATGACACTCATCCAAGAATACTAGCTCATCTAGCTAAGATACTTTGTACTCTTCATCAGTGATTAGGTTCTATAGTGATACTTGCAGTGATTGAATCTCAACCTTAATAGGTAGGATGGCTTCTGATCCATAGACCTAGGAGAAAAATGTTGCACCTGTAGGTGTGTGGATACTAGTTCGATAGGCCCAAAGAGTGGGATTTAATTGCAGATGCTAGTCACGACCAACTTCATTGACTGTTTTCTTTAGGATCTTTAGGATGGTCTTGTTTGTAGCCTTAGCTTGACTATTGCCTTGGCATAATATGGGGTAGAGAATTGGTGTTGGATGTTGAATCTTTGACATAGATCTATCACATCTTGATTCTTGAAGGGTGTTCCATTGCTTGAGATAAGGGTTTGCAAAACACCATAACGACAAATGAGGTAATTCAAGATAAACTTAGAAATTTGCTTCCCTATTATGTAGGTCATAGGAATGGCTTCAACCCACTTGGTAAAGCACTCAGTGGTCATTATGATAAACTTGTGTCCATTAGATGAAGTTGGGGTAATCTTTCCTATAAGGTCAAGACCCCACTATGAGAAAGGACAAGGTGTGACCATTGGTTGCAACTCTTGAGCTGGAGCATAAATCAAATTTCCATGATATTGACATTGAACACACTTCTGCACATACTGATATGCTTCTCTTTCTATCGTTGGCTAGTAGTACCCCATCCTCAATAGTTTCTTAGCTAAAGTCTTACCACTAGAATTGGAACCACATATTCCAGCATGAACTTCTATTAAAGCGGTCAAGGCTTCCTCTTGGTTAAGGCATCGTAGTAATTTCC
The DNA here is from genome assembly GCA_007258455.2 of Sequoia sempervirens. Lineage (NCBI taxonomy): Eukaryota > Viridiplantae > Streptophyta > Pinopsida > Cupressales > Cupressaceae > Sequoia > Sequoia sempervirens. The sequence continues at coordinate 187,631,212 of VDFB02000003.1, read as the reverse complement.
CCTCAATGCTTCGACAATATAAGGTATCACCTAGGATCATGAATTAGGATGCCTTCTTAACAAAGGTATTTTTAGGTTGGAGGTGATATCAGATAGGAGGGTCCCTTTTCTTAGATAAGTGAATATGTCATGATACCACAGGGATCCAAGACCAACAATGACACACATAAATTATAATTCTAGGATTTCAAAAGTTGGTATGAGAAGTTCTTCTACCAATAATTCACACTAAAGGACGTTGTGTGGCATGTGTAACAATGACCTAATTGTTTCCATAACATCTACTACTTGGTTGTTCATGCAAGGAATCTTCTCAAAATTTATATCTATGAAAAGGTATTTGAGACTCTCTACCATCTTCTTGTAAGGAGTAATCTTGTCATCCTTAGTTTGGTAGTCATCATTGACTTGATTGATAGCCATCTGTGAATCTCCATAGACTTTCAACTCTTGTATCTACCATTGAACTATTATCCTTAGACCTATGATTAGGGCTTCATACTCCACAATGTTGTTAGTACATGGAAATAACAGCCTGTATGACTTTGGTATGCAATAACCTTGAGGGGTGATGAAAAGAATACATGTCCCTAATCCATGTTGGGTGAATGATCCATCAAAGTGCATCTTCCACTGATTTGTTGCATTGACAAGAAATATTGATTCATCTAGGAATTTAGCTATCAATTGATTCTCTACATAGATAGGTGCCTCTGCCAATTGGTCTATGATCACTTGTCCTTTGATTTCCTTGTGCTCCACATACTCTATGTCAAATTTATTCAAGATCATTACCCATTTATCCATTTTCCCAGTGAGAGTTGCTTTGGATAACAAGTATTTCAATGGGTCGATCTTTGAATGAGTTTGATTTGATGTGATAGAATGTAGTGTCTGAATTTTTGGGAAGCAAAAACCACTTCTATGCATGATTTCTCAATGGTTGAATAGTTCATTTCATAGCCCACCAAGGTCCTACAGATGTAGTAGATAGCCCTTTCTTTTCTATTTCCATCATGTTGTTCTAAAAGAGCACCTAGTGTTGTTGATGTTGATGAGATATACTAGATCATCTGTTCATTTGGTATTGGTGGCATGAGCACTGGAGGTGTCAATAGATAGTCCTTGATCTATTGGAAAGATTTATCACACTTATCATCTCACTTTTAAGTTATTCCTTTATGGAGAAGATGTGAGAAAGGGTGGATTTTGTCTGATAACTGTGTTATAAACCTCTTGATGGACTGCAATCTTCCTTGTAACCCTCTCATTTGCTTCAATGTTTGTGGTGGTTCCATGTCTAGGATGGAATTTACCTATGTTGGATCAATTTCTATCCCTCACTATGATATAATATAGCCAAGAAGCTTTCCTAATGTCACGCCAAAGACACATTTTTTTGGATTCAGCCATACCTTATACTCTTTGAGTCTATCGAAGATGGGTCCCAAGAATTTTATGTGTTCACTCCTTTTCTTTGACTTTTCCAAATTATCATCCATATAGTATTAAACTATTTTGTGGATCATGTCATGAAATATGAGGGTCATTGCTCTCTAATAGGTTGCTCTTGTGTTCTTTAGCCCAAATGGCATCATGTTCCACCAATATGGCCCCCATAGACAAGTGAATGTAGTTTTGTGTTGATCCTCCTTAGCAATCATGATTTGGTTATAGCTTGAAAACCAATCCATGAGTGATAGCATTTCATGCCCAACCATTAAGTCCACTATGATGCTAATGTTAGGAAGAGGGAAATCATCCTTTAGGCACACCTTGTTTAAGTCTCTGAAATCCATGGATATTTGAATGCTCCTAGTGGGTTTGGAGACTGGTACCAGGTTTGAAAGTCACTTAGGATAATCTTAAATAAGATAAATCCAATGTCAAGAAGCTTTTGTAAATCAAGTTTGACCAAAAGTGCTATCTGAGGGTGCATTTTCCTTAACTTTTGCATCATTGGTTTGGCTTTAGGATAGACTGCTAAATGATGCACAACTACTTTTGGATTGAGCCTTGGAATATCCGTGTATGACCATGCAAAGTTATCTCTTCACTCTTTCAAGAATGTTTCTAGGTTCTTCTGTTCTTTATCCAATAAATATTTGGCATGGAAAGTGATCTTGGGTGCTTCTTTCGTTCCCACATTTACTGGAGTGGCCTTTATTGCTAAAACTATTGACTTCTCTAGATGCATCGCACTAAGGGGGAGATTGAATCCCTCATCCTTGGGTGCCTCAAAGAGATTTTCACCCTCATATGTGCCCTTTATTTTTACTATTTTAGAATCAGAGAGTGCCATAGTGTGCTTTTCACCAAAAGATCTACAAGTTAGTTTCATGTCATCAATTTTGTGACTAAAGAATTCAATCATCTCCCCATACTACACCCTTGTGTCAAGATCTATGTCAAAACCATCCTTATGATCTACCCATGATAAGGTGTCACAAAGTCCCATGAATTCAGATATCACTTCATCATTTTCAAATAAATCTAGAATCGACGGTCCTTGTTGGTCCAAGTCAATGAGTTGTGGTTATACTAGGCATAATTTCTCAAGAATGATAGGTTCTAGCAAACTATTGTCATTTTTCTCCATTTTCTCATTCTTGGTATAACCCATTCTCTTCATTAGATGTAAGCCTTTGTTGCCATCTTCCATGGGAAGAACAGGGATAGGTCGTTCATCTTGATATAGCAGTTTAGAGATATCCTCCTCATTGACATATTCTTTGTTCAGGTCCCCCCATTTGGTGAAGGTAGTGGCTGCCATCTTCATAGTTTCAGGGACACTATTGCTAGGTGTTTTCATTTTTGAGGTAGATGGAATGGATGATGGGTCAAAAAATGAGGTAGAAGGTGTAGTCCCTTCATCATTCTTGGGTATTTGGGGGATCTTATAGAACTTGGCCTCAAGATTTTGTAGTAGTAAAAAGGCTCAGGATCTCCATGGATGGTAACTTCTATACCTTTGAAAGGAAATTTTACACACTAATGGTAGGTTGAAGCTATAGCTTTTAGGGCACGGATCCAGGGTTGACCAAGTAGGATGTTGTAGGGAAGATCAAGGTCTAACACTTGGCATGTAGTTTTTGTGATGATGGGTCCCACTTGGATGGGTAGTGCGATGATTCCTTGTGATACCAGCTCTTGGTCATCATATGCTTTGATGGTGGTGCTCTTTTTTTTCTCAATAGTATCCTCTAAATAGCCCAGACTTTGGATCAACTGAAGGGTGCAAATGTTCAAACCAACACTTCCATCTACTAAGACTCTTTTAACCTTGTTCTTATGAACAATGAACTCAAGGTGTAAAGCACAATTATGAGATGGTTGCGATGGTAGGTATTGTTCCGAGAAGGTGAGAAGATGATTAGTGATATGCCCTACCATAGCTTGAAAATATTTGATATCTATATCCTCAAGGATGGATGATGCATACAAAGCTTCCTCTAAGATTTCCCTATGCATGGGGGATAGCCTCAATAGTTCTAAGATAGAAATCTGTGTGGGGGTCTTCTTAAGCTGATATAAGAGATTATACCTGCTATTGCTTGTTGTTGGCTAAGTAGGGTGTGCTCTAAATTGAGATGGGACTCCTTGGATGGTGACTTTTTTGCACCGTTTGGTGACTCCACATTCCACACTAGGCCCTTTAATGGTAATGACGGTAATGATGCTATCATAGGAAGTGACCACATTTGAATAGGTAGGATACACGTTTATGTAATCCTTAGCTTTCCTAGTGTTGTTTCCTTTGTTATGATCTAACATAGGGGTCTTGCATATCTTAAGATCTTAATTACCAACTAGTACCTCAACAGATATGGTGTCACTCTCTATAAGATCTTGGATAATGTTTTTGAGTCCCATGCAGTTTGCTATCTTATGTCCTTTGATTTTTTGAAAGTCACAAAGATCTTTTTCGTTGTACCAGGGCAGTTTATCCTATGGTTCTTGGTAATTTTCAAAGTTTGGAAGTGTTATCATGTTTGAATCTACCAATTTCTTCATGATAGTCTCAATGGGTTCTGAGAACTATGTGTATTTGCATTTCAGATAGTTGTTCTTGTTGGGAGTTCATCTTTGTTGAGTTTTGGTGTTGTTGATATAATTTTTTTGTGGCGGTGTTGTTTGTTGTATAGTTGGTTGAACATTGGTGATTTGATTGTTGTTTGGCCTAGGAGCACTTAGGATTACCTTGGCATCTACCACACCATCATTTGTTAAATTTTTGTTCTTAGCCTAGACATGAGGCTTGTCATTTGAGTTGGTTGATGGTTGGTTGTCTTTGTATGCTTGAGTATTTCCCTATGAGATTAGAGCTCTTTCGATGTTAAGGGCTCTAGGGACAAGCTTGTCATAAGATGTGATGTACTACATCTTCTAGTCGAAGGATAGATCTGGATCTAGATTTTCTATGACGATCCCCACTTGTTGTTCATCAAGAATTGGCCACTTACTTTTACTCACTCTTTGCCTCCATTGTTGCAAGAAATTGGTGAAAGAATCTCCCTTGTTTTGTTTGAGAGTATATAACTCTTCTAAGCTTACGTCCATGTCAAGGAGAAGTGATCTATGAATTTTTCAATGATTTCTTGGAATGTTTTGATACTGGGAGGCAATTGACAAAACCAGCCCATGGCAAGACCTATTAAACTTCAGGGGAAGAGGCACATCAAATAGGATTCATTATAGGCAACCTCCATAAACATGACGTTAAACTCTTTGTATTTGTCAAATTTGGGGATTTCAAAACTAAGAGGGAACAACACCATTGTGATGTTTTGATCAGATGGATATGGACAGAGGTTTTGTGTATGGGGTTTCTTCATTTTTCCCATTCGTATATCCTTCTTTTCTTGTGTTAACACCTTGAGTTGTGATGCCATATCATTTGGTGGACTTGGTGGAGGAATATATGTTACATATTTTGAGATGGTGGATGAAGTGTACATGGGATTCTGATATGATGATGTGTTGTATGGTGTGTATGGTGGTGTAGGATAAGGTGACGATGGTGTAGGTGTACATGTTCCTAATGTGTTCGGGTTGACAATGTTTTGTTGAGGGTTATAGTATAAACCCGGTTGTTGTTGTTGTTGTGCAAGAAATTTTTGTTGTGCAAGAAATTTTTGTTGTGCGAGCAATTTTTGTTGTGCGAGCAATTGTTGTTGTTGGGCATATTTTTGAGCTTGTTGCTATTGTTGGGATTTTTTTTGTTGTTGGGTTTGTGGTTGTTGGTGAGTTGCTAGGGTTGCTTATTGTGCTGCTAAAGTTGTTTGATGTTGTTGTTGCTATTGTGTTACTAGGGCTACTTGATGTTGTTGTTGTTGTTGTGTGACTAATGGTACTTGCTATTGTTGTTGTTGTTGTGTGACTAAGGTTGCTTGCTATTGTTGTTGTTGTTGTTGTGTGACTAAGGTTGCTTATTGTTGTTGTTGTGCAACTAAGGTTGTTTGCTACTATTGTTGCTATTGGATTGCTTGTTGATAAGCGTGTTGTACTTGTTGTAAAGCTAGGGAATTTTCTTGCAATGTAGGATCAATTAGTGGTTGAGACATTTGCAATGGGTTTTGGGTGTTGATGCTTTATGCAGATTTTAGATTGTTGATGAGAGGTTGGTGATTCCCTTGATTCAACATTCCTTGCAAAATAGTAGATTAAGGTGGGGGAATGTAAGTTTGAAGTCCCATTTGATTTTGCATGACTTGGGGCACAAACAATAAAGATGATGATGATGTCATTAATTATGGTGATGTTAAGGGAACATTAGGACATTAAGTCCACTGATTGAAAGGATTCCCTTGACTGATGTTTTGGGGATTACCTTTTGTTTGAGATGCATCCATAGTATTCCCTTGGTTAATGAGATTTGTTATCAAGGGATTTTTTTGATGTGGGTTGATGATGGATGGGATAGATGTGTTTTGGACAACCATTGGGTTTGATGTATCAACAGGAGGATTGGATGAAGATGTTCCATGTTGTGTTAAAGGTTAATTTTCCATGAGGGTATTCCCTTGCCCTTTTGGGTCTACTTGTGATACTTTTTCCACACTACTTTGTAGGATGTTGGACATACTTGTGGTACTCATGGGTATGGATTCAAAGATGGGTGTCCTTGATATGTTGAAGTTGTCATGGAGTAATGGAGTGTAAGGGTTTATGTTGATGTAGAGGATTCTCAGGAATGGGGGGAATGCCAAATGTTGGTGTCCAGGTGGTAGCTAGAGGAGGATTGGTATTGAGGGTACCCGCAAGTGTATTTCTTTCAAATGGAAAAACTCTTAGTAATACTAGCTAAATACTAGGTGTTGGCATTTGATTGAGCCCTAGTGATGGAGTTGTTTGAATAGTGGATGAATTCAAGCCTTGTGTTAATGATTGTGCAGCAAAAGATGGGGAATTGGGAACTTTCTTTTCTAAGGCTTGATGCTCCATGATTTCTTCTCTAGTAAGTCCAAATGGGTTGTTCATAATATCTTCTATCTCATAGGGTCCTGATGGAGACAAGAATTGTTGTGATGGGGTAACATGACTTCTCAGATCAATGAGATAAATGTAACTTTGGTTTTCTCCATGATTCTCTTGTGTTGTGATCTTGTTTTACCATAAATTTTGGGTCACCTTTGGGAGAGTTGTGTTGAGATTTGTAATTTTTAAACTCTCTAGTTCACTCAAATTTAGGTAAAAGGGACACTCAAGTCTTTTTGGAGAAATGATGGTAGTGGGAGATGAAAAGATGAATGATATGGGGAGTGATTTTTGCAAACATTTTGGGACAACTCTTTTGACTTAGGTTTGATGTTTTGATGTCTGGATAAAGGATGTTTATGAACTTGTGAATCTTTAGGGTATACTTGTGACCTTTAAGATAAACGAGTTCAAAGATGATAAATAACTTAACCAAATGCATGGAAAAGGATTTATTTCACATACAAAGTAACTAAGTTAGGATTTGGGTTGATAGATGTGTAAGTCCAAAAGTGATGGTATATTCAAATTTTTTGTAAAGTTTGGTGAAGTGAAATTTGGATTTTGATGAAGGGGTGGATGAAATGTTTGACCCAATGTTGACTTAGAGTGAACCTTTGTTTTCAAAGATCAAGGTGGTGAGAAACATACTAGACCTCAATTCTTTTCAAATCCTATGACCAATGTTTGACTTAAATGAGGGGTTCATATTGAACATACATGTCTACATTATTTAGTAGAATAAGTCTATAAAACCTTGTTGCCAATTTGTTCCTATTGTAGTACTATTTTAGGATACGTCTTCTAATGTACTTTGAACTATGATGTCTAAGTTTGAAATAGCGTCATGTAGACCTTCTCTTGGGGATTTTGATTTTGTGTGAGATCATTAAGAGAAGTTCAAGATCATGGAAAAGACCAACATTTTGACTTTCAAAAAAGGCATACAATTCTAGATTATTCCTTGAAGCATGTATATAAAAGTGCCTTATTAATCTAGTCTTATTTTGATAAAGTGCCTCAAGGTGTTTTTTGATAGCTTTTTGTTTATGACGCCTAAGTTTGAAGTGACAAAATGTATAACTTCTCTTGGGGATTTTGATTTTGTGTGAGATCATTTTAAAAAGTTCAAGTTTAAGGAAGAAAAGAGGATATTTATTGCCATGCAGGTGGTGGTAATATGGGCCTTCCACCGACAATATCATCTTGTTCCTCTTCTTCGTCTATGATGTATGTTGTGTTTCTCCACTAGGTTGGCATTTCCTTTTTTTCAAAATTAAAGCTTCTCAAACTACTAATTATATCGATTTGTTCTCCTTCAATGAGTTCAAAACATGGTTGAATGATAGTGAGTGTAAGGGAAGGTTATTCAACTGGAGCGATCGGATGCAAAATGGTCACGTGTGGTTCAATTTTTCAATTTATCTTTGCTTAAATGAGTTTCTTTTACAAAAAATTGTCTTGATAAAGTTTAAACTAAATTTCTATGTCAAAAACATCATAAATTTTAGAAGGTCCATTTTGTGAAAATCATGAGGTTGAAGACATAGTTTCCTATGTTAACTTTGGGAAGTATGTATTGAGATATAAACCAAAATATTTAGAAGTCTCTAAGATTAAATTCTTAGTACAAGCATCAATATCAAGGTTTTTTCAAAGGGTATCCATACTTAGACCAGAGGGTTTGAAATTTTGAAAATACTTGTTAATGTTTGTTTGCAATGTTTTGGAACCAAGCAAGTATTAAACTAACTCACAAGAATTTACCACCCTAGGTTTAGAAGATACTACTTGTTGAATCCCCACTTGGATTTCTCCAAACACTAAGACAATGCAAACAGTTAGATATTTGGTGACACTAGCTCCCCCTTACACATCACACACTTCTCGGGTACACCAAATCTCAAATCCTTAAGATCCATAGATCTGAAGTATTTTTTTGTTTCTACAATAAATAGTAAAATGTTGGGAAGCTTCAGAATGACCGTTCCTGCACTAGATCAAGCATAAAGGTTTTTTGGCTTCCAAACAATTGGTTCTTAGTAAGGACTTTCGTTCAAGGTTTCCATACACATGACAAGATTAGCTCAAGATTATTTCAATCAACAAGCCTCCCAGTCCCTTTCTAAGAAAGGATTTTTACATGTCACACATACACTAGGGGTGGCACTTGTCAGTATGACACATCCACATCTGTTGCTTATGAATTTTGTCACAAACACATTTTTTATATAGCGGTTTGAAAGAGCTTGGCTTTAGCTTGTTACCACTTGGGTCATTTGCACCTTTCAAAGTGGAGTGGTAGGCCCTCTTAGAAAGGTATAAAGAATCAAAGAAGTACATTTTTTTATCTCCTAGATTGTACAAAGCACAAGGAGAGAGCATACACACCACCTTTTCATCACACTAGCATGGGGTTCATTGTAAATCCAAATCAAAATATGTGGGTGGTTATACAAAATGTCAAAGGAATTCTTTTGATTGTCAAGATTTTTGAGTGGCGCAAGAGAAGAGCATACACATTCAATGAAAAAAATGCAAACCACAAGACATGACAAACACTTGTTGATTTTAACCCTCAAAGCAAAGGTAAGTTCATTTTAAGCACCAAACTGAGTGTGAGTTTTCCTTTTTCAATTTTAATCCAAAAAGAAAAATAATGTGAGGGTTAAATTTTAACCAATTTGAATGCTCATTTTAAAACCCAATTGAAAGATAGTTTGGTCCTAAAGCGTGAAATAAAAAGCATCATAAATGGGTTATAATTTTCCCAAAAGCGTCGAAACACTTGTTACTATTGGAAACTTGCAGCCAATTAAAGACCATTTCCACATAACCTAAAAGAGAGATCTATGCAATTAAGTATTCAAAATCCACATGCAAGAGAATAGACAACATACCCATGAAAATATGACACAAGATATACCCTATGAAAACCCTCAAGAGGGAAAAACCCAGCCTCCAAAAGCATCCATCTCTTAAGTATTATTCAACAATAAATATTACAATACATCTTCAGAGTCTCCATGAACACCATTGAATTAAGAAGCCCTATCCAAGCAATCCATGTGAACAAGAATGCAACCACACATCTTGTGTCATACTTCAAACCCTCACAAATGCTAACCAAAGCTAACATGAAAAATTGCATCTCTAAACAACTACCCTTGTGGTTGCTTTTATAGAAACAAGCTCCCACAAAACCACCAATTGGTATTACACAAAACCATGTGACTAAAACCATGAGATTAAAAAACCATGTCCCCATATTTAATATTGGGTACTTTATTTATTTATTTTCCACGATATTAAATAATTACATTTTTAGCAACTTAACTTATGTCCCAATGTTACATGCAACAAAGTGGCCCCAAGAATAATTACATTAAATATATTATGTAGGGTGTACAACACACCTTTTCCTAACATTCTCCCACTTGTTGTATACATTGCATAAGGGGAACAAGTAACCTCGAAACATGAATCAAATGAACAATCCATATAGCCACATATACCATCATGGAATCAAAATTCTCCATATGCTCCATCAAGATACCTGCAACAAGAATCAAAATGAACACCATCCGAAGCATGAATGCTCGCATCCTCCATCATTCCAATTCACAAAGATAAAATTCCATACAATAGAGAAGCCACACAATCTATCACAATGAAGCATAAGTCCTACTCAACTGATATCCCAAACACAAACACTCGATCCAAAAATATCAATATGCACCAGTAGTTGTCAAGATACACTAACCCATAGCTGAAATAACACCCATAACAAGTTCCAATACATCATACTATCCATACCTCCAAGGTATACTAAACATAGTAAACTCATGCCATAAACATATACACCCATAAACTACAATCATAAACTCCATGTGCAAAACCTGTCAAAAAATGGCATACACATCCAAGAGGTCCCACTACATGGGTAATGCAAATTTGAAAGAGATCAAGGCATACCAAGTCTAACAATAGCATCATATAGAAAGTGTAAAAAAAATCATGTAGAACCAAGGAAATGTCCACAATGATATGCAAACCTGTAAATAACCTGTAAGAACAACTCTCACCACAAGTCTCCATAGCTCTCCCAGGTTCTCTGCACCCAACAAAAGAAACAGATAAAGGAACCTCCATGTCATCACCCAAGAACATAAGTGAAAACACATGACCACAAGCTAGTGATCACAATAGCTCCATCCAAACCTCAAAGCAATGTAATGTGTAACCAAACATCTAGGAAATAACCAAGACCAAAGAGAGAAACTTTGCACATATATACCTATAGAAAACTCTCCTACATACACCTCTAAATGCCAACTGTGTCAAGTATGATCTTCTCCACAACACCCCAAAAGAAAATCCATGACAACACCCAATCTTTCAATCACCAAGATCAAACATAACATATGTATCATGTAATCAACATGGATGTAATCCTCTCATAACCGAAGAAGTAAATAAGCCCAAAACATCTCCTAAACTCAACATAAATAAATGTAATCACAATGCATAAGGAGATAGAAATGCAAACACTCTTCAAATGAACCCTCCAAAACCATATATCCATAGCTCAAGATCCATATGCATGAGAAGATAAAGTATAAACTTAAAGCACCTGAAAGAAACAATGGGCAATACCTCTCAAATGAAACCACCAAGTGGACCAAGATTGGGGAATGAAAATGCTCCTCCAAGACATCCAAGTCATAATGACTCATCTAAGAACACTCTCCTCATAGGTCAATGTTGAACTCACGTCCAACCAAGATGTAGGCTCCTTGAACTCCTATTGAAATCTTATCAAGAGTAACCATCTCAACACATGTCTCTAATCACAAGGGAACTCAAGCCTCACCTATGTCTCCAAGTATCCATGAGAACCTGTAACCAACCAGTCCATGCCAAACTCCAAATGCAACATAGCTCCATCATGAAGTAATCAAGCAAATGATCAATGTACCCAATACCAAGAGAACCACACAAGATCAAAGTCATATATCCATCCTAGGAATTGAGAACATAACCATGACATCATGATCACACACCTCCTCAAATAGTATCCTATGATCCAAAGAACATAACATGCACCTGTATCATGCCAAAACTCCAATCTAGAATCAAGAGTAAGTCATGACATAATAACACAACCATCATATCAAAAACAAGGATCACATATCAGAAATAAATAAATTTTTAAAAAAAAAGCATGACACCTCAACCTTAGACTAAAGAAGTCATGTATGGCAACCAAAGATGTCAACATATCCAAACCACACAAATATAACCATCCTCTGTCAATTCAAAACCAAAGATGTCAATGAACCCTCACTGCATAGAAGTAGAATCCAAAAGTCCATCCATGACACCAACAAACACTATAGAAGAACATCCACCATCAAAAGGTGAATCCACATCACTACCAACAACTCCCATTAAAATTGTGATACTGAGTCACACATGGTATCATGACTACCATCCTCTCCATGAAGATCATCTAGGTCTACACACACAACTAAATTATCAGTAACATAACAAGTAGAACCAAAATCTCCAAGCCAAGAAGATACCTTAACCACCAAACCCCCATAAACATATCTAATCATCATCAATCCATCACTGTTAAAAGCTCCCACTGAATAGTGTAATCAAGCTATCCATGGCATCATGATAACAATCTCCTCATGAAGATACAACCAAAAGGCCCTCACACAATCGAAGAACTCAAATGTAACAAGAGCTCCCAAAAGGAAATAAAAAACCATGATCCTCATACTAAGAAGATACACTACCACAACCTTAATCAGTAACCAATCCAACACCACCAACAATGCACCTGCATAAAACATCATGACATGCCAAAGTCTCTAAAGCATAAGAAACATCCATGACACCATGGTCACCACCAAATGTATGAACAACTCAACCCAACTGTGTCCACATATCTACATAACATAGTCAACTACATAGGTCTCACATCATGATTGTACCTGGTAATACCATCTCACCTCCTCAATATGACAATTAAACCAACAAACCAAGTGACTAAACCAAGCCACCAAAACTAAACATGCATCAACACTGAAACATCAATGGACAAATACAATCCATGTCCAAGTCATAAATGCAACATGTAAGTATAGATCGCCTACAACATTGCACAACTTGTAGATACAATAATGCAACATACAAATCCAAAAATATTGATAACCATGTCAAATGAGAGAATAATCTAAGATGTACAACTAGGTATACAATGAATCCAACCTCAAATCTCGAAGATCCAATCATCCATAAACTCATAGTATCACCATAGTCAAAGTAACCCATAAACAGATTAGATAAATAAAATAGAAAATAAACCATGCCAAAATATCTCCAAACCTAACCCACTGTGTAGTGCTCTGAACAAGCTTTTTGTCGACTATTCAAAGTCCAAATTCTGACTCCGTATGCATATGATATCACCTCTCGAAGCTCAAAATGAACACCTGACTTCCAACTAGCAAAAGGGTATGTGCAGGATCATGATGGGCCAAAAAGTGGCAATATTATGGGTATTTGTAGGGTATGTGGTTGACGACTTTTTTTTTACCCAAAATTGATGAAACGAAAAGGATTTTTAGAGGAGATTCTCAGCTTTCCACAATATAAATTATGCTTAAATTTGAATTTAATAAATAATTTTTATTCATTTTCTATTAGAATTATGACTAAAGCCCTGATCGATAGGTTGATTGAAAAACATCTATAAATTTCAAACGGTATCACATTTTTTGAATCCGAAACATGTGTCACATTCTATGCTTCACATACTATAGGATTAAGAAAATAAAAATTAAATTTCATGAAGTTTTGACCAAGTTAAGGTGGTCGGACATCTGAGTTTTATATTTTTAAAAAGTTGTAATCAAAAATTCATAATTAATTATTTACTTGGAAAAAATTATATAAAATATGCATCACATTCACACATGAGTCCTCTACTTATATATAAAATCTTATAAAAAATAATTATCATTTATTATGGTTAGGGTGGTCAGACAAACACCTACTTCTTATTTTTTCCCTGAAATTTAAGTACTACTACATTGAAATTTCAAATTTTCACCAAATAGATTTTATTTATTTTTAAATAAACCTAGTAGTTTAGAAACTATATTCAAATTTCTACATATTCTATTATTACATATTTTTGAAATAATATAGATAACTTATTCAAATTTTTACGTCAAGTTGCCTAACACTATTTTTTCTGAATTTTTTGCCACTTAAGGGCCTGTTTTTTCCATGATGATCCTACACATACCCAAAACATTGTCAAAACTATAAAATATCAAAAAATCACTATCACCACAACATAGATAATTGAGTTAGCTTTCCAACGAGTCCAAGAATTCATAAAATGGAGCACTTGGGTGAAAGTTATGCCCCTCAGAAATAAAAGTGCAATTTGACTGTGAGGCAAAAAAAAATTTAGCCACCCTTGGTGGTTGGGCGGTGGCCCCACCCAGGTGGCGCCACCTACCTAGTGGTGGAAAGGTGGTGGACCCAAAACAATAATTAAATTTCATTTAATTTCTCCATATAAATTTTCTTTACATCGGGCCCCTTTCTAAAAAATTTGTGGCAGATGAAATAAGACATAGGCGAATAGTAAAAAAAAAGGTTTTAAAATTTAAAAAGCTTTTAGAAAGCTTTAGGCGGTTAGCCACCGACATATAGCCAACCACTGGCTGGTGCAGGTGGGTCTGCTGGCAGCACTGGTGGTACCTGCAGCTACCGTTTGACACTGATAGTGCCTGCCATGCTGATGGTGGGGAGGGTATGGGGGTCTGCGGACCCCCCATCCTTCCTTATATATAGATAGATAGATAGATAGATAGATAGATAGATAGATTTTTTTTAAAAAGGATTTTCTAACCCTTTTTAATTTTCTTTTTGTTTTCCATTTTTTGTAGGTATGAATTTTAATGGTGATGGGATTTATTTTATTTCAGATTTTAATTTTTTCCAAATAAAATATTGAAAACTTTACAACAACAAAGAGGAATTTTACAAAGATAAATTGCGTTATTTTTCACAAAAATCAATTGAGTTATATATCAATCTTCGTCTCTCAGCCAACCCAAATCCAAATATGAGTTCTATTTTGTTCTAGGAGGTATTCTATAAATTTTCCCCCACAAAACCCCCACTTGAATGCAAAACTAAGAAACCCATTTCACTCAAAATTACTCACACCCCAAATCTGTAAACAACCCATCAAAACAACAAACCCAAAATCTTTAGGTCTACAATAAACAACCTACAAAACCCTCATATCTTTCCATGCCTTTCATTCTCTTATACAATGCATAGATTCAAACTCAAATAAGATTTTTTTCAACCAAGGGTTATACAACCACAACCATGGCTTTGATACCACTTGTTGGAAACTTGCAGCCAATTAAAGACAGCTTCCACATAACTGAAAAGAGAGATCTATGCTTGCATTAAGTACTCAAAATCCACATGCAATAGAATAGACAGCATACCCATGAAAATATGACACAAGATATACCCTGGGAAAACCCTCAAGAGGGAAAAACCCAGCCTCCAAAAGCATCCATCTCTCATGTATTATTCAGCAATAAATATTACAATACATCTTTAGAGTCTTCATCAACACCATTGAAGCAACAAGCCCTCTCCAAGAAATCCATGTGAACAAGCATGCAACCACACATCCTGTGCCATGCTTCAAACCCTCACAAATGCTAACCAGAGCTAACATGCAAATTTGCATCTCTAAACAACTACCCTTGTGGTTGCTTTCATAGAAACAAGCTCCCACAAAACCACCAAGTGGTATTACATGAAACCATGTGACTAAAACCATGATATTATAAAACCATGTCCCCATATTTAATATTGGGTACTTTATTTATTTATTTTCCCCAATACTAAATAATTACATTTTTAGCAACTTAACTTATGTCTCAATGTTATATGCAACATAAAGTGGCCCCAAGAATAATTACATTAAATACATTATGCAAGGTGTACAACACACCCTTTCCTAACAGTTACAATTATAAGATTTAAACACAAGAATGCTTCTTCACTTTGAATTTTATCGTCCAACCTACAAAACCCAGTTAGCTTAAGAAAGTAAGAAGTCAATGATGTGTTGAAAATTAGATAAAATCATAAATTTAAACCACATGCTAAAAATTACTCACTATTTTTTCTTACCAGTAAAAAGCATCATTGTTCATGATAGCGTCGCTATAATTCAAATGAGTGTCACCCTAGTGAAAAATAGCATTGCTCTGCACAAAGAAAGAGATGATGATAGCATCATTATTTGGTGGCATCACCATTTTTAAATTATCAATACTTCTAAAAAGTATTAATGTTGTAGTTTATTTTAATCAGCGTTGGTGGTTTAATTAGGCATTGATGTATTTGATGGAAATAGTGTCACTATAGGGCGATGCCTGACAAAGGCGTCATTGAAATCTCCAAGAGCATTGTTGTACCTACAAAAAACCAAAAAAATGGACTTCAAGAGAAAAATTCATTAAATTTGATCAGTACTTCCCTCCTTCTAGTGCCAAAATGTAACTGATGAATTAGTATGGGCTAAATACACTTGATCCATGAGGATATGAAGCATAATCATGACACTAAACATCAATCCCAATAAGATCATTCAACAAAACTCAACTAGGAATCCATTAAAACTTAACATATTAATCTATGAAAGTTATAGCAATACCTATTCTAATCCATTGAAACTTATCCTATTGGGGAGTGGTGTCACATTGATTTGGAATGGTAACCCTTTCCCAATCCTGTGGATAAATGATCCCATTCCAATCGATTCTATTGAAGAGAATCGTTGAAACCAATGATAGATGTGTGATGAAACATGATTTAAAGCTAAATGAACATGATGCAAGCTATTTTAACATGATTTATACTAAGTTGATCAAGATGTGTGAATGCAAAGCTAATCTAAATGGAATTTAAGCTAAAAATATTGAAACCCTAATTAACAAATAAGCTAAATGTATGCATCTCGTTATCATGGAAGCCATTAATGGAAGCTAAACTAATACTATGAAATTAAAATAAGCTAAAATAATTCTAATGTGAGTGCAAGTGAGAGTGATTTTAACAGAATAAGTTTGATGTTAAAAGATGGATCCATTTGTCTCCAAACAGTGACTTATTTATAGGAGGAAAAATGAGAAATGGAGGGTTGAGATCAAAAAGGTTAATCAATGGTCAAGGATGGAGGAAGTTGGAGGCATGGATCATGGATTCTCATCAAGGGACGAGAATCAATGATGAGATTTAATCAAGGGTTCACCTTTGTCCAAAAAAACACACTTTCAAAAGCTCTCCCAAAAGTTTGTTGAGATTTTATTTCAAAAAGGAATATTCCCCTTTTTCAAATGAGTGAGGTGAGAGAATATTCTTTGGGATATTTTCATGGGTGAGGAAAATAGATATTTAGCAACTTAAAACAAAGTTTTAATGTGCAAAAGGGGGAAGGAATGTCCCATGGGAATATTCCTTTTGGAGGAATATGCAGAGGAGGAATATTCCCTTGGAATATTCCTTTGCAAGTGGGGAGGAAATTAGATTTATTGGTAATTGATAATTAAAACAATGTTAATTATGCAATTTTTAGAAGAATTAGATGATATTCATTAAATAAAGTGATTTAATGAAAGGGGGAAAGTGAAATGATATTTAATTAAATAACTTAGGGTTATTTAATTAAATAAGAAGATTTAAGTATTTTAAATTTAATAGTTTTATGTATTTAATTTAACAAGATGAAATGTTAGCATGGAAGGGGGTGAATTAACTTAATTAAATTGATTAGGTTAATAGATGAAAATGAAATAATTAATTAAATAGCCAAGCTAATTTAATCAATTAAGTGGAAAGAGGATGGGTTTTAGGAGAAAATGATGTTAGTATACCTAATTCAAGTGCATGATATCATTCAAGACATTTTTAAGTGTCTAAACTGTAAAAAAAGGTAATAATAAAATCCCAAATTGAAACCTCAAAATCTCCTACTAAATAATGTTCCCCACCTGTAAAAGGTGTTGATTTTATAATGGAAAAAAATGTACAATAGATAGTGATGGAACAATTAGGAAAAATATTGAGGTGAACAAATAGTTAAAAATTGACAAGAATAACAGAGTCCTAATAGACTCTAAAAAATCTAATCTTTGTGTGAAAAGGAATAACTCTTATATTTTCATAATTTGATGATCTAACCTAATCCTAGATAAAATAGATGATGCTATGGTAAAGGGATCCAATAGAGAACCTTCCTTAGTGAAAAACATAATTTATGAAATAGAGAATAAAATTAAGAATGTTAGTAACCCTTAAGGTATAAGTAGGCTAATGGATCTATCCAACCTTGACAAATAAAATAAGTAAATATTGTTGCACAAGCCTAAGGAGATAGTATACCAAGACTCTACTAATACCTTAAGGATTCCTAACAAGTTTAATGATGAAAATAAGGATTTCACTTTAAGAGATGGCTCTATGCCAGGAACCTGCCACAACATCATTGAAACCAAGGGGGTGGACACTAGTGTGGATATAATGTATAAAAAATTTGTAAATAATATAAAAATTATCATGGACATAGACATTAAAAGAAAAGAGAGTCTCCCCCTTAACTACTCCAAATACATACCTAACCATGGTGACAAGAATGTCCCAGGTTTTGATATAGACTTAGAAGTAAGAACAAGAAAAATAGCAATTGGAGTAATGCAAAGGATGAACAAGATAAGACTGATAATGAAAATGAAACTAAGGAAAGACCTAGCTCCACCCTAAAACCTACAAAAGCTAATTGTGACAAGAATATAATGTATAAAAAGATTGTAAATAATATAAAAATTATCATGGACATAGACATTAAAGAAAAGAGAATATCCCCCTTAACTACTCCAAATATTACCTAACCATGGTGACAAGAATGCCCTAGGTTTGGATATAGACTTAGAAGTAATAACAAAAAAAATAGCAATTGGAGTAATGTAAAGGATGAACAAGATAAGACTGACAATGAAAATGAAACTAAGGAAAGACCTAGGTCATCCCTAAAACCTACAAAATCTAATGGGTACATGGATAATGAGAAGACCACTAACAAAAAGAATGCTCCTAGACCAAGAAGGGGAAGGAACAAAGGAAAAAATATACCAATCGGTAGAGGTAGTCTTAGTGTCACTAAGAACAAAAGAAATAAAACAAGTGTTGTTTTCCCTATGCACACATCGAAAATACATAAATCTAAAGAAAAAAATCCCAAATTATTCAAGCAGTTTAGGAATGAAAATGAGCACCCCCCAATTTTATTGTGATGAATCTTAATTTCACTTATTGGAATATTGGGGGACTATAGTCCCCTAATAGAAAATACATTGTCAGGAGGTTCCTCAACCTAGAAAAGAATAAAGATATATTATTTCTTTAGGAAATTAAAGGCATCGACTTTACCATTGAAACCAACTTGAGATTCATATGGAATAACTCCTCCCACTTTACCACTAAACATGAAAGGGGGCGAGGGGTGTTGCCATCCTCATCACCAAGAATTGGGCCCAACATGTAATGAGCTCTGGTATTTCTCCATGCAGATAAGTAGTGTGGGTTAGAATTGAGAAATGAAGCTCCATATTTGGCATTTGTTTTGTCTATGCATCCAATGAATACAAGGAAAGGATTGAACTATGGAAGTGGCCCTATAACATGCCTGATATTCCATGGATCTTGGGGGGACTTCAACATGGTTGAAAATAGTGAGGAAAAAAGAGGGGCTTGACATGCATCGGAAAGGTAATGAGAAACACTTTTGACATAGATTGAAATATGAACTCTCAAATTTTTTGACCCTATGGAAGGGATGAAGAAACAAAGAAATAACATTTGGTATACATGGTGCAATGCTCAAAAATGTGGAAAGAGGATTTAATGCAAGCTAGATAGATTTTATGCTAATAGGGACTTGTTCAGCTTTGACCCCAATAATAAAGGATGTAAATTGAGTGTATACCTATATACACTCTCAGACCATCATCCGATAAGGTCTAGGATAGTCTTAAGCAAGAACAAGATAAAGGAAAATGTGGACACAGAAAAAGTATCCCTTTTTGCTTGCTTGATTTGGGATTAATTGATGACATATTGGACTTAATGAGGCCTTGATTTGGTGTTTTGAGGTGTTTTACACATCCACATTAGGTCTTGGGCTCTTGAAAATTGAATAAAATCCATTTATTGATATCTTGTAAAGGTGTTGTAAGGTGTTGTAACACATCTTCACACTTTTCTAAGACCATAATATCTTAATTCACCTAAATAACCTTACCAAGACCTATTTCAAAGTGTTGTAAAGTATTGTAACAAACTTTCACACTTTCTGAGGCTTGTCATCAGTATTTACACCTTTCTTATGCTTTAAATGGCCCCTTTATACACTTACATGCCTTATTTAAGTGTCTTGTTGAAGGAGAAACTGATAAAAATTATTTAAATTATCATAATTCCCAAAATCCACTTAAAAATTCCCAAGTGGACCAAGTCACCATTGGTGGCGACTCAGTCCCATTTGGCTCAAAAAAAAATTGAAAAAAAAAAATTCTTTAAGGTTTTTATTCCTTAAGACCTAAGGTCGGCCTATGATGAGGTATTTTCAAGAATTAGGGCATAGTTGTGTATAAATTTAGGGTTTTCCCTCTCATTTAACCTAACTCATAACTCATCATCATTCATCCATCATTCATCATGTTCTCAAGTCAACCAAGCTAGGGTTTTCTCATTGCAAGTCATAAAGATAGCTTCCAAGGACATTCAAGGGAAGATCCTTCATGTTTTGCTGCAGAAATTCAATATCAAACATCATGGTAGGGTGTTAACTCCATTATTGCATGCTTCATTACATTATTTATTCATTTGGTTTAATTACCTAAAAAGGGGTTTGACCAAGGCAAACCCCCATCCCCTAACATCCAACATTTCTTTCTCTTTCTTCGTGTGTTTGTAGATTCAGGCACATTGAGGGTTTGAAATTCATTGAAGATTAGGTTGAAGACTTGTTGAAGACTTCTCCTTGCTTTCAAAGTCAAAATATCAACAAAAAGCCACTTTCAGGCTTGGAAATCACAGTTTTAGACGCTGACACCTATGGGAAACCAGAGTGCAGACCGAGGGCTTTTGTTTCCACTTTCAAATTTTTAGAAATTCAAAAGTGGACTAAGTCACCAAGAGTGGCGACTTAGTCCCACTAAACCTATTTTTATAATTTTTTGTAGATTTGGATACCCATTTGGCCAAAATGGGCTCCAGAGCAGTTTTTCCAGATCTAGGACTAAGTTGCCCAGATTGGCACAAGTATCCTAGTTCATTTTTGCAATAGTTTCATCAGGATTCCAGACCTTCATGCCATCCTTTTTCAAACTCTAGGTGCACACATTCTATTTCATAGCTTTCTATCTAGTTTTGTTTGCATTTCTAGGTCATTTATCACATGTTTGCATACAACACTATGTTTTCCAGCACTTTGCATTTCTTAGATTTTGCATTAATAATCCATCTCTTTTATTATTTTATTGCATTAGGACATCACATTTATGCATATTTCATCCCTTTTACATTAATCTTTGAGTGTAGACATTAGCATTTTGGCCCCAATTCCTCTCCTTTTAGGTGAAAACCCTAAAAGTGATAAAAGAAACCTTGGGTAACCCAAAATCATTGTCCACAGAAAATAAGAAAATGAATTTCTTCATCCTTCACATAAACCTTATAAAGGATAATGACTATAATGCAACCATTATTACTCTAAAGGAAATTAAAAAATGGATACTAAAGGACATAAATTCTATTGAGAGATGGGAACACAATGTGAATTGGTCAAAAAAATTATTTCAAACCATTAGAAAAAGGGCCATGGATAAAATAAATGAGGAGAATGATCTCTAAGAAAAACTACTAAGAGATGAATCTAAATTTTAGGATGATCCACTAAATGAAAAAATATGTGAAGAGTTAGACTTAGTCTGAAACACTCTAAGGAGACTTCAAGTAAATAGGATTTGAGGTCTAGAAATGAGTGTCAAACTAAATTGGTTGAGAAATGGAGACAAAGGTACTAAATTCTTCTTTAGATGCATCAAAGAGAAAGGTATCAAAGAACAAATTGATCAAATCTGGAACGAAGGGTCCCTCCATAAAAATCAAGAATATATCCTAAACCATTTCTTCATGTTCTACAAGAATATTTTCACCTCTAAAGGGAACAATGGGGATAGTCACAATGCTAGGGCTTACATCAAGAAAATTATCTCCAAATTTTTTTGGAGGATGAACCCAGATTATCTAAAGGAGTATTTAAAGAGGAAATTAGAAAATCCATCAAATCTATGAGCAATGATAAGTCCTTAGGGACTGATAGATTGCTTATAGAATTCTATAAAACCTTTATAGATTGGATTTGTGATGATTTTCACCAAGTTTACCTAGAAGATCTTAGTATAAGTTCATTGGGGAAGAGTATCAATAAAGGTATCATAAAATTGCTACCCAAAGATGGGGATAAAACCATAACAAATAATTGGAGACCAATATCACTATTGAATGTGTTATAAGATATTAGCAAAAATAATTGCTATGAGATTGGTCAATATCTTACCCAAGTTTATAAATAATACACAAACTTGTTTTATCAAGGGAGAGTATATCTTAGATTACAAGTTGGGAAGCCATGGATTGGGACATAACTCTGTCATGCTTTTGTTATATTTTGAAAAGGCCTACAATAGGGTCAAATGGGCCTTTTTAAGAACAACCATTGAAGCCTTTGGATTTCCATAGTACCTTTTGTAACATGGTTGATACTCTTTAAGTGATGTGATGGCTCAAGTGGAGGTCAATGACTCTCTGTCCTAAGAGTTTAAATTAGAAAGATCCTTCGGGAAAGGGTTTCCCATTGCCCTAACTCTCTTTGTTATTAATTCAAATGTGGTGTATTACTTGTTGAGATTACCCTATTTCTACCCCAAGGTTAAGGGCCTGGAACTCCTTGACCATAATGAACTATTGAATATTTAATTTGTAGATGACACTACAATGTTTGAGATAATCCTATTTCTATCTATTATTCTTGGATGGATAGAGTCCCCCCCCCCTAATTGGCTAAAAGAATATGAATTTTAGTGGGGAGGTCCCCATAAGTAGGTTAGGTACTTGGGGATACCCTTTTCCATCAATCCTAATCTAAAAGAGATGTGGTTGTGGATTAGAACTAAAATTAAGAGAAAATTTGATGGATGGAACAAAAAATACCGATCCTTTGCTGGTAGGATCCAAATATGTCAAAAAATTATGGCTACTTATAGTATTTATGGTGAGATGATGTTGATATGATTAATTGACTTTTGATTGAATTGAGTACAATGCAATGATGTTCCTAGGTTACTTAGGACAATGAAACAAATTGATATGATTTCTAAAAGGAAATAGAATAGACAGACAAAAATGAATTCCAAAAAGTAGAGGGAAGACACAAAAGGACCTGGCATATGAATTTCAAGTGGAAATAGTCAGACAAGGGCACTAGGAAACCTAAATTGGATGACTGCTACTCAAGACCTAATTTCACACTCCTGTTGCTCTAGATCTGCAAGTTCTTCTCTTTCAAGGTCATTGTCAGAACTTAATCTTGAATATCAAAATAAACATAGTAGGAAACTACTCTATAATCAAATAAATTTAACCAAGTTGAGATAACTAAAACATATTAGGAAAATGCAAAGAAAAATTTCCAATTCAAATAATAATTTTATTGTTGATGGCATTATTGATAACACTATCCCCTCGAGGAATTATAAGAGTTTAAAGTCAACCATTTATAAAACTTGACTAAAGGAGTCAGTCAATAAAAACCTTTAGCTAAATAAAACTATGGGTTATCCCTCAATCAATATCATGTTAGAAAATAATGGTAGAATTTAGAACTCACATTGTGTAAGGTGGCATGATGTGTAGGTGTAGGTTGTGAAACTGTGTTGTGGGTATGTGCAGGATCATCGTGGAAAAAATAGGCCCTTAAGTGGAAAAAAATTCAGAAAAATCAGAGTTAGGCAACTTGACTTAAAAATTTGAATAAGTTATCTATATTATTTCAAAAATATGTAAGAATAGAATTTGTAGAAAATTGAATGTAGTTTCTAAACTTCTAGGTTTCTTTTAACAAAAAAACAACTATTTGGTAAAAATTTGAAATTTCAATGTAGTGGTACTTAAATTTCAGGGAAAAAATAATAAGTAGGTGTCTGTCTGACCACCCTAACCACAATAAAATGATAAAAAAATTTATAAGATTTTAGATATAAGTAGAGGACTCATACCCCGATGTGATGCATATTTTTTTGTAATTTTTTTCCAAGTAAATTATTATTTATGATTTTCTTATTACAACTTTTTAAAAAATATAAAAACTTGTATGTCTGACCACCTTAACTTGGTCAAAACTTCATGAAATTAAATTTTCATTTTTTTAATCCTATAGTATGCGAAGCATAGAATGTGGCGCATATTTTGGATTCACAAAATGTGATACCGTTTGAAAGCTAGACGTTTTTCAATCAGCGTATCAATGAGGACTTTATTCATAATTTGAATAGAAAATGAATAATAATTACTTATTAAATTCAAAGTAACTTAGCATAATTTATATCGGTAGAAAGTTGAAAATCTCCTTTAAAAACCCTTTTCATTTCATCAATTTTGGGTAAAAAAATAGTCGTCAGCCACATACCCATCATATTGCCACTTTTTGGCCCATCATGATCCTATACATACCCTTGTTTTAAAAAAGAAGTTATGGATTTTGTGTTAGATCCACATTAAAATGTGGCATGACAATTTTTTATTGATAAAATCCAATTTCCTTGACTTGATAGCTTGTAGGGCTTAAATGCATGAATGCGCAATTAGTCTTCAATCTTCCTCCAATTCACTTCATATCTGAAAACCTGCACACATAAAAGAGGGGGAAGGGTTTCCGTATAGGGGCTTGCCTAAGTCAAACCTCATTTTGGTATTTCTACCTCCACAACAACTATGATGATGTAAAAAGAGAGCTTACCCTTGGTCGGGTAGAGGCTAAATGATAAACAAGTCATAAATTGAAAACTTGTTGCAACTCACCACTCAAATCTATATTCCTTGATGGACTGAAGTCATGTACTCATCACCTTCAAAGAAAAAATGTTGCTTCATTTGAAGTCTTGCAAGTGTTAGTACTCACAAAACAAATGAACACAAAACATGAACAATCTTACATTAAAACATGATGAATGGCTAACATGATGCTTGACTAAAATAAATATTGTTGTAATTTTGTTAATTTTGCTCTTGACTGATCTTGATTGCTCAATAATAATCTCAATTACCTTCTCCAACATGCTTGGATTAAAAGGGTGAAAATGATTTGTATTTATATGCAATTATTCTAATTTCCCAAATATCAACAATAGTTAAAAAATAAATTCACATTTTTAAATAATAAATACTGACAATAGCATATTCAAATTGGAGCCAAAAAGGGTTGGACAAGGGTGGTGGGTTCCCTAGTCCAAATCTATCCTTGTCAGAGCCCTAAACGTCGAGGATGAATATTAAATTCTTATTTTCCTTCTCATTGTTTGATTTTTTCAAAATATTTATAAAACAGATAATTAAATGAATAATTAGGCCCAATCACATGTGAGGAGAGAGACATAGTGTGAAATTCTCAAGGGTGATACTTTTTTATGCTACATTTATCCCGCAGTTTATTGAGAGTATGAACTTACCCTCAAACTCACACTAAAATACATATAAGCCAAGAAGGGTTCAATTATCCAAACATTGAAGAGATAGGACATTGATTCTAGGGGATGAGCTAGCCCCCAGATTCAAGATCCTATGGAAAAACAATATAAGGACAAAGAAATGCACACACATTAAGTAAAATGCAACATGAAAATCATAAAGCATACACAATGAAGACACATAACATAACACAATGCAAACATAAAATGAAATGAAAGAAAACACGATGAAAACACAATACAAACATAAATAAGACACATAAAACATATAATCAATCACAAAACAAAAACAAAAGATTAGAACTAAAAAGGATTTGAGTTAGTAAGATAGACAGACCTCAGTCTTAAATTTGTCTCAAATACCAAACGTCAGATCTCTCAAATATGACTTTAGACAAGATAGTGCTCTCATGAGGACCAACAAGTTACGTTATGCCAAGCCACTCATGAGCTAAATGGATCTACTAGCTAGCAAGTTGTGTTATGATAGGTGTCCATGCAATATGATGAGTTTCACAGGGCTAGCAAGTTGCATTATGCTAGTTATCTCATGAAATACATGGCTTCATTAACAAGAAAGTTTTGTTATGCTAGGAGGTCATGTTAAAAGGTTCTCAAGAACATGAATCGGTAAGTTGTGTTATTCCAAATTCATTAACCATTTTGCAAATCATGCCTCAAGGAGCATACAAATTTTAATGTCATGGAGGGTTTTTTAATGTCACATGGGATGAAATCACCTCAATGGGTGTACAAATTTTAACATCATGGGAGACAAATCACCTTAGCTGGTGTACAAATTTTAACTTCAGGAGGGATGAATCACCTGAAGGGTTGCACAAAATTTTAATGTCACATGGGAAAAAATATCAAAAATCCATGCCTCAAGGGGCATTATAAATAACACCACCACAAAGGGTGCATGACAACAAATTGATCATTATATTTCAAAGGATACTACTCAACACATGGGAGGCCACACCTTAGGGAGTATGACACCTCCACTAAGAGAGGGAAAATCATGGAATGAAGGATCAAACCTTAGGGGTTATCAAGCATAATACCACCACTAATGGGACATAGTTATGACATGAAAAGTCACACTTTAGGGGGGTATCAAGCCTAATACCACCACAAAGAGGACACAAATATAGATTGACAAGTCCACACTTTAGTGAACATCTTATATGATATTAATACTAAAGAGGACATTATGTGAGAAACAAGGCCACCTTTTAGGGGATATCATGTGTAATATCACCACTAAAAGGGGCCACATGGCTTAAATTCTTATTCAATAATTCTAATATATGGGGTAATATGCACCCCTTTAAAATGTTAGTGTAATTTCTACACTAATATTTTAAGGAGATAAGTGAGATGAAGAAAGAATCCCTTATACAAAGGAATACACCTTACATAAGGCTAACCAACCTTGTCCCCAAAGTGTAAGGACAAGGACAAGCTTATGTGGATATTATCTTGTTGCTCTTTATTAGAGAAATATGATTGCACAAAATGCTCTTGTGTCCCCATGCATGACAACAAGTATCATGTGATACTATAATTCCCACATAGCAAGGAGAAACACCATAACTATTAATTTATTATTTTTTATATAATTACATGTATGGATCCACATCAATTTCATATACTTGAATTAAACATTGCATTTTTTTGTTTAAAGCACAACACTCATCAATAGAATGACCAAATATTCTATGGTATATACACAAAATTATGAGTTTTTATTAACATGTTTAACATCTTTTATTTCATGAAGAGGTGGTAATATAATTAATTTCCATTGTAAAAGTGTGAATAAGGTACATTCTATCTTGAAAAAAGGATGGGGAGTGGGAAGAATGCCATCTCCAGTAGGGTCATGAGTTTGGTTTAGGTTTGGGGTTGTAGTAAATGCCTTATGTAGAGGTGAATGACCTTGATAACCAATTCCTTTTGTATTGTCAGATGTTGTTTGTTCCAAGACAGTGGATTTCATGTTCATTCTTTGTCACAACCTTGTTTAGCAATAATCTTAAATCATTGGCCATAAAAATTTTCTAGGCTAATGGGTGTATCACTCACTTTGTTTTCATAAGATGGAGGATCATTTTTGGGCATGGGCTTATCTTGATTGGAATTGCAAAGGGCTTTCATGCACAATGGGAGAGGTATAAATAGTAAAGCACTCTCTTTGTGGGAGGAAGAAAGCATCTCAAGTGAAGGTATTGTAGGCTTTGTTGATTGTTGAGGATGGTGAGAAGGTGACACTGGTGGAGGATAGAGGACAATGTTGATTCTAATGGTAGGTAATGTATTATGTATGGATTTTTCAGAGATCTCTTCATCTTGCACCAAGATAGCTTCACTTGGAAGATATGCATTGGGAGACAAGGAAATCTGATCTACATCACTTGTAGGAGAAGCATTACTAAAGACACAACATGAAACATCAACCAAGGATCTTAAAGAAGACATCATTTTTCCAAATCATGAGATCATAGATCTCATATAGGAGAGAATGAACTCCCTCTAACATTGGTAGGTGAACTACGAAGAGGCCTCTGATTTCCCATCAAAAGATATGTAGGCAGAGTCATCACGAATGAACCCTCGAGGTTTAGGTATGGGTCTAGGATTGACCCTAACCTTGGGAGCTTACCACTCTTGTTTGTAAACATTTAAGTGGCGACGTCAAGTTGATGCCACTATGGTGATTGGATAAGTTATGAAGTCAACACTTCAGATTTAGATGTAGGATGCTTGATTAGTTAAGTTGGTAGTTGATGCGAATTGAATTTAAAAAAAATTGTAGTGATGGAAAGGCAAATTTTACAATTTTAAAAATGATCTAGAACTTCAAACACCAAATTGACAAAACATAATTAGACAAAAAGGTGGTGACATGAATAGAAATTGAATGAATAAATTCTTGAATTTATTGTATGTTATCCTCAACATGGATTGAGCTCTTGTAATTGTAAGACCTTGATTCCTTTTTCAACATCATTTATCTTTTTCAAATTCGATTAAGGCTTGTTTTATTTTTATTTATTTTTAAGCCGAGAGGCTTCTACAATGAAAGCACAGGATGAGTGTACATTTTTTGAATCTATGTTTATTTTAACGTTCTCCTACTTGACGACGGTTATATATATTATAAAAGAAATATAAGAAATGTAATCGACATACATATAAAAAAAATGTAACCGACATGCAACTTGAGAGATATTCTATATATACTATCTAATATCTCTCAATTTTTTTATAAATATTAGTAATAAATAATTAATATATATATATATTAGTTGGTATTAAACAAAGCAAAGTAGACCCTATTCTTTTAAGGCTTGTTTTGTTTTACTTCCGCCGCTGGCTTGATAAAGCTACGTGAGAAGATAGGAAGATCAAGTAAATTGTCCACTGGTCCGGCCCACACAATGACATTTACAAATTTTGTCATATTCGGGTGCTTCGGCGAAAGGAATGCTATTCATTTTGATAGGTAATGTGACTGAATTATGATGCCCCCAAGAAGAGAATATATATGAAGAGTCAATAATTTTTATTTTTATTTTTATTTTTTTTATTTTTTTTTGTTGTTATTGTTGTTGTTGTTGTTCAAGACTGAAAGGCTGTAACTTAGCTGATGCCCAGTAGCACACGGAGAAGAAAATGCCCCTTCCATCATAAACCCTCAAAAATTTGATATGGTACGCTCCACTAATGCCCAGTAGTACACGGAGAAGAAAATGCCCCTTCCATCATAAACCCTCAAAAATTTGATATGGTACGCTCCACTAACTTGCTTTCCTAGCCTTACTTGTACGCCAATATATCCCTAGCCAGCTCTTAAGATCGGTACGGAGCACTGTGCTTCTTACAATTGTCTATCGACCTTAAAAACCACCGCATTCACAGCCTCTTTCAATTATTTGTTGCTGCCTTTCTGCACTTCTGGTAACAGTAGTGAATTACAGTGCCTGCTAAAGGCAATGGAGTATTAGTATTGGGTGCTTGTAGATAATGAACATATTGAATGGCAAGTTGATCTTGTACAGAAAAGCGGGAATGAAAAGTGGTCTGGTTTTATAGTTGGGCGGCTTCTCTGTCTGCTCTTTATTTTTGTGGATTACCAAAGCTGAGAACTGAAGAGAAGAAAGCACGGGGCAATTGGGCGGTGTGTACTACACAACATAATCGTTTGAAATTGCTCGTCGACTATGTCGAAGTAATAAGACATTCTTCTTTAGCTAGAGCAAAAAGTATGTTCAAAAGTGGCTTATGGGGCCCTCTACATTAAACCAAAGGGTCCCTCATCATTAAACCAAATATGTGAGAAGAGTCAACTGTTGGTGCGCCAATAACGAAACTTTTTAGTAGTGGCATCTTATCAACAATTACAACTTAAGGAGTAATGATTGTTCTAAAAACCACCTAAAGTTATGTCATAGTCAAATGCAAGTTTTCAACCTTCAACACGTCAACGTAAAATTGATCCTTATGATTCTGATAAGTTGAGAAGATAAAGCTTAGCTTACCTTTAGTTGAGTTGCTAAAGATGCATGTGGTTAAGAAAGCATTCTTAAGATCCCTAGAAGAATCTTTTTATAAGAAACCCTATCATCTAAAGATTTGTTTTAAAAAGGATCTTGTTCTTAAAGAAAAATAAAATGAAATCCATATTTAAATTGCAGATGCACAAATAGTCTTGTGTAAAGAAAAAACTGAAACAATTTCATTCTTATTAATCTTAAGATTATTAGGTAAGAATTTGCATAATTTTTTAGTATATTCTAGAGTATTCACAAATGTCATACCATTATCAATATGTCAAATCTTAGAACTTATTTCTGCTAAATATTAGAAAAAAGTTACTTAGTTAGACAAGATTGAAGCTAATGTTATAGGTGAATTAACTCACATCCATATGCAATTGGCATATGATCCTAGAGTCCAACATTATTTTGATATACTAGTGGTAATTATCCTTGAAGTTTATCACATGCTATTAAATAGAGATTGGTCTAAGACACTAAAGTGAGGGATGACACTCTAATGAACAAATATAGAAGGTAAAAGGAATATGAAAGTCACAACAAATAAGGTACAATAAAAAAGACCAAAGTGTAAAGGAAAATAAGGGAAGCCAAAAGATAAAAAGTGAGATCTAAGCTATAGGTTATATGAATATATGTTGCAACAAGAATTATAAATCATTGAACAAAATTTTTAGGTGTGACCTTATCCTTTAAATTTTTATGCTTATGCACATCAAGTAACTCATCATGGTACTAACAAAAGTGATCAAATATATCTTAATATTCCATTATTTTTGTTCTTCTTTGCTTACCTTTCCAATTACATGTGTTTCTTCTTGATTTTTTTTTTTGTGTTAGACATAACACATTATCAACATGGGTAACATTCTAAGTAAATTCATTTCTTATCTATTATTATTTGTTAATTTGTGGTTGTGCTAGAAAGATAGGAAATGGACACATCACAACTTTTTCCCTTAATTTCCTTAATCTTTTGAGTGTGAAATTTGGATATTTGTATTAATTTAACTTCTTTTTTTCTTCTTATTGAGTGTGTTCTTTCTTTACATCATATTTTTTATACTTAGATACATTAGTCTAAACTTTAAGATCTTATTATTCTATTTGTTTATCATTTTATTGTTATTATTGTTCTTAAAATATATCTTGAAATGCCTTATAAATATATTATAATCCTTCTGTGAAGTTTTTTTCTTGAATTGGAACATATGTATCCAAAGTAAAGTGCTTCGCTCCATAATTCATTTAGGTTTCTGTTCAAAAAAATATCTTTCATGGAATCCAAGCAATATAGATAATTTGTTTATGACATGGATAATGTGGCATATGACTGGTAGTGAGGTGATGCAACCCAAGGTTTTGGAATTATATTTATGTCAAAGGCCTGTCCCATATGAGCTTTTGAAGCTCACTTTGCCCATCAATGAGACCCAGCAAGGTGCTTAAATCAATCTCAGACGTCCTTTTTTTTCACTTTTTTACCCGCCGCTATTGTATTCGCACATAAAGAGGTGTTTTTGAAAAAACAGAGGTACCTAGTTATTGAATCCGCTAAATTTTCGCCTGTAACATCACTGAAACAATGTGAAAAATGGTAATTCCTTCGGTATCGGAGTTTCGTGCAACTTTTAGCTCAGAACACTGGCAGCATACACGTGGAAATAGACGCCGCGACATTGCAAAGGAAAATTGTCCACTGGCGGGGCCCACACAATAACTTTACAAATAACGGGGCCAAATGAATTGTCCACTGGCGAGGCCCACGCAAACTCTTATATGAGAGGAACGGCAACCACGTTAAGGAGGCATACACGTGGAAATAGTTGTCTGGTCATTGCAAAGGAAAATTGTCCACTGGCGGGGCCCAGAATTGTGATTTTGCCAATATCCACTACAGAAGAGAAACTTCAGAATAAGAATATAGCTATGTGAAGACGCAGAGTTAGGTTCTTACAGTCTATTTAGCTTTTTAACGATGGGTTTTCCCAATGCCTTGCAATCCTCTCTGCATTCTTCATTGCTTGTCACTAACGGTGGATATCTTAACAACCGAGGAGCAGATGTGATGAGAAACAATCGGTTCTCTATACATCCCTCATGGCTTCGCTCCAAGACTGTATATGATGCATTGCTTCACCATCGAGGAGTAGATGCGATGGGAATCAATCATTCTTTTGTTCATTCTTCAGGGATTCTCACCAAGACCGGCGCATTTCTTAAACATGGAGAAGCAGATATGACGGGAATCAATCAATCGTCAGTGCATTATTCAGTGCTTCCCACCAAGACGGGATATGATGTATTTCTTAACCACAGAGGACCAGATGTGAAGGAAAGTATAGCCAGCCTCATCTTTCATAATCTCGAAAACAAAGGATTGATGGTGTTTTTCGACAAGAAATCGATCCAAGCTGGGGAAAACGTACCTCAATCGATAGAAGAAGCGATTCACTCAGCCTCTGTTCATATTCTCATATTCTCGCCCACTTATGTACAGTCGGTTTGGTGCCTGAAGGAACTTCAGCTCATCTTCAAAACAGAGGCTCCCATCATTCCCGTTTTTTGTGGAATTCAGCCTTGCGAGCTTCGAATGAAGAACGAAGAGGGTGTGTATGCTCGAACATTTCAGAAGCACACTGCAAGGTTTGAGAGTCATGTACTTGAGGAATGGAAGGAGGCCCTTTCTAAGGTTTCGTTCATCAAGGGCTATATTTTTGAGGGGTAACAAAAATCCTTTTACTTGTTCTCTTGCTCTGTTTTCATGTGTTTTCTCATTCTTGGTTACTTAAGGGACATTAACATTAAATGGAATTTGAATATATGAAATAATCTTTTGAGGGGAGATTTGTTGTGTATATTTCAGAGATCAGGGACAACTGCTAGAGGAAGTCGCAATGAGTGTAACGCAGTTTATTGATATGGCGAAATTCCAACCAAATGTGCCCTGCTTTGATCTTCAAGATGATTCAAAGATTCGATAGGTACTCCTGTTTGTAATCCTTATTCTGTGCGTACAACATCAGAAGAATCTCCTGTGGGTGTTGCCATTGTACTTCTCATTGTTTTGATCATGATCTGGTACCAGTCTTCTGGAGAGAATGAGTCAATTGTATTATGTACCCATATAGTTATTGTTGTTTTTAGTTTATAGATCTATTAAAATGGCGCTCTGCGTTTATACTTTTATCAACGGTCGGTCGATTTGTTTTGCACCAAGCTATGGGTTTTTCTTCTAATTAAAGTTGTTTCACAAACGCCTTTTGTTTTTTTATTTTATTTTTATTTTTTTCAGTTAATTTAGGATGAGATATAGAGTGCGCGCATGACTTGTGATGGATTTTATGAACTTAGTATCATTTTCTGCTTGCATTGCCTGAGACAGTAAAGATCTCTAAAGATTTATAGTAATTAATTAAACAATCAATCAATTAACTAAGATCCGGAGGTGAGTTTCGAAACAAGTTTTTATGCATATTGAAGCAAATGTTAAAATTGATAAAAAGGATAAGGTGTTTAATTTTGTGATTAATAATGGATGTTATGGTATAGCACACATTTTGTGCACTTATTCCGCTGTTCTTGTGTTGTTAAGTAGTAGCAAATGCAAGAGTGATTTGTACAATTGTTAAATTTAGATAGGATATCTTAGAACGTTTGGGTGGTAGTCGAGATGATGGAAGGCTACTAAATTGGTGGAAAATCCTTTTTCATGGAAAGTGGATAATAGAAGATGATTGAATGAGGTAGAGATGGCATATTTTTAATATCTGGCTTAGACACACAATTTGAATGTCTTGATGTAGAAAATGATACACAATGTCTAGTTGGAAAGGGTTTGGCTTGGGCCTATATTTAATTTTGAATTTAAAATTTGAGGGTTCAATTTCATTCCTCATAATCAAATGTAAGAATGAAAATTCTAGTGACTAGGAATTGGCTAAGGGTTAAGATTTTGTTTGTTATAGTCAATCTAGAAACTTGGGTCAAGGAGGCGCTAAAACAAAAAAAATCATGCACTAAGACCAAATACTCAAGATGCCCACACAAAGTGGCATTAAATGAATGGCAAAAGGCTAGGGTATGCACTTTTCACCATTACAATTTGCAAAGTCCACTTTGATTTGTGAACCTACACATGAGTCAAGCATACCAAAGTACAAAATAGTGAAAAAGAAAACACAACATAATCTCAAATAGCCAAAGTAATGATCTCGAGTCCACTTGTAAACTACAAATGTAGTTTGAAAAATCATTATTAAGGACATGCTAAATTAAAGCATGATATTGTGATAATGTAAATATAAAGAATGTTGAATGGAAAAGGTAAGGCCATTTGTGGGTAGAAGAAAGAGTGTTTAAGTGGTATGAAGGAGAATGAAGAGAGACTTGATATCATTCTTGGATGTTTAGATGATTTTTGGAAGGAGTCTTTCAAAGGCGTGAAGAAAATAAGTAGACCCTACAAGTGCTTTGGATGATAGGGTGGACACTTTAGAGAATAAATTTAGTTTACAACATATTATCCTAAAATGGTTCTTCAATGAAAATGATGGACTAAAATTGAGGATCACTTTCCTACGCCAATAGTTAAATGAGGGTCTTCCTTAGTCTAATGTAGATTTTTGTTTCAATAAAGACCATTGTGACATCTTGGAGGATATGTATAAGCTTAAGGAAGAAGAGTATAAATAGGAAAACATGATTAAACATCATGAAATTGAGCCATAAATCATCATAATTAACCTATGAAAGATTGAAATCCCCACCATGACAATGATCGGGATCTAACCTATAAGCACATTCTCTCAAGGACACAACAAGAGAATAGGATGAGGGAATAATCTACCTCAAATCCACATCTTGACCACTCCCTTAGCCAATGATTTTATACTTAGCTTGATTCATATTCCAAAGGTTATGTCACAATTTCTCTGACCCCCATACCCCAAAAACATATTAAGCTCCATCCCTTTCTAGCACTTTGAGAGGGTATTGGAGTCCACCCAACTCCAATATTAAGAGAGGGTATCAGAGTTAAAATTTAGCCATTATATAGGTTTTTCTAAAATGGCATGGCTGCTTGGGAAGAAGGGTTCCAGGCTTCCTTCTTTTTCATTTGTTGTTGCATGTGAGCCCTATTCTTTGAATGTGTGATTGGATTCTTCTCCTCTATTCTATCATTTGTCCTTCACTATTTTGTTTCTGTGTGGTTGTGAGAAACTCATCTTTAAGATTCTTTTGATTGCTACAATTATTTATGTTTTCTTCTTTGAAAATATTCATTGCATATTCTGAAGCTATTTTGGTAGATATCTTTAGGTTTCTATATGGATGGACATAGAGGGGGTCTAGGTGGACCCCTATCTTTTTCATTTAAAGATGTTATTTGGATGGATGAGATTTACACTTTTGGGCATATTAATATTATAATTTTTCTCATGCAAGCTATGCATGATGCTAAGATCGATCAAATAATAAAGAATAGTTATGGAGATCAAATGGATGTTTGAAAAAGAGTGTGGAAAAACCCATTGTGGTTATTAATCTAGAAACCATTGTTGAGGATGTGCTTTATTTATATAAACATGCATTGATGTGTAAGTTCATAGGTTTCCAAGCTATTTTTTCTTTCTTGGAGAATTAGGTTCATAATACATGGTAGTCATATAAGGTTTGGAGGTTGTTTTGGCTACTCGTGGATTTTTCTTTGTAGTCTTCACTAGAATGACATATAGACATAATTCTTTTGAAGGAAGACCGTATTTTCATAGTCAAGCAGGTTTGTTCATGAAGCCTTCGAATGTTGGATTTGATCCAATGAAGGAGCTTCATTTTGGATTCTAGTTTGAGTTCTTGACCATTTTTGTAAGCGGGTTAGTCATTGGACTTATAGATGGCTTTCATCTACAGGGAGAGTGACCCTTTTGAAATCTATTGTTCAGGCTCTCCCTCTTTACAAGTGCTTTGTGCAGGTTTCCCTTCCGAGTTTTGTGAAGGAGTTTGATTCCCTTGTTTGCACTCTTCAAAGTGGAGTTTGGCTAAGTGGGAGTTTGTTTGTAGGCCGAAACAAGAGGGCAGTGAAAAACTCAGGGGATGCAGGGGCTACCTCCATCACGAGGATGACACAAGACAAAATAGGACTAGCTCCCAAAGAAGGTGAACCCTTCTTATGACCACCATTCTAAGTGAGGTCATCCTTTGGCTTGCGCTTCAACAGAGGATGCCAAAGGATGCTAGATCTCTACAAAAGAAGCAGTGGCAAAGGAGGGAGAGGACATAGCCACGATAGACACCACCATTGTGTTTGGTATGTCTATGGGCCGAGAAAAGGGAGGGATTCTGAAAGGGACATCAACAGATGAAGCTCGTTGAAGGAGCGATGGAGACCTACACCCTTTTTGGGTGAGCATCATCAACACCCACTGGGGGAGATGGAAGCAAAACCAAGATGATTGGAACTAATACAGAAATGACAAAAGGAAGAGAAACAATAGGGGATGCAGAAATAAGAGCTACTAGCTCCCCCTCTATCTTTTGTAAGGTGGCTTGTTCTATAGCTAGAGCCTTTCTCTTGCACTTGCGCTCACGTGTAAGTTGATTATGTTGGCTTAGGGCACTAGAAGTCATGGCCTGAGAAGGAGCGAGATGTCCCTGTTTTGTCATAGGAGTGTCCTCCACAACCGCAGCTAGGGGAAGGACAACCTCCTAGATAGGAACATGAGTAGGGAGTGCAGGAGTAGAGACAATAGCAAGTGGAGAAGTAGACACAAGTGCCTCAATAGTGGGCCTCTTTTCCATTGTTGGAGGGGTAGAGGAAGAGCAGTGGGAAGCCATGGAGGCTGAGACACAGGAGCAGCCCCATGAGAACCTTTTCCCTTGTTGCAGACAACGACTCTAGGAATCGTGAGCAAGACCAGAAGTTTGAAAACTTGACACTTAGATTTTTGCCAAGCAGGCACCATCAAGCTTCCCATGCAGGGCATGGGAGAAAGATTTGAAGACACCACAATAGGGCGAGAAGCATAAATGGATGGAGCAGAAGACATAGAAGAGAAAGGACTTTGAGCGTGTGCAAACTTCCCCTTCCCCTTTTATTGGGAGGAGGCAACTTGATATTGTGCAATCATGGTGCCTTTCACGGAGATAGCAGAGTGAGACACTAGATAGCTCACTTTTGGCACCTTGTCCCTAGTCTTATATTTGACATAAGCACAATATAGTAAATCTATCCTTGGAGGGAGAGGTTTGACTAGAGCAGGAAAGAAGTTGTCCAATGGAAAGTCCCCACACAACACTAGTGGTTTATAACTGGTGTCATGCACAACGTTCACATAGCCTTCATGAGAGAACAAGTAAGCCATTTGTGAACCACCAAAGCGATGCCATTCATGGAGACCAACCAAGGAACGCCTAGCCTCACTCTGAATAAGTTCAACTTCGGGATTATGACAAAAGAAGTATCCATGGCCCTAGGTCCCACCAAGATTGAAAGAGTAATGAAACCAATAGGAGGGACTAAGAGTCCATCATGTGTACGAATAGTGGTCTTGGACTCTTTGTACTCCTCTATATGTAATGTTTTTATAAATAGAGTTTCTTCTATTATAACATTCACTTGGCTCGTAGGGTCAACTAGGACACCAGTTACAATATTTCCATTTATTCAGGCGGTAATATATAAGGGAGAAGGCTACTTATTCATAGGTGAATCCTATGAGGTAAATGTTGTGTCAAGTGATGTGCTTGTAGACTAAGTAGGAGGAATATGTGTGAATGAGACCATGTTAACGTATTATGATGGAACAAACTTAGAAGACTCTGAGGATTGAGAAATTAGACAATGACCTATCCAAATCCTACTTCCAAATATCCAAGATCCCTTCTAACTACGTAGTTAGGGGTCGTAGATTAGGTCGCAAGGCTATAGGCCCCACAACACGCAAATCTACAACACACCTAGGACACAAGAGAAGGTTCCCCGATATCAAGAAATAAAACAAAGATATTCATGTCAGGTTCACCAAAAATGTAGAATAGGGGGATCCATCACCCTTGGGGCTCTAGGTCACAAAAGAGGCCCAAGGAATGGATTTCCCTAAACTACATCGGGTTGACTAGACAGGTTGAAAAGGAAAAAGTACTAAGGCTGAAAAGGAAGGGAAAATAGTGTACTGTTTCCTTTTGCTAAAACCAAGTGTTTGTAGAGTTAGAAGAGCCAATTACAAAGGTTTTGGTCTACTGCCTAGACAACTCACTATTTGAGGATGGTAGCACAAATCTCAGACTCTAGTGCAACACGATGGTGTCTTAGGGACACGTTAGCATCCTGTACGAACAAAGGTCCAGAAAGAAAATAGGAAACACTAAGAACCTACTAACTGTCTAATTGTTTGAGTTTAATGTTTTTGACAAAGAACAAAAAAGTACAAAGAATAACAAGTAGAACAAGAAGGATACTTGAAAGGGATTATTCTAGAAATGATGAAGAAAGGATAGAAAGAGATACTGAACTTCCCACGAATTGATTCTTTGATTAGCTCCACTCAAACGTGCCTACACATAGAGAGACAAGAAAAATGTTGGGTTTTGTTTGAGGTCTACCTCAGTCAAACCCCTTGTTTTGGTGTTCTCACCTCCATGGATAGCCAGATAGCCACAAGATATAGAAATTTTGATAAAGAAAGTAGTACAACTAGATAGAAAGCAAAGACAACAAAGTGTTATCCAATAAGCATGATGATGCAACCAAGTAGAAAGACACAATGTTACCTTCCCAACTATGAGCTCTCAAGGCCAATAGTAGAAGGAAGAGAGTGACACCACCACGTAGAGAAGATGAAGCTTGACTATCCTGCAATGGCAATCGTGTTGCCATGAGAGTACATTGTTGAAGCCAAATAAGGAGCTTCCAGTAAGAAGAATAACAGTGCAGAGGCAAGAATGTGAGAATGGGAGAGTGAAGTGTTAGAATGTTAGAAAGAGCATGAATGAATGAAGTTGAATGAATTGAGTTTGAATGAGAAAAATGGAAGCAAGAGATCGAATTTTGTTGGTCAAGGGAGGTAGGGAACGTTACTCTTTAGAACCCATCAAAAACATAACACTTTTGTAGATCCCAGAGGCAGGAAGCTTGTTAGGATGGCAGTGCAGTGTGTGGACGTTTGTGTAGTGCATGCACATCCCTAACAAAATTCCTCCACCAACACAAAAAGATGCAACGAGTTGGATGGGACAAGGTGGCGACAATGTATTTTACGTCATCGAGTTTATATTTTCTAAGATGGGGGAAATTAAATGGGGAATTTTCCTAGGGTACAAATTCGCGCCATTACAAAAACATGCATAGGTATGTAACAATCTAAAAGTGTGATTCTATGAAAACTCGGGTCTCTAAGAACTGAGCTCAAAAAATCAATATGCCCTATTTGATGATTAGGAGCACATGCAAGCATGAATGAGGGTTTTTAAGCATTCAAAAGAGTTGATGGATGAAATTAGCTACAAAAATGAATGCCCTTAGGAGGTATGAGGCAAGGAAAGTGTTGACAAAATAAATATGCTAATGAAAATGTGGAATAATGTGATTAATTTATGTTTTTTGCAAGGAACAAAATTCTCTAAATTCTCTATTTTTCCAAAATAAACATGTAACATTTGCAAATTGAAATGAAATAACTCAAATCTTATCCCTAAACAAGCAAAATCAGATATAAAATAATGCAATTAAAGCCAAATATTTCGTAATTTTGATCTATATTGAACACACTAAAGTGTGTTTTAATGTTGAATGAACAAAGAATGCAAATGTTTAATTTTGAAAATGAAAAAAAATTCAAATTAATGACAATACCTTCAAATAATCTAGGTTTTTGATATTTTTTTCAGATTTTATTTTGTAAAAATAAAAAAATTGCAAGTGTAGGATATGTCAGGCTCATTAAAATATGAAGTGGAAAAAGTGATCTTAGATCCAACTAGTAAATTAACTAAGATTACCTCATTTCTCTTTTGACTCCACATTCAAACACAAACCAACTAGGGTTTGATGATTGGCTTGTTGCCATAAGGGAGAGTCAATCTCCTAAGGTTTGGTTCTTTTGAGTTGCAAAGAGAAGAAATTTGATGTGCATTTTAACAAGCAAGCCTATTTGACATAAACCTTAGATCTGAAAAGTGTAATTTATCACATAGAAAAAAATGAAAAAATGATGAAACAATTATAGATTTGGAAAAGGGATACAAAGAGGAACCTGTGACTGAAAACTAGGCCTGAATTTAAGGCTCAAGGGTGATGCCACCCTAGACCAAAAAATGTTGCTTTTTCAAGATTTGTAAACTTCAAATGGTAGGTTACAATCTGCTATGTGTTTCCTATGACCTGCTGCTGATGAAACTTTCAAATATGGTCTGTACACATGAAAAGAGGGGAAAAGGATGTGCTATATAGGGGCTTGCCTAAGTCAAACCCCGTTTTGATGTTTTCACCTCCAGGAATAACAAATGATGATGATTAAGAGGGTTTACCCTAGGTTGGGCAAAGGCCAAACAACAATAATTAACTAAAATAGTAAATGGTAAATGGTAATGTTCCCTTGGTTTGAAATATTAGTCGAAGTGATATCCACACCATGAGTTGTCACCAAAGGTTGTTTGATGGATGCTTGAATGGCTTGAAGCCTTGCAACATGTTAGTCCACAAAACACGACAGATTGTTGGAGCTAGCATGCAGAAGATAACTCAATCCATCTTCATAAGAATAACATGATTGATCACAATAGCTTCTTGTTCATAATGATTTTGGATGTTCAAATGAAAAGAAAACTTGTTTATATATGCATCCCAATTGACATTTTTCATTATAGACTGACTTGGGGTCACTTTACAACACACAAGGCTAACAGCCAAAACATTGAAATTTGAAATATGTTACCCTTAGGTCACGGGTGCCCGACCCCCATCCCTAATTGGGTGTTTTTGTCCAAATTTGTCAGGATGTCAAGGATTTTAATATATTTTCATAATTTGGCCCCAAAATGAATAATTATTATTATAATTAATGTTATAGGAAAAATAGTGTGTCCATGTAGTGTGAAATTATCAAGGTCAACAAATTGTGATGCTACAACTAGATGTAGAAATGCTAAAAGTTAGTGTACAAATGTTAAAATATAATGTTGAATGTATACACCACATTGATTTTGTAGAGGTGTGCTATAAGGTAGGTCCCCTATACTTAAACTATTTAGACAAGCCCTAAGTGCACACATCCCATGAGGCAATGCAAGTATAGTACTACACACAACATCTACACCATGGAATAAGGTTAAGACTTTAGGTTTAATAGAATGTGGATGCATTAGGGTAGAGTATGGATTTGCCAAAATAGAGAGAGTGCATTGTTACATAAAACTACACCAAACTAAAAAAATGACAAACCCATGTAAAAATTTATAAAAATCACTCAAAGCACACTTTGTGAAGACAAAAATTAGTTAGAGATATAATCCACTTGGGTGTGCCAAAATGTATATACCATTATATAGAACAAAATAATAAAAAACAACGCATTAAATAAGGTTCATATTCTATACCTAATTAGACCTTTGCTTGAGCTAAGGCAAGCAAACAATTGACTACAAAAGAACAAACTTCTAACCAAAACAAACTTTGATGACCAAATGATTTGTGTGGAGAAATTTAATGTGAGCTGCTAGGAAAAAGAGCAGTCAGCAAAAGAGTGCAAATAAACAACTTAAAAACAACTCCACACCAAGATTAGCCTAAGTTGGAAACAATGCAAGACAAAGCAAATCTAAATGGAACCTTTATATCTATACAGCCTAAATAAATGGCCCCCAATCTGATGCTCCTTTGATGGCACAAGATGTGAGATGTGAGATGCAAATGGTGCTTGGAAACATGAAAATAGCTAAGTGTTGGTTGAGAGACAAAACTGCAAGAATTTGGCTAGCACAAATGATCTCCCAAAATGAGAGAAAAGAAGGGGTATTTATAGAGATTTTTGGACTCTCTAGGGAAATGGATGGTTGAGATTGAGCCACCAAGATCAAGATGTAGGGCTAACGTGAGTTGAGAACTCACAAGCTCCTCACATCTTGACATGTAAGTATGGATTTAGCCCTAAAAGGTGAAGTGGACATGAGGTGGAAGGAGAAGGACATGACATGGAGAGGGTACAAAGTACCTTGGATTGACAAGATCTCCTCATAAAGAAGGCTGCACTTGTCCCCATGTGTGGGTGAGAGGATATGGGGAATTAAAAATTCCTCAAATATTCTCATGGGGAAGAGGGAAGGAATTTAAAATTCCTTAAATGCATTGGGGGATTAAAAAGTGAATTAAAAATTCACATGGGGAAGGGAGATGCCTTGCCCAAAAGGAGAAAGTCTTTAATAGGGTTGACTAAGGACACATGTCATAAAGGACATGGGGAAGAGAAAAGGAATTTAATATTCCTTGGAAGGATAAAAGGAATTAAAAATTCCTTGAGAGGTTGATTAGGCTAGCTAGTGAAGGATTAGAGGAGGGTTAGGTGGCTAAGAGAGATTAGAGGCCAACTTGCAAAAGTTGGAGGATGTGACACCTCCTAATCAAAAATTAGGCATGTGCACATCCTAATGATGAGATTAGAAAAAGGATTAGGATAAGATAAAAATGGAGGATGTGACATGAAGGGAATTAAATAAATGGAATATTTATTTAATTCAATTGATGGAATGAGGATTAAAGAGATAAGGTATTATTGATTAAATACCTTAGGGATTTGGAAAAATTAAAGCTATTAATTAAATAATAGTAGTATTACGAAAATAATGAAAATAAGATGAAAGAGGATGAATTTAGATAAATTAAGTGTCCAAATTTAGACATCTACATTTTGTTTAAGATGATTGATTGTGTTTTAGAGATAATGTTTGCTCATTTCAACAACACGGCCTTGCATTGCATCTAATTCCTATTTTTATAAATGGCTTTGTGAAATGGTTGATTGATTTACATCTTGGATGACAATGATGCATGGATAGAATTCGATCTTGTATGGTAGAGGGATGAGATAGATTCATTTACAAGGGAGAATAAGAGCTTATTCATTTAGATGAGAGAATAAGAGGTTACAAATAACATCTTGTGATTGGTGGATATGATTAAGGTAATAATTGGAAACAGATAGATGGTGGAGATTTTCTTAATTTTGATAAGGGTGAGGATTAAAAAAGGGTCATGCAAGATTAGTTTTATTTATTTTTAAGCAAAGTGATAGAAGAATGTTAAAATGATTAATTTGTTGACTAAACTTAATTTGTTTTTGTAACTAATGATGAAAGAAATTTTAAATGAATTAAATAAATATTATTTATTTATTTTATTTATAAGAAAATGTTAGAATAATGATTGATATAATTTAATAAATTTATTTTATTCAATTAAGATCGATAACTTAAAAAAATTGAATTAGTTAAATTAATTA
This sequence comes from Sequoia sempervirens, assembly GCA_007258455.2. NCBI lineage: Eukaryota > Viridiplantae > Streptophyta > Pinopsida > Cupressales > Cupressaceae > Sequoia > Sequoia sempervirens. The sequence goes on along the minus strand of VDFB02000003.1, from coordinate 187,587,754 downwards.
AATAAACAAAAGTAATTTATTTAATTAAGATCAAAAGAAATATTAAATTTATTAATTAAATAATTAGAATTTATTCATTAATGTTAGAAATAAATATGTAGAATGTAATGATAAAAAAAAAAAAAAAACATTTTAGATGTTTACAAATACTTTTTTAAAATTATATATTAATCCTTAATTAACAAAATCATAGATATCCATGCCTATTCGTCATTTGATAACACTTTTTTTTTGTGGTGGAATTTAATAATACTATGAGTACTGTTGTAACACATAAATTGTCAGCCTTCTACATCTAGTTGGTCTAATGGTGGATAACTTATACTCATAAAGAGAGGTCACAAGTTCAAATCCTGCAGGAGGTAGGGTATGTACACCTCGTATTGTGAAGCACGAGTTAGGTGTCCCCTATGTATTGGGAGAAGAAGTAGTCCCATATACTTTAAGTCATCTGTAGACCAAAAACAGATCGCTAGGTATTGTCAACTATAAAAGGACCTTTCCTTTCCTTTATACATACATAAAAGGTCCAAGTTCGTCAACTTCTTAAGTACACACAGTCTTACTCTAGTACGTTAACACACTAAATGTACAACTATTGTCTGGCTCAAGAACAAAACACTTGGAATGCATTTACTAGAGCCCATAATTAAAACTGAAAAGAAGCAACCAGATTCGTGATGAGATTTAACTCTTCCCATTTCCTCCAAAAATCAGGACTCTTAAGCCATGCCTGTTGTTTAAACAACAAAATCATAAACAAACAGTAAAAGAACTGTGCATGATAGGAGACAAACAGTAAAAGAACTGTGCATGATAGTGTTCTCCTGACACAGAGGCAATGAACAGAGGAGCAGAAAAAACGATGCAGGTTCCTAATACTAATTTAAGACCCAGAAAAAGCCCAATGCAGAACCAGAGCAGAAAAATGTCGACTGTTGAAACAACTAAGCTTTCTAAAACACTCTTCTTGTTTCTGTTCTGCGAGCAACCTCTTCTTCTATATTTAAAATATGAAAGCATATAAAATGTTTATTATGTTTTCCATTTCTACAAAATTCGAGATTAACGATAATGAAGAAAAGGTAATCAAACATAGATGAACTGTATTTTATCCTTTACAATCATAAATATGCTTAAAAACACTTTCAACTTGTATCTATGATGGATATTCACAATTAGAACATTATGCAAAAATTCCATCTATAGCAGAGCAGGAAGCTGGTAGACAACGATTTGGTGAAGATATGCTTAAGTTCTTAACTGACCCAGATAGATATCAAAAGAGAAAAAAAGAGATTTTACATTTCATCGTGCGTGGTTCAAGCACATACATGTATAGATCCAACCACAGTTAATGAGGATTGTATCATGAGTTCTTAGGTGCTCTCAATTGAGCTACAATGAAAATGCGTTTTCTGGACATGTCAATCACTCAATGTTCTTTAATAAAATGGTGTTTGCATTTATTTGGAATGTGCTACTTATCATAGTTTAAAAACTCAGACTCGGTAAAAATCTGGCAGATCAAAAAAAAATTAAAATTTGGGAAAAACGTTGGCAAAAATTGAGCAAAAGTTTTTAACGTTAAAAAACACATAAATTTGAAAAATAATTTTAAAAAAACATGTATAAAATGAAGTTACAAAGGTCATTCATAATTTTTCCTTCATTTATAAATCAAAAAATGAGTTCAATTTACATCACAGTGTCATATGATTATAAATATTTCTGTAATAATATTTTATAAATTTCATCCATGGAAAGCATAGACCAAAACATTTTTTTTTGTTTTCTTTTAAACCAGAGTGAGGGTCTGGGAGCAGCAGGCACCAATAGAAGAGGGACAACAACACTCATTGAAGTTTGGGGGCAGAGCTCCCAATAGGATCAAGGGGCAGCACCATTAATGGAAGTTTAGAGTCAAAGCCCCCAATGGGGTTGAGGGACAGCACTCCTCACGGTGGTCTATCGGTTGTCAAGGTGCAGTGCTCCTTGTGGGCCTCGGACACATTTGAGGGGCAGCACCCCTCACAGTGTCTAGGGGCAACACCCTTGGTATGTACCCTATAACAATATAGGGTGAGATTGAGGGGCAGAGCTCCTCCTTCCAAGCTCAAATTAAGACCTTCATGACCCTGTCTGACCCACAAGAACTAATAAGTCCTGCATGTTATTAGCAATTTTTTGAACTATGCTTATATATAATATCTCAAACCCCTGCATTGTCAAATTAGATTAATGAGCTCAGTTGTTTTTGGATGTTCATTATGACTAGCTTGAATAATTTTCACATTTTGTAACTTATTGCTCAATATATCTCTGGGTATGTGCCATAGCTTTTAGGAGAAGCTACTGACGTTCCACGGATAGATGCCACTATATAATCAGTCAAAGGGGAACAAAGGAATAAATGCTGTAAACTCCTAAAAACCTATTTTGGTTGGCACAGGATAAAACATAATCTGATAACTATTTTACAGGGAAATAGCAGAAAGGTTTGAAAGGGCTGACCAGGGAATGCAGAAAGCTTTACAGCAACATGAGCCACGATCTATAATGGTTTTATTATGCTAGCTATGTACTAGATGTGCTTAAGCAGACAATGTATCAATAAGAAACATGAGACACGATTTAATATGGTTTTATTATGCTAGTTATGCATTAGATGTGCTTATGCAGGCAATGTACTGTTTCATGTTAATATTGTACTATAAATCTCTAAATAAATATCTATTTATCAACCAAGAAAATACATATGAATTTCATATGACGGTGAGAATGGAGACAGGAAAAAAGTGACAGGGATAGATTAAATCCCCTCTAAAAGTTTCTCAGTAAAAAATTTAGATTTAAATCATCTGTATAAAATGGGGACCACTGTATTCTTTAACTCCCCAAGGTATTAACAGCCAGGTTTACTGGTGTTTAGTAGATACATGATTCATATCCAAGCTTGTCTGCTTAAGGGGTTCGACTCCACAAGTACTGTACTCATCACCAGCAATCCACATTCTTGTATCAAATGTGACTTCATATTCAAGTTGTCAGCCACGTCAACACTAATTTGGGGAATCTCTAGCTCTCCAAAGAAACAAAACAAATCCAACACATCTTTAGTTTGAAAGTCCTGAACTTATAACCCATGAACTCTGTGCCTATGTAATTAAAATATACAATGATACGATCAGGGTCAATACCAAATGATTTGCAGATTTGGCATATGCAAGAAATATATTGGACAAGCCACATGCAGCACCTCAACTGAGCAATGTTCAGTCCCCAAGGAAAGACTCACTAACAAACTTTCAATTAGAAAATTTGGCCAACCCCTAAACATCCACATCTGTCACCAACACAAAAGTTCAAAAACTACAATTTCATTTAACTGAAGATACTTGTAGTCTTTAACATTCCACTATTACAAAACTGGAGAAGTAAAATAAGAATAAATTCAAATATGTTCTCATCAATGCATCTAGAGCTTGGCGTGACTTCCCCAAAAAGTGCCAATATGATAATACTAAAGAATTTTAGTAAACTTCATAACCTAAATCAGTTACCTGAAATCCGAGGCCTGAACTTAGATGACCACTTTCTCAATAATTCTTCAGTATCTGCATCCATCCGTGTTCCTATTCCTCCCCATGCCAACATGTGTATAATGTCGGCAAGAGATGATCCTTTAACTTCATACACTGCCTTGAATCCCATTCGTGTGTAAAATCTTACAAGCTGTGACAAAATCGAAGGCAATACCTGTAGTAATGTCAAGCTTCCCAGTTGATAGATCCAGAGGTTATTATAACTGCTATTCCCAAATCTGCACCCTATTTGCTAAGCTTTTAAATGAACTCAACAGATTTGGACTAAAATGGGACTAATTTTAGGTTGTGGGTAACCTATTCAAAAGTAGACCTCCGGTGATAAGAGTTGGCTTCCCCTTTTGATGTCACCTAACTATTAATCTCTGAGATAAGGGTAAGAATTTGCATGAAAATAAACCTAATGCTGAAAAAAACCTAAGGTGATGCACCAAAACAACCTAGACTTATTAATAGCCTCCTCACATTCAAATTAATATAATTTCTTGACTCATACAAATCACTTTCCAATTCAGTTCACATCAATAATTTATAAGGAGGTCTGTAACAGTGCTTTCAAAAGGAAATAGATTTTCACAGTCAATAACACCACTAAACAACACAACTTATAACCTATAAACATACATTTTCTGTCGAATGGATGCAGGAAACATGGGACAAGTTTGCAAGGAAAGATGACTTTTCACAAAACAGACTGATCAACCATTAATGGCATACCATAAAACATGAAGAGAGAAGATAAAAATGCTGCAATTTATTAATTCAAAGTGCTTACTGTATAATAGGTTTGTCTGAGTTACAATACAACTCCATGAAAATAACTCCAAGAAAGTAAAGCTATCCTCCTACTGGAAAAGAAAGAACTCCCTCAGATATTCAAAATGAACATACTTAAACCAAAACCTCTCACACAAGTGTTTCTAGAAGATTTTGGTCGGATAAAATAGAAAAGCCCAAAAAGAACCCTCTAGAACTCTCCAAAATGTCCTCCACATAAAGAAAAATTAGGCCAAGTCAATAGTCACCCCAAAAATGTGACAAAAATGCCTCCATCTAGCCTCCATTCCACCAAAATTAGTCAAATCAACATCTCACACATTTCTCATTTTTGCAAGTCATCATTGGTCCTCATACAAGACTTGACCACATTCTCCATCATGCAATATGTGTGTTTTTTTAAAACACATGGCTTTTAAAAACATTAAAGATAATGACCTTGTTTAAGTGATTCATAAAACATCACTTAACAAGTCACTTTACAATTCAAGCACAAGATAAGGGACCCCACCATTCATATGTATTACATTTTCATTTAAAAGAAAACTAAAAGTGATTTTCAAATCACTTACATGATATCTTCAAAAGTTGGAAACACATGCAACATATAATATCTTATCTTAAAAGTCTTCAAAAGTTTCAAAGGCACTTGACCATCAACCTACTTCTAATTTTGATCACACATAGCAAAATACATGTTTGCAAAGCATTATAGTCTTCAATATACCTAGTCAGCTAATAACCTCCAAAACCCTTGAAAGAGTTGGAGGGTGATGTCAAGAATTTGGTAATCTAAATTGTAATAATTAGTTTTTCAATGAGAGTTTAAAATTGGAATTGCACAAATTAATTGCATGTTGGAAAGCAATGTGTGTTGTCAATTCTTTCATTCCACTTCTTCAAAGGTAGAGGGTGGAGAGCATGGAGAGGAGTTGTAGGTGGGCACATCAAACACTGACACAATTGCATTTATCAATTTCGGCCTTCATTAATGTGTGCTAAATTTTTATATTGCGCCCCACAAAGCCCAAAATATGAGATCAACATATAATTAACATAAATGGGAAAACTACTAGCAACAGTTAAATAATCCAGTAGCTATTTACATTCTACCACACAATCATTCATAGTTTACCACAAAAAACAAAACCCCAATGCACTGTTTCTTATTTTTTGTCCTAAATATTCATATCGCCTACAAATAGATGGCATGAACATAAAATTCGTAAAATTAAAAGAACCCTCGACAAAAAAGAAAACAAACAAAAAATAAACTTGACATAGGAAAACCATATACCTAAGGCCACCAAATGTCATTTACCAACAGACTTGCAAACCCCACTGAATATAAATTATAACCTCTTTTCACAACCCACTCTCCATTCACTTCTTCAGAGTTTGTATGTAGAATGGTAAAATGACAAAAAATTATGATAGATATACATACCTGCTAACTGCCTGCTATCGCTCCCCCTTCCAAACATCTCCAACATGAAAACAAACTCTACTTCTTCCTCCAAAAGCCTGCAACTCCCTTGCGAGCTCGCCTACTTTCAACAAAACTTTTGTAATTACCAAAATAATGTGCTTTTTGGATTTTCGAAACATTAATTTTTAAAATTTCAATTGTCATTTGCCAAAAAGCTTGCAAACCCTACTGAATATAAATTAAAACCCCTTTTCGCAATCCACCCTCCATTTATTTCTTCACAGTCTATATGTAGAATGACAAAGTGACAATTTTTTTTACAAATATACATACCTGCTAATTACCTTATTTCCCTATTATTATTAATACAAACATTCAAGTGAAAGTCACATTTATTCATCCACTTACAATTTTGTTTCATCCATTTACTTGGTCCAATCCATAATGTATTGAAAGTGTTTCATCATCGTTTTTACCTTTTTAAGTTTGCATAAAGGTTTATTTTATTTTTATTTAGAGGAGAGGACCCAATACTTGAACATGTTTCAATAGTTGTGATAGTATTTGTTTATATAATGCCCAATTTTTTTTATCAATATTGGACCAATATTTGTGATTTTAAAGTTGTTAGTGTTGATGATGACTACCCATAATTAAATAAAATGTATTCCTTTGATCTAAAAAGCAACCAATCATGTGATGCCACATCAGCGCTCAATAAAACATGCTGTGAATGCAAAGTATTGGTCTCACTTTTTTTTGGGCCTTTTTGGTCACCTTGACAAAAAACATGCTGATGTGGCATCATATTTGATGATGTGGCCCTGAAACCTTAGTTATAAGCAGGGGACTTGCCAAGTAAACTGCTGTAAAATAATTGGGAGTGATTTGAAATTTTCACATAAGATAATTAAAAATGTGAAATTACGATGCTCAACTAGTAGATCCTCTACCCTTATTTTGAGAGGAAACTCTTATTGTAAGGCTGAGACTTAGCACCGCTGGCTTGACAAAGCTGCGTGAAGAGATAGGAATATACGCTTTACCGACTCATCACAGCTGTCCTCACATAAGCACGTTTACAAATTAGACGAAGGTGACCATAACCAATGAATGCTATTGTTGCTATTTCGGCAATAATAGCGTTCACATCTAATAATAAAGAATATAACAGAGCCAAAATGTCGAGGCATTGGGAGACGAACGTGGTCATATATACTGTCCCCAACACAATAAAAAACAAGGAATTTTGTAATCGCCATCTCTTTACAACTTCGTAGTAAGCTCTGGGAGGCATGTAAGAAATGGAATTGTGTTTCTAGTTGTGGCCAAAATAACCAGAGTTGAAGAAGCACAGTTGGGTTTTGCCAGGGCCTTTACCTTTCTAAGGATGGGTTTTGCCAGGACCTTTACCTTGCTAAGGATGGGTTTTGCCAGTGCCTTGCAATCCTCTGTGCATCCTTCATTGCACCTCACTAACGCTGGATATCTTAACCACAGAGGAGCAGATGTGATGAGAAACAATCGATTCTCTGTGCACTATTCATGGCTTCCAGCCAAGACTGTATATGACGCATTGCTTAACCATCGAGGAGCAGATGTGATGGGAATCAATCAATGTTTTGTTTATTCTTCAGGGCTTCTAACCAAAACTGGCGCATTTCTTAAACATGGAGGAGCAGATGTGATGGGAATCAATCAATCATGGCTTTTCACCAAAACTGGATATGATGTATTTCTTAACCACAGAGGACCAGATGTGAAGGAAAGTATAGGCAGCCTCATCTTTCATAATCTCGAAAACAAAGGATTCAGGGTGTTTTTCGACAAGAACTCGATCCAAGCTGGGGAAAACATACCTCAATCAATAGAAGAAGCCATTCACTCAGCCTCTGTTCATATTTCCCTATTTTCGCCTAATTACGTAGAGTCTGTTTGGTGCTTGAAGGAGCTCCAGCTCATCCTCAAAATAGGGGCTCCCATCATTCCTGTGTTTTGTGGAATTCAACCTTCTGAGCTTCGAATGAAGAACGAAGAGAGTGTATATGCTCGAACATTTCATAAGCACAATGGAAGATTTGAGAGGCATGTACTTGAAGAATGGAAGAAGGCCCTTGACCGGGTTTCATTTATCAAGGGCTATATTTTTGAGGGGTAACAAAATTCCTTTTACTCATGTTTTTTTTTTTCTTACTTGTTTTGTATAAATTGCAGTGCGTTTGGTAAATTCTTTTCATATGTTGACAAGGTACGCCCTCCTATACCATGGGAATGTGACAGAATTTGCTTTATTTTCATGTGTTTTTTAAGACATTAATATTTAAATAGAATTTGAATATTCAAAATTAGCTTTGGAGGGGAAATTTATTGTGTTGCATATTTCAGGGATCAGGGACAGCGGCTGGAGGAAATCGCAATGAGTGTAATGCAACTTATTGATATGGCGAAATTCCAACCAAAGCAGGGTACTGTTGAATTCAAAGGCGGAAAGTGTGCCCTGCTTTCATCTTCGACATGATTCAAAGATTCAATCTCCTGGCTGTACAGAAAAATATGGCTGTCAGCTAGAAGAAAATAAAGGTTATTTAAAAATTCATATATATATACTGATTGAGATTTCTATTACTGTGCTGCAAAATATATTTTCTGTTATTTCCATGCTTTTTAAGATCATATATGCGGGGAGCGTAAGCTAATCTCTTGCTTGCATATGATTGCTTCAATCCAACAGTCTTTCCACGTAAATTCGTTGATGGAATTTGGTCTATCTTGGTAAGCTATAAAAGTTTATAATAAAATTCGATGGGAACAGAGCGGCCGCTGTTACAATGACAACGTAATGATAGATGTTGGATACTTAAATTTTAATGGTGAATATAGAGCATTAAAAAATAGATCTACAAATTTTATAATTGTACAAGATACTTGATATGTGTCAAGAAAATATAGAGTGTGGAAAAATAGATATATAAATTTTAGAACTGTACAAGTCACTTGAAATGCGTCATGAAAATATAGAGCGTGGAAAAATAGATATATAAATTTTAGAATTGTACAAGTCACTTAAAATGTGTCGTGAAATTAACCATGGTCCATATAATCGATTTCCAACACACAAATTAATTTGATCTATTATTCTTTAGACTTTAGCTCCAAAAAAATAGGGAGCTTCAGCTTGATATTTAGACTTGCAACAAAGAGATTTGGTACTGTTGAAAAACATCTTTGACAAACTTGCTAGATAAGGATATTTTCTAATGGTGAAACTCATTCTAGTAAGCTAATAGTTCTTAATAAAAAAATGGAATCTACATAAGTCAAGCATAATAAAGTAGAAAATAGTGAAAAAGAAAACACACCATGATCTCAAATAGCCAAAGAAATGATATTGAGTCCACTTGTACACTACACATTGTACACTACACATGTTGTTTGAAAATGATTAGTAAGGATATGCTAAAATAAAGCATGTGATTGTGACAATGTAAATATAAAGAATGTTCAAGGGAAAAGGTAAGGCAATTTGTGGGGAGGAGAAAGTGTGTTTGAGTGGTATAAACAAGGAGAATGAAGAGAACCTTTATATTATTCTTGGATGTTTAGATGATTTTAGGAAGGAGTCCTTAAAAGGTGAGAAGGAGAAAAGTGGACCCTACAAGTGCTTTGGAGGATAGGGTGGACACTTTGGATAATTAGTTCAATCTACAACATTATATCCTAAAATGGTTCTTCAATAAAAATAATGGGTTGAATTCATTGGTTGCTACTAAAATAAACAATTAGCTAATGGAACCTATCACTCTTGAGGAATTGGAAAGAGTCATTTTCAAAACGAAGAAAATTAAAACTCCTGGTCTAGATGGATTCCCAATTAAGTTTTTTCAAGAATTCAAAGTATTTTAAAGAATGATATTTTGATTGTAGTTCATAAATCTCAAATTCATAAGAAAATTCTTAGAGAAATCAATTCCACTTCAAGTTGGCTTTGATTCCTAAGAAGGAGGGTGCTAATTCTTTTGATTTACTTTGCTCTATTAGTCTTTGTAATGTTACTTATAATATTATTACCAAACTAATGACTAAACATCCACAAAAAAATAAGTTATTCGATATCACCCAAGCACGGGTGTTTTGTGAAGGGATGGAAAATTTTAGATGGGATTGTTGTCTCTTTAGAAACCATCTATTCCATGCAATATTCTAAAAATAAGTGGAGTCTCATAAGTGGAGCCTTATTAGTTGGGATTGAATTTATAGGCCTAAGAAAAATGGAGGACTTCGTCTTAGGATTTTTGAGTTTAATAGTCAAGCCTTGGCTGCCAAACCTTTTTTGAGATATTGTCAACAACATAATCAACCTTGGGAAAAAATTCTTCACTAAAATATTTACTTGGGGTTGCTGTTGAGGAGGTTTTGACAATGAGATAAGTTAGGAAATGATCATTATTTTAGAAAAATAAATTAAGAAGGGGGCATTTATGTAAAGTAGGGTATTTTTTGGATTGTCAATTTTGGATGTAATGCTTTTTTTGGTCAAACTCTTGAGATCTTAATCTCTCAATTCTCACTTCCTATCCACATCTTTCATCGTTGAGTAAATATTTTTTTGGAGGCAATTTGGTCTATTTTTTTTTGTTTTAATACATCTTATCTAGTGGCAAAAACCTGTCTTTAATTGTGGAAGGACTTGAGCTAATGACCAACAAGGTGACTTGAATGATCATGATTCTCAAGTAGTTTTATTTCTAAATATAATTATGGTGTTCCTTGGAGAAGGTTGGTACCCTTGCTTGGATTTTTAATCCAAAGGGATTTTATTCAATGTTTAGTGGATATTAGTGTAGTGTAGAAAATTGTATACCTTTACAATTTCACACTATGTTTGGGTCCCTTAATTTATTGGACTTAATTAAGCTTCCAATTTTCCAAAGTATGCATTCCAAAGCCTTATTCTTACTATTTTCTGAAAGGGGAACCAATATTAAATAAATGCATTTAATAATTAATTTGCCTTGGATCATGTGTGTCCTGGAAGTCTAGGCCAAGACCTCATTGGAAAATGAGTCCCCTTTATGAGCCAAGACCTAAATTAAAATATGTTTTTGGTAGCATTTCAATGAGAAAAATTCAAATTGTAAGTGTCGACTCTTGGAATCTATTTTTTGGGAAATTGGATAAACACCTATAAATACCTAGTCTTTTATCATTTGAAATCTAGGACGCATTCAAGAGAAAATATTATTGTCAAGAGCATTCAAGAGCAACATTATCAATCATTTACAGTAGCAAACAAGATATTAACATCATGCCAAAACTTATGTGTGTTCATGTTGCTTTGTGAAGGCTAACAAGTGAACATGTAGGTCTTCATGCATTAAAGCATTCAAGAAAAGCAAGATCTAATTCCCTTGAAGTGGTGTATGACTTTAGTTCTTTAAGGAAGCTATTGAAGGGTTGTGAGTTACAACAACTTGTTCATTTATCATTTCATAGCTTTTCATTAAGGTTTCCATCATTGACATTGTCATTGTGAAAGTGGAAACAAGTACTATTCACGAGGTTTGACTGAGGCAAGCCCCTATATGGCACAAACATTTTTCCCTCTTTGTGCATGTGTAGGTTATAGGTTGAAGAAGGATTGAAGAGATCTTGAAGAGCAATTTTGCATTGTTGCATTTGTTGTCATCATTCTTGTCAACCTACAGGAACTAAGTTTCAAAATTCATTTTTTACATTCTGACGAGTTTGTAGGAGGGAAACATCTCAAATCTAGCACCAGAGGACTGCAAAAAAGTGTTTGTGGAAGCCTAATTAAAGACCCATTCGCCTAGGGGTGAATCAGTCTCTCTGCACATGTCAAAATCATTTTTTGGTGACAGGTACATACTCTTTCATATCCCTTAGATCTACTTACAAAGTGCTTTTATAGTCTATTTATCTTTAGGAATCTGCATTTTACTTAAATTAGGTCATATAATTCAATTAATTTCATCATTTCTAGATCATTCTTAATCAACCCAAGGCCCTAAAGAATCCACCAACCCAAGTCTGATTGACTCGCCATTGAGGTTGAAATCCAATCTCTTGGAGCTTTGTGGTTGGTATTCTAATGAAATGGGTAAAAGCACAAAGTTGTGTCACGCTTTATAAAGGAAACAAACAACATTGATAGAACTTTTAAACTTGAATCACTAAAAAGTGGCATATATGCTTGAATTTTGAAATGATGTAAACTAGTAAAATATGTATTTTAGGAATCGCATTTTACTTAAATTAGATCATTTAATTCAATTAATTTCATCATTTCTAGATCATTCTTAATCATCCTAAGGCCCTAAATAATCCACCAACCCAAGTCTGATTGACTCACCATTGAGGTTGAAAGTCAATCTCTTGGCTTTGTGGTTGGTATTCTAATGAAATGGGTAAAAGCACAAAGTTGTGTCACACTTTATAAACAAACAACATGATCCAACTTTTAAACTTGAATCACTAAAAAGTGGCATATATGTTTTGAATTTTGAAATGATAAACTAGTAAAATATGTATTTTTTAGTATATTTTGTTTATATTTTAAAAAATAATATAAAATAATTATTTTAAACTAGTTTTTAATAAATTAACACTATAATTTAGTTGTTGATAAAATGTGAAAAATGAAGTTGCATGAGTCAAACTTTTTTCAAAAAAAATTGTGTAATTTAAACTTGAAACTTTAGTGCATGGATATATCTTTTTCCAATTTTGATAAATATATATTTTTAAATAAATATTAAAATGTGCGTGAATCCAAAAAACATTTTTTTCCATCGACGTCAACTTTTATATTAAATATTTATCTAAAATGGAAAAAAAATTATACCATCTTGAAATAGATTCTTTATCTAGTGCATCATATTTTTAAAAAAAATAATAAGTTTTAGTATTTTTCCTTGGCATAGTAATCAACCTAATATTTTGTGCTGATAACCTACTTTTAGTAAAAATAAAATATAAAATATAAAAAATAATTAAACTATTAAAATAAATATATTTTTGAAAACTACACTTATGGATCTATAAAAGGGTATTTTTTATATTTTTAAAAAATGTTATTTACATTAGTAGGAGTTATTGAAGCTTCAAGTTTTTTAAATAATTTTTTTTTTTGGTAAATTGGACTCAAAATGGTGCTCCATATATTTTTAGCCAACAATTTTGGTTGAAAAAGTTGTGGAAGTATCTAACTTAACTAGAATGAATCTTACTAGATTATATGTTTGACCAAAACTGATTTTTAGTTAGAAATACTTAAATTTAGTTGTATTGATAAGTTGGTTGAAAGTGTGACACAATTTTGTGCTTTTACCCAATCTTGGAAAAGGCCCATTTGAGTCCTCGGTTCTTTGCATTTAGGATCTAAGACCCTCCTTTTTCCATTATTTCATTTTGATGAACCTCAATTTGACATCATAACTTTCTAATTTGGAAACCTTTCAAACCCTAGATCTAGGTTTTGCATCATTGTGTTTTGCATTCTTCATTTAGGATTGCATTTTGCATGTTTGCATCATTAAAAACTCATAAAAGTCCAAAAGTATTGCATACATTTTTCATTAGTGTGTGTTTCAATCATTTAGATCAGAATTTATTCAAAATTATACTCAAATTTGTCACTTTTTATACATTGTCATACATTTGCACTTGCATTTCATTAGAGAATTCTAGAAAAAATAGTCACTATAGAATCACTTTGCAACCATACATAGTAATCATAAATAGTAACCTAGACACTCAGTTTTTGACTTTTCATAACCTTGTACAAAGGCTCATTCACCCTTGGGTGACCCTATCCTTGTACAGGTGCTTCTACAAAAAATTTCACACATTTATTTCTTTGTCTACTCATATTCCCTATACTTGCAAATCGAGCTATTACAGATTTGAAAATTGCATATTTTGAAGCATTTTACATTTAGTTCATTTGGTAAAATAAAGTGCATTGTTTAAAATCAAAATTTTCATTAAAAAGTCATCATTTTAAGGTCTTTGCATCTTACAATCAATCAATTATCACATTTAGACCTGCAAATTGCATCAAAAATTTGTTCAAATATTTTTAATATTCTTGCATACTTGCATTTTGCATCAAATTGGTAAATACTAAGAAAAATTTCATCATGGACATGTGTTTTGGTAAAGTGTGGATGTCTTTGAAATCTTTGGTTGATGTTTCAAGTTGTGTATTTGGTGATGATCCTAATGCAATTGAGACTATTCATTATCCTTCACCTCCTAATGCATGTCCTCATGAAGTAGACATCTTGGATGAAGATGAAGAGAGCATGCAATAATTAATACACAACTCCTTGCATAACCTTGAGCAAAATGCAACCTTTTACCCCTCAATGGAGTGGCCAAATAACCCATGTCAACAACCAACACCTCCCATAATTCCACCACTTGACATGCTCAATCTTTTACATCCCAAAATTGAATCACAAAACAAGTCTCAACCACCAACCATGGAGGAAACTATTCATGTTGAAGACATATCTATAGCTACCTCTCCATTGTGAAAAAATCCACCAACACACCCATTAACCTAGAATAGTGTTATGGCCAAGGCTTTACAATTTTGATGAAACAAGGATATGACATAAGGAATGAGCATGAGATTCGTCAATTGCTAGAACAAATACCATTAGAAGAAACCAAGGTATTAGGATATCAAGATTCTTTGCCTTCACATCAAATAGTTTCTCAATCAAGTAAGAAAAAAAAGCCTTACAAACTTAAGAAGCTACTATTTTCACATACTCTAACCAAGACTGAACGGACCTTAGGTGAATTTCTCATCCTGGTACTGATTACATTACCGCCTAGCCGAGAAAATAAGAAAAAGTACAAACATGTCTTAATGAGCATATCATCCAGAATTCTTGGGAATCTTACTAACGAATTTCATGCTTTAAAAAAGGTATTAAAAGAATTTGATCCTTTTACAAGTTAATATGATCGTATAATCAAATAACAATTGTTTACTTTTCTCCTTGCCATGTGATAGTTGTATAATTATAGCATGCTCACTACCACATGTATTGAACTTCATGCACAATTATTTTTTGTATTGTAAGGATTAGCATATCACAATATATCTTGGCTCATCTTTGTCCTACACTTGGGGGGAAAGGGGTTAAGTAGCCTTGTCTTAGGTGTATTTCTTATTAAGATCCCTATCTATCTCCTTAAAACGATAGTAGCAAGTACACTAACATTTTAAGGGAGGCATATAATACCCTGTTTATTGTTTGCATGTTCCCTTCTTAGTGATGATGGAATACATCTCTTAGAAAGTGTGACCATATTAATCAAAGTGTGGCTTTCTCAATCTATGTGAAGTATCACTTTTGTGGTAATGTTAGGCTTAATGTTCCATAGGAGTGTGACCCTTCTTGGCATATGATATTCCTCTTGATGGTAATGTTATGGCTTGCATTCCCTAAGGCGTGAATCTTTTATTCCTTGACTATTCCTCTCTAGGTGGTGATTTCAAGTGTGATGTTCCCTAAGGTGTTTCCTTTCATGCATTAAGTGAAACCCCTTTGATTATCTTGATTGTTTACCTTTTTGCATTTAAACTTTGTCATGGTCACCGAGCATAATAGAACTTGCTTGCCAATGGTGCCATGTTATTTCATTCCATAAGTGTCTAACATAAAGCAACTTGCTAGCCTTGCAAATAAATTTTATTCCAAAAGTGTAGCATAATACTGCTTGCTAGCCTTGTGAAGCAATTTTATTCCATAATTGTCTAGCATAATGGAGCTTGCTAGCCTTGTGAATCAATTTTATTCCATGAGTGTCTAGCATAATATAACTTTCTAGCCTTGTGAAGCGATTTTATTCCATGAGTTTCTATCATAATGTAGCTTGCTAGCCTTGTGAAGCAATGATCTTTTTTGTGGGTACACACCTTATAAACCTAGTGTGTGTTTCTAATCTTTATCTTGGGGGCTCACCTAGTGAATATTAGTCTACTTCACAAGCCCTTGGAATAAATTTTATGGATGTATAGCATAACACAACTTGCTAGTCCATTTTTTGTTTTGTATTAATTTTGGCATTGAATGTTTGTGTACCTTGTATCATTGCTACACATGTGTGTTTTTTTGTGCCTATGTTGGTTTGCCATGAGATCATAGATCTTGGAGTTTTGATCACTACCCTAGATCCTTAGTCATCTTATCTTTCCAACAGTTGTAGAATTGGACCTCCCTTGACATATATTTCTCTATTTTAGTGTGATTTTGAGTGTAATTTCATAGTCTCACTAAAATGGGGGCTAAATGTAGTGTAGAAAATTGTATACCTTTACAATTTCACACTATCTTTGGGTCCCTTAATTTATTGGACTTAATTAATCTTCTAATTTTCCAAATTATGCATTCCAAAGCATAAATTCTTACCATTTTCCAAAAGAGAACCCAATATTAAATACATGCATTTAATAACTAATTTACCTTGGATCATGTGTGTCCTAGAAGTTTAGGCCAAGACCCATTCACCCATGGGTGAATGGGTCCCCTTTATAAGTTAGGACCTAAATTAAAATATGTTTTTGGTGGCATTTTAATGATCAAAAATTGAATTGTAAGTGTTGGATTTTGAAATCTAATTTTCAAGAAATTAGATAAACACGTATAAATACCTAGTATTTTTATCATTTGAAATCTAACACGCATTCAAGAGAAAATATTATTGTCAAGAGAATTCAAGAACAACATTATCAATCACTTTTAGCAACAATCAAGATCCTAACATCATGTCAAAGTTTATGTGTGTTCATGTCGTCTTGTGAACGCTAACAAGTGTTGTAGGTCTTCATGCATTCAAGCAAAGAAAGATCCAATTCCCTTGACGTGATGTGTATGACTTCGGTCCTTCAAGGAAGCTATTGAAGGGTGGTGAGTTGCAAAAAATTGTCCATTCATCATTTCCTTCCTTTCCATTAAGGCTTCCATCATTAACATTGCTATTTTGAAAATGGGAACACTATTCATGAGGTTTGACTGAGGAAAGCCCTTATATGACACAAACATTTTTCCCTCTTTGTGCATGTGTAGGTTACATGTTGAAGAAGGATTGAAGAGATCTTGAAGAAGGGTGAAATCACATAATTGTGTCTCACTTTTTGCAAGAGCAAACTTTCGAGCTTGAATTCAAGTTTTAAAAATGCACCTTTGATTGAAGCAAAACCTTCGATGGAAGGACCTTCAATCGAAGGTCAAGGACTAAAGAAACACACATTTACTCAATGACCTTCAATCGAAGGTGTCAAAAATAAAAAATTTTACATCTACATTAAAATCTCCTCAAAATTTTCAGATTAAAACCCCAGGTTGGACCTTGAGATGACCTTAACCCAACAAGATATTTTGCAAGATCGTAGCCCTCAAAATGAGCTTTCCAACAAGTATAATTTTCATATGTTTTCATTTGATCATATATTTAATTTTCATTTTTACTGAACATAGGTTTTTCTTTGAACATGAAGCTCTTCATTCTACACAGGTTGAAAAATAATATTTAACATTGTAAAAAAATTCAAAAAATATATTTTCCCTTTGTATTGATATTCTTGTTTCACCAAAAAAAAGGATTTCAATATATACACAAGTCATGTTGGAAAACACACACGTATGTCCAAATTATAGTTACAATGACTTCATAAATTAATTAGAAAAAATATGTAACCAAAAATTAAGGAAAAATATCCTTTCCCTTCATATTGATGTTGAGAATCTATATTTCAAAAATTAGAATTTTATCCTTTATAGAAAAAGTTATGTTGGACGACACAAACATTACTTTCTAAAGATGTTGTTTTCTATTTAAAACTAGTTATTAAAGGAGATGTTGAAAGATATATATATACACAAAAATTGCCACAAATCACTAGTTTCCATCATCTTCAAATTCTTAATGGTTTAGCTGCTATAGGTCTCAAAAGATGAAAATTCAATTAAAAATATTGATGTAAATGTCCATTTTGAGCAAAAAGTGACAGTATTGTGGGATCACCCAAAGAATTTTCCATTTTTGTATTTGTTGTCATCATTCTTGTCAACCTACGGAAACTAAGTTGTAGAATTAATTTATGACATTCTAATGAGTTTGCAGGTGGAAAACATCTCAAATCTAGCACCAAAGGACTGTAAAAAGTTTTTTTGCAAGCCTAATCAAAGACCCATTTTCCTTGTTAAAAATCAGTCCCTCTGCACATGCCATAAGCAACTTTTTGTGACAGGTACATACTCTTTGATATCCCCCAAATATTCCTTCAAAGTTGTCTATATATTGAGAGATTGAGATGAAGACATAAGAGAAACATTTTGTAAAGTTGTGTTTTTAGATCTCTATTAGAGGAAGAGGATGTTGATCTCTATGGAAGAAAAAAATTGATATTCTATTGTAATAGGTTTATTTTTGTTGAATAATACATTGGTTCAATGTTTCATATGTTGAGTTTTTTTCCAAAAGAGTTTTCCTAGAGCACATTTGTGGCATTCTCTTGCTTATGTTTGATTTCCCTTCTATCTCTCTCAATCTTTCTTTTATAAGTGTTGTTTACATGTTGGAATGCTTTTGAGATTCTTTTAGATGTAGTTAATGTGTTCATCTCTTCAAAGGGGTAATGTGGAAATGATTGTAATGATTAATAATTATGAAGATCTGATATAGTTCATAATTTGTTTGTGGGTACTTTTACTAACAATATTGAGAGGTGGTAATGGAATGATCTATGTGAGAACAATGGTTTTAATTGATAAGTTTGATGATTTTTGATATATAGTGCAGGTACATATGGTTTGGGATCATTTAACTGGGAACAAATGATGGAGGTATGGTGTGACTTGGGGGAGATTCGGGACAAAGTGATTCATTGTTCTAGGTGGTGGTTTAGTTTTGTGAAACATTTAACTAAATTGTGTGCGATTGAGGTTTGAATTTGATGTGATGACCCATTCTTGTCACTAGTGCAATAATTATGCCACAAGAATTTGAGTGAGGATGACAATGGTTTTTCTTTGATGAGGCACATTATTAGATGGTGTGTTATTGTAAGTGGTAGGGATGGTTGAGCACCAACCTTATGAGTTTGATCTAGATGACAACTTTTTTATCATGATTTGGTTGAATGAAAGTTTCAACCCATGAGTTATCAAATTCATGGGTAGATGGTTGAAGATTGATGATATCCTTAAGGTTATCCAAATTGTAACTAGGAGGGAGTTTAGACTCTAATTAGACAAGATTTTGGGGCAATAATTTCTTTTTATCAATAAATTAATCCACCAATGCTTGTTTTTGGTTAGATGTAACTAGATGGTGATCAATTTTTTATTTAAGGTTTAGGACCTTAAGGGTAGATGATGAATTTAATAGTTTATTAGAGTGGGTTAAGGTCAAGGGCCTTAGAGTAGCTTAATGGAGGTTGTTTTTTTATTATTTGATTAAGGCATGGGACCTTAAGGTAACTTGTGATGGATGGGGTTGTCAATTATATTACGCTTGCAAGATAAGGTCTAGAACCTTACATGATTTGACTTATGATAGTTTTGGAAAGATGTTTTAATTTTGGGATTAGGATGTGATTTTGATTTCAATATTTTAGAATTTGGGATTTGATTGTTGGATGGGAGAACTATAGTTCTCATGTGAAGCGAATATTGTGGTAGAATTTGGATTGTATTGATTTTTTGAAACTTTCATTTTTTGAGGATTTTGGGAATGTTTTAAGATTTTTTGTATTTTGAATTTTTTGACAAGTTTTTCAAAATGTGCAAATAATGCAAACACAAGAACAACCTAATTTGTCAAGTGAGTGTTTAGATTGTGAACTCATGCAAATGCACCTAGACTTGATTATGAGCAGTATTGGCTCACAATCTCAAAGTGCTAACCATAAGATTTATTTTTGTTTGTTTGTGGCTTACTATCTTAGTTTTAAAGGTATAATGTAACTTCCAAAGGCTAACTTATTATCAGTGCATCATAATTTATGCCTAGCCGAAGGGTTTTTAGCTAAGCTTGAACAAGACTTGATAAGGGGTGTCCTTGATATAATCAAAGGTATGTGAGGCCTAAATCCATGGAATAAGATATATGTCTAATGGCTTGGTGTGAGAGTGTAACCTACTCTCATCCTTCAATTTGCAAGATACAAGGTGATTTAAGATAGAAACTAGGTCCGGATATAAATGATGATTACATTCATGCATCATCATCATTTATATTTAACCAAAGTGTTCTTAAAATATAAATCCATCAAATAAGTTATTCAAATTTCTGAAGATGATCAAAATTTGAAAATGGATAAATCGAATTCATATTAGATGATTGTTGAATACACTCATATTAGTCTTTGTTAACACCGAATGGCTTCGGTTGTTAAGGAAGCCCGCGCGCTCAAGGGACACGTCCCATGAGCGGACGTGTCTTCACTTTGTGGAGACACGTCCTCTCATGAGACACGTCTCTCCTTGAGGCGTGTCTCCCTCATATTTATGGGACTTCATTCCCTTGCAAAATATTGAAATCGATAAATGTTCTGCAATCAGCACATTTGACACAAAAGAAATAAATCTGACTTAGAATTAAGAACAAAATTTCAAGCTTAGAATTTCCATAGGTTCATTTAGGATTAAATCTGATAAGATTTGATTACAATTACATGGTATCAGAGCCAAGTTGAGTGAATCCAAATCAAATCTAGATTCAGATTACTTAGGAAAATTTCGTATTTTTGAAAAATCGAATTCACATCTCATTCTTCATAATGTCAAGTGTGATCAGATTTGAAGATCGTCTTGAGGGAGCAAACAACTTCACCTCATGGAAATTCAGAATCATGATGATTCTCAAAGAAAACAAGTTAGACTCATTTGTGAGAGAAAACAAGAGGGAACCATAGAATGATCCTGAGAAAACTCAATGGATTGAGAATAATGAAAAAGCCATGAAAATCTTAGTAGATGCAGTTAGGGACCACATAGTACCTATTCTAGCAAAACATGAAACTGCATATCTAATGTTCAAATCCCTTGAGAGCACCTATGAGATAAACAACACCTGTAGGACTCTTGCATTAAAGAGGCAAATCAACAATGTCCAAATAAACAAAGGAGAAACTATTAATGCATACTTCATGAGGATCATTGAACTAAGGGATCAATTATCTACAATTGGATATCAAATTGATAGCAAAGAGTTAACACTAATTGCACTAGGAGGCCTACCAAACTCATGGGAGCCATTTGTTCAAGGAATAAGTGCAAGATTTGAACTCCCCAACTTTGATAGGCTAAGAACAGACTGCCTTCAAGAGGAAACAAGACTCTCAACAAAAGAAAACAAACAAAAATCTATAGATGAGGACATTCAAGTGCTCAACACATCATCTAATAAAAAGGGTAAGAAAAACTCTTACGAGAAAGGATCATCTAAGAGAAAGAGAAATTCCCATGGAAAAGGATCATTCAAAAGGAAGAAAGACATCTCTCAAGTACAATGTTTTAGATGTGATCAATATGGGCACTATGCAATGAAGTGCCCTGATAGATCAAAACAACAAGCATCATTTGCTAAAGTAGGAAACCAAAATTCAGACCATGATTATGAGAAATTTGTATTCTATTCAGCCTTAACAAGTCAAGTATCTAACAATATCAACAACTAGGTGATTGATAGTGGTTCTTCGAGGCACATCACAGGGTTTAGAGAACACTTAGACACTATGACTGAAGAGTCTGATGAAGAAGTAACAATTGGGGATGATTCTACACATCAAGTAAAAGGGGTTGGAACTTGTTCCATCACATTGAAATCTGGTCTCTCCCTTCAACTCACTGGAGTTTTATTCATACCTGGAATAAAGAGGAATATAATATCCATATCTACTCTTGAAGACAATGGATATAGGGTTACCTTTATGGATGGGAAAGTTCTGGCATGGCCTAAGAACTCAACTATAAAGAAAGCTCTAAACATAGGTGTAAGACAAGGTTATCTTTATAAACTATGCACTAAAGTCAAGCAAGCCCTAACCCTTGATACTTCTGATTCAAATGAAATTTGGCATAGAAGATTAGGTCACCTTCATTTCCGTGCCCTACCTTCCTTGGAAAAACTTGTAACAGGATTACCTAAGTTAAAACCTATTCATGAAGTAACTTGTAAAGGTTGTGCCCTAGGTAAGAATACAAAGGGATCCTTTCACACTAGCTTGAGCAAAACCCAAAATGTATTAGAATTGGTTCACTCTGATTTATGTGGACCCATGTCTATACCCTCCAAGGCAGGCTTCCTATACTATGTATTTATAGATGACTTCTCTAGGAAGACCTGGATTTACTTTCTTAAGTGTAAAGAGTCAATAGAAATTCTTAAAAGGTTCAAGGAGTTCAAAGCTCTTACTGAAAACTTCTCTGGGAAGAAAATAAAAATCTTAAGGACATACAATGGGAAAGAATACACCTCAGAAATATTTAAGGAATTCCTCATGAATACTGGGATTAAGAGGGAGTTTACAGTAGCCTACAACCCTCAACAAAATGGGGTTTCTGAAAGCAAAAATAGAACCATTGTAGAAGCTGCAAAAGCAATGTTGCTTGACCAGAACATTGAAACCTCATTCTGGGCGGAAGCCTCTAGAATTGTTGTCTTCATCCAAAATAGATGTCCTCATTCTCACCTAGATAACAAAACTCTTGAAGAAGCATTTACTGGTCTAAAACTTGATATTAGTCACTTTAGGATTTTTGGTTGCCCCATCTATATTCATGTGCCCAAGGAAAAGAGATTCAAACTAGAACCTTCCAGAAAGAAAGGGATATTTATGGGATATAGTGAAACCTCCAAGGCCTACATGATATTCATACCTGGGCAGAATCAAATTGAATTGAGCAGAGATGTCATCTTTGAAGAAGACATTGCGTTCAAAAGGGCAAGAAGTTCTAGTGAGATAGAAAATTATTCCCCTAGGGTATTAGAAGTGGAACCTACTCCTGAGATTCAGAGGGAGTATCCTGAGGAAATGCCAAATGAACTTCAATCTACTTCAATGAGAATGCAAATGACAACAGCAAGAAGAGGCCACTTTGGGCTAGAAAGATGATCAAAGAAGCTGAGAATCATGCAACACCCAAAGGAACATTTAGGGAGAGTAAAAGACCCAAACGGTTCTCAAGCTATGTTGCTCTAATGAATGACATCATAAATTCAGAACCCACCAGTGTTTCAGAAGCCTTCAGACATCAAGTATGGAAGGACGCTATGACGGAAGAGTATTAGTCCATTCTAAAGAATGATGTATGGGATATTGTGCCTAGACCAAAAGAGAAATCTGTTGTCTCTTCTAAATGGCTCTTCAAAATCAAACATGCTGCTGATGGCAGTATAGAAAAACATAAGGCACGTTTTGTGGCAAGAGGTTTTTCACAGAAGGAAGGCATTGATTATGAAGAAACATTTGCACTGTTGCCCGTTACACATCTGTGAGAGCAGTGATAGCCATTGCAGCAGCTAAAGGCTGGAAGATCCATCAAATGGATGTGAAAACTGCCTTTCTAAATGGAACCATTGAAGAGGAAGTCTATCTAGAACAACCTGAAGGTTTTGTGATACATAAACCTGACTCACATGTATGCAGACTAAAGAAAGCACTCTATGGACTTAAACAGGCACCCAGGGCCTGGTATGAAAGAATTGACAACTACCTCTTGGGACTAGGATTCTCCAAGAATGATGCAGACCCAAATCTTTACTTTAAGGTAATCAAAAGTGATATGTTCATAATTATTTTATATGTTGATGACCTGCTGATAACAGGAGAAGATCACCTCATTGCTCAAGGAAAGAAGGATCTAACTTCAGAGTTTGACATGAAAGACTTGGGCATCTTACACTACTTCCTAGGTTTAGAAGTATAGTAGAAATCAGATGGCATCATACTAAACCAAGGGAAGTATACTATTGATATTCTGAAGAGATTTGGAATGTTGGATTGTAGACCCATGTCTACACCTATGGAAACCAACCTTCACAAACTAAAAGAAGCAGCAACAAAATCTAAGTGTACTGATACTACTCTATATAGACAAATGATTGGATCACTGATGTACCTAGTTAACACCAGACCTGATATTTGCTATGCAGTGAATGCTCTAAGCCAGTTCATGTGTGAGCCAAAGGAAATTCACCTTATGGCTATGAAACATATATTGAGATATCTTCAAGGAACTATTGGATATGGTCTTCTTTACAAAAATAATCAACTAGATCTACATGGGTTCTCTGATTCATATTGGGCTGGAAGTGTAACCGATCGAAAAATTACATCAGGATGTTGCTTCATTTTGGGATCGGCTATGATTTCTTGGATCTACAGAAAATAGTCTTCCGTAGCTCAAAGCTCGACAAAAGATGAATACATTGCAGCCTCTATGGGGGAAAGAGAAGCATTATGGCTTTAGAAATTGCTTGTGGGACTCTTTGTTGAGCCCTTGAATCCTACTATCATTCATTGTGATAATCAGAGTTGCATCAAACTCTTTGTAAATCCAGTATTCCATGATAGATCTAAGCACATTGAGATCCCCTACCATTATGTAAGAGACATGGTAGAAAAGAATGTGATCCAGTTGGAGTATATTAGTACAAATGATCAAACAACATACATTCTCACCAAACCTCTCTCCCGAATCAAGGTTGAACACTTCAGGAAGAAGCTTGGTATGATTGAAATGTAATTTGATATTATTTTTGAAATTCAAATTGTTTAGAAGTTGTACTAATATATTTAAATGATGTTTAATGTGTAAACTCTTTTGTCATGTGTGTGGCTCCATGACCTTATGGGCCCGCTCCCCCTGTGTACATTATTGAAAGGTGACAATCTTTCTAATAATGAACACTTGTATGTAACATTGTAAAGTGATGACTCTACAATGTTGAGTTGAACTATCATGATAGATATCATGTGACTTGATATCTGTGGACATGCCATGATAGTATCTCTTGAACACTTTGATGCATATCATGGAATTGATGTCATTCGAAGATCATTGTGATCCTTAAGAGATAATCATGGTGGATAACTACATACATCTATGGATATGCCATGAATTATTATGGTAGACATCATGTGACTTGATGTCAGTGCACATACCATAATGAAGATGTGATTATGAAGAATGTCATGTGACTTGACAATCTTATGAAAACATTTCATATCTTGATATCATGTGTGTAGGTGATATCTCCACTTATTTGATTTGAATATCTTCCCTAGCTAAGAGGGAGTGTTGATTTAAGATAGCTTCGGTTAGATATAAATGATGATTGCATTCATGCATCATCATCATTTATATTTAACCAAACTGCTCTTAAAATATAAATTCATCAAATAAGATTTCAAATTTTTGAAGATGATCAAAATTTGGAAAATGGTTAAATCGAATTCATGATTGTTGAAAACTCTCATATTAGTTTTTGTTAACAATGAATGGCTTCAGTTGTTATGAAGCCTGTGCGCTCAAGGGACACGTCCCATGAGTGGACGTGTCTTCACTTTGTGGAGACACGTCCTCTCATGAGACACATCTCTCCTTGAGGCGTGTCTCCCTCATATTTATGGGACTTCATTCCCTTACTTGCAGTATATTGAAATTGATAAATGTTCTACAATCAATACATTTGACACATAACAAATAAATCTGACTTAGAATTAAGAACAAAATTTCAAGCTTAGAATTTCCATAGGTTCAT
>VDFB02000003.1:187527868-187562034 GCA_007258455.2 Sequoia sempervirens | reverse complement strand
AAAGTAGGTTATATGTAGGTTTTATATTATAAAATGATTCAAGAATCTATAAGGCCAAAAGAACCATAAGCATTGCAAACTTTAGTTTAGAAGCATAAGGGATTGGATATTTTCATTCCTAAACATGGTTTTCATAAAAAAAATTACTCATATAGCAAGCACACTATAGAATTCACAAAGAAGGTTAGGGTTTTTAGCTTCATTTGTTATATGGAGATATTTTATTGTAATGTACATAATCAATGATATGATTCTTGATTTTTTATAAGATTTAATATTATGACACCTTAACAAACCAAGCTATGACTTTCATGGTTCACTCCTACATGTATGAAATTTGCATTTTCATCTACAAGTTTGACACTAAATTTGTAGTTTTAAAATTATTTTGTGACCTTGACCCCTACACTTCTAGTCTTTAGGAATTTATTTATCTCCATTTTTTAGACTATGTTGAGAGCCATTATAATGTTTTTTTGCACTAACTTTGGGAGGAAACTCATTTTTCCTTACTCAAACCCTTGGATTATGCAAAACGGAAAAGCAAAATACTATATTGAAAATGCTTTAAAAACTTTCAAACAAGTGCAATTTGAATTCAACAAATTTTAAAAAAATTGCATTTAGGGTTTCGAAATTAAACAAATACATGCATTTTGAACTCTAAAATAATTGAATTTTACATACCTCATGCTCAATAGTGATCGATATGCAAATTGGAATGATGAACTTTGAAGAGAGGAACGGAAATTTGCTTTCGCCGGTGAGAGAAACTTTGTTTGGTCGCCATCACGGACTCTATTCGCCGCGTGCACCAGGGAGACAATGACTGGTAAAAGAACACAGTAAAAGTGTGAAAATGAAACCTTTTTTTTTGTTTTTGTCATATTGAAGGGGTTCGGTCGAACCCAGGTTCGGCCGAACCCACTTCAATATTATTTTTTAATTTGGGCATTCATTGGTTCGGCCAAACCATGGTTTCAGCTAAACCCAATGGTTCGACCGAACCAATGAAATGGTTTGGTCGAACCATTGGGTTCGACCGAACCCATTTGATTTGAGGAATGGAAAAAAGCCAAATTTTCCTTCCTCTTAGAAAGTGTAAACCACTATTCTAAGGTGACCCTGTTGTTGCACGGTTTTCTACATTCTTATCTTTAGATTGAGCTTTTTTCCTATAGAATCAATAACATTGGCAGCAATAGATATGACTTGTTCTAAATCATTTTTCTTTTTCTTTTTTTTTAAATGCCTAATTTTTTCATCACTTTTCACATTTTCCATATTTTCATCAATTGCATTGTGATTTTACATTGAAATCATTTATTTTTTCTGTAACAATATATTCTATATAGTCTATTCCCAAGAGTTTTCATTTTTCTCCAATAAATTTTACCAATAAGGTTATCCAACACATATCTTTCAATTGTAAAAAAATATTTTCATTTTCATTCATACAAGGAGTTTCATTTTCATTTATACAAGGGATTTCATTTCCATTTTCAACCATACAAGGGGTTTCATTCTTATTTTCATAAATACAAGGGATTTCATTCTCATTTTCATTCATACAAGATATTTCTTTTTTTTTCCCATTATTTCACTAGCATAATTGATATCATTATTGGTATATCTAGCTTCATCTAAATAACTAATATTGATATCATCAAAATGTGAGTTTGAAGACATACTTGGATTTGTTTGAATAGGTGTATTTTCCATATCATTAAAAGGTGGATTTGAAGATATACCCCAATTTTTTTGCATAGCTTCACTATTTCCATATTATTCAAAGTTGAATTTCAAGGCATAGTTGGGTTTGTCTCTATAATTGATTTTTCTTCCATATTCACCATTACCACATTTGCATCATCTAAATTCATCTCATCGTTCATGATCTCCTCTTCAAGATTCATGGAACTAGATGTTTCAAAACTTTCCATTTGAAGAATCCTTGTTCTTCTATCTTTTTCCTCCATCTCTCTATTTGCTTCAATTTCTTTGGGTGTCATTCACTTTCTACATTTTTTTCTTTTTCTTTTCTTTGATCCCATGATTACCTCCTTTGGAAGGAGTGTGTATTTGTATTGGTTTCCTCCAGTTTTTGGAGTGGGTTTTATTGTTTTGTTTCCTCCTTGGATTGGAGAGGGTATGTTGTCTAGTTGTCTATTGTGTGTTGTCGATAGGAGAGTGGCTCTTTGTGGGGGTCCGGCACACAAAGTGGTGCTAGGGTAACTCACCTAGAGTTTAATTAAGTGATAATCTAAAAGAATTAATGGGGATATTTCACACTAATAAAGATAAAGAATATCTCTCTCGTGAAGCAAGTGGATGATAAGGCTCGAGATGAGATGGGACGCATAGTTTTGTGTGAGGGTCTGGCGGCCGGTAGAGGCAAGCTAGGGTAACCCAGGATGGGGGTCCGGTAGCCTAGGAAGGTTGAGCCAGGGTAACTCATGGAAATTTATGCATGACACTCTTCCTATGTCGACAGTTAGCCAGTTATTGTGCGATGTTCATGATCTTGTTCTCTGGAAGCATTGTAACCTCGTGTTAAGTGACATTGTGATTGTAGTTGTGAAGTAATATTGTGATTGTAGTGGTTAAGTGCCTTGTTGTTTTCTCTTTGGTCATTGTTGGATGAGGTCTTTGTTATTATGCCTTGAGTTCATTGAAGTTGTGCGTGTGACTAGTTGTTATTTGGGAAGGTGTTTTATTGTTATGTTCAGAAGTGATTTGTTGTTGTGCCTCTTGGAATGGTTGTCATGAGTTTTTTAGGTGGTCTTGATGTTATGTGTCTGTTGGGAGTTAGCCTTTGTTATTGTTAGGCGTACTTGGTCGGGGACCCTTCCTTGTCTACTCTCAGCACGGGGGTTGTTGGGTGGAACGTGCTTCGCACCCCATTGGGTTCCCTCTTCTGTTGCAGATGTATCTTTTACTTGCAGGTTTTGGTAGATGTTGATGATCCAGTGTCCTTATGTACCAGATAGATGTATATACTTCAGTTTTAATGTATTCATTGATGTATTGTCTCCCACGTGTGTTGGGATGACCTTGTTGTAAATTGTATATGTGATTATTGAGGTTGTATTTTCAGTCAATTGTATTCTTCTATCATTGGGATGTAATAATTATTTAGGCCATGTATTTATTCAGGATCTTGTGTTATAGTTGGTTATGTTGAGTTGTATCTATCGAAATATGTAACACTTTATATCTTTATAATTCCATGTATTGTCATGTGTGCATATGTTATTAATATGGATATAGTTGATAGATATTTTAAATGATGAAATGGGAATGAATAGATTTACGTAATAGATTAATTATTTGTTATCTTATTGTCGTTGTTATGGGTTAGTGTAGTCATGTCACTTCGTGTACCCCATTGGAACTAGTTGTGCCTCATAATACATTGTTATGTTATAATACTTAAGTATGTTATTATATTCTTAAAAAAAAAAAATTGTTCCGTTGTTATTAGTTCCTTTGGGGTTCGCACGGCGGGGCGTGACAGCTTGTTATCAGAGCCCAAGTTTAAACACTGGGCGCTCTGGGATAATGTGGACCCATTAAGTTTTTAGTTGCGTAGGTAATACTCCAGGCATTATGATCCATGGCGTTGACCTAGGTGCTTTGTTCGTTAGTTTATGTTTTCCTTTTTGGGTTGATCTGACTTGGCTACCCAGAGGTTGTTGTTATGTGGTGTAGGTCCAATGGCGCAGGAAACTAGTGGAAGGGATAGGACCCTCGGTGTAGTGTACAATGCACCGATATCCTTCCTACTGGGAGAATGCATTATGGACAATTGTGTTGTGTGTGAATTTTGTGTGTTGTGTGTAGTGGATGACAACCAGCTTTGTTGTTATGTCCACCCTTGTATGTCTTCTTGTACTTTACCTCATTGTGCAAGCGATTTCCTGATTGACCCTATGTGGTTTTGGAGTTGCTTTTGCGTGTTTATTGTATGGAATTATGGAATATGGTAATAGGAAATGAATGAATATGTGGTTAGTTATAGAGATTTGTGGCGTGTTCTCTCTGTGGTTGTTGTGTGCTTACTCTTATCTATTTAATGGCTTCCAGGAGTAAGCCATGTCCTAGGGGGGAGGATGTAATACCCCTCATACTGTTTAGACTTATTAATTTCTATGTGTTAACTTGATACGCTGATACTATGATGATACTATTAGGGTTTGATTTGGTTGGTTGTAGTTTGATGATGTTGTTATCCCTTTAGTGGACATAATCGTTTGATATGACATTATTAGTATGATTTATGATACTCTGTGTGTTGTTTGGATTATTTGTTTATTCAAATAGTGTTTCATTAATGTTTATATGTCAATATGATGATTCTATGGTGATGTTATTTAATTCAGTATTATTTTATGATGCAATTGTTTAATAATTAGTTATGATGCATTAGTTAGGTATCATGTTATCTTATGAGCAAATTGGTTAGAAATGTTAGTTCGTTATTGGTATTGTAATTGTTAGAATAAAGTAGGTGAGAGGACAGTGTAGCATCACTCATTCACGAGTGCCCTACTACACTGCAATTCCTTCTCATGATAAGATGTTGATTATATATATACATGTGCTACTTGACATTTATTTGGATGCAGGATTGCAGGAATAAGTCTCGATTCCACCTGCTTCGGCAGGACAGGGCGAGCAATAAATTAACCCAATGGGTAAAATGTTGAAAAAGGGAGTAGGTTTGGAAGTGTCCCCGTCCCAAGTCCGTCGTCTGTTGTGAGTCGTTGTGTTATGACTGAAGTTTTGTCTTTGCCTTGTATGTAGTTTCTCTGTTGAGTATTTATTTAATTCTTGGTTAGTTTTTTAAATTAATTAATCGTATTTCATAAAATAATTACTTAATGTTGCATTGTTATGTGATTTAATTGAGAGTTAGAAAAATGTTAAAATTAAATATATAATAAATTAAAAGTGATTTAATTAATTAAAAGTGCAAATAATTATAATTAAATTAATATTGTTGAGAGTAATTAAATATTATTTTTTATTAATATTAAATTAGGAAATTATGTGAAGATAATATCTAAATTTAAATAAATTATCTCAATTAAAATTTTAGATAAATGTGAGCTTTTAAAAGCTGAAAAAGGGCCAATAAGGAAAGAGGCTTTTTGGAAAAGAAAGCGGAAAAATATTTATGGATTTTTAATTGGTGATTTATTATTTTGATGGGGAAATTATTCACACACAAGTTTTCTTCTGGGAGTTTTGGCTTTGTAGTTTTTGGGAGATCTAGGAAAATAAATAAGAAAGATAGTTTTGAGGGGGGAAGATTTTTCTAGGTAAAATAATTGTTTTGGAAAGAAAAAGGGAGATTCAGAAGAACGTTGAAGGCTGAAGATCGAGAAGAGAGCGGCAGGAAGAAAACAAGAGTTGACTACAGAAGGGATTTTTCAACAAGCATAGGACGCCAGGTTTTCTTCTTTTAAGTTAGTTTTATTTTACTGTTCTATAAATAAAATGTGGTGTGTTGTGTCTGAAAATCTATTTCTTTATTTCTTTTTGGAAATGGTTTTGTGGTTGAAGACTTGGTTGTGTTTAAAAATCTTGAATCTTCTGTTGAATACATTAGTAAATCTTTTTGAAATTTTATAGTTTCATAGTGAAATATTTGGTTTTGGAATAAAATTCATCTTATTCTTGCCTTATTTCATTTTGAATATGGATTAAACCCTTGTGATATTGTTTGGAAATTTGTGAAATGCTGTTTAAATTCAATAAAACCCATGTGAAATGGATTTAACACTTGCAAATTTTTGTGGGATTTAGGAGAGAAAAATCAAACAAGAAACTTACAATAGAAAACTTGAGGAAGATCAATAAGACATTTTCATTTCAAAACTGAAAACTTAACCCAGAAATTTGTGTTGGAAAATTTATTCCATTTCAAATTTGTGTGGTGCATTTGCACAGTTTGAATTGAGTAATGGATTATAGAAATATATATATATATATATATATATATATATATATATCTTTTGTTGTGTTTTAGATTTGGTAAGCACTCGTTAAATTTCGCAGGGGGTCGTTATTTTTAGAAAACAAAAATTTTAAAATATAAATAAAAAAATAAAATTTAGGGTTGCTTTGGCTGGGCTGGTGCCTCACGGCCGCCTCCCCCGCCAGGCAGCCAGAGGTCACTGCCTCACCGAGCTGCAGTATGAGTAGGATCGGTCATAGCAGCTCTCAGGGCCTAGCCCCCCTGGGGCAACCCCTTTGATTCTTTTTTTATACAAAAAAAATAAAAAGTTTTTTTTTAAATTTCATTTTTTCTTTAGTTATATTTTATTTTAAGTATTTCATTTTATATGAATATTTTATTTTATATAGATATATATTATAATATTGTATTTATATATAAAATATGTATATATATATTTATAATATTTTAATTTAAATAAAAATTTGTTATATGAAATTTTAAAGTAGGAAGTGTAAATTTATATTTAAAATAATATATTTATATGTAAATAAAATTATATTTTATTGGGCATATTAAATAATGTTAAATGGTAAATAGAAAATTTAAAATGATATTTGAGTATCTAAAAAAAAATGGGAATTAATTATAAATGATTACCGCACTGGTATAGAGGAAATGTGATTGAGGAATGATCAAATGTTTTAATTAAAATATTGATTTTGATTTGACTAATTTATTTACCTTATAATGAATTGTAGATTAAGTGACTTGATTAAGTGGTTATTTATTAAAATATTCGAATATGTAATAACTAGATTTGTTTTATAAAGTAATTTTGCAATAGGGTTATATTAATTTTATTAAATGATTATTTTATATATATTTGTATAATTGTGTAATAGGGTGGTTTTATTGTAAATATGACTTCTTTTTAATATGATACAATTAGGAGAAAATTGGAATGATTAATGTAGTTGTGGAAATTATAATTAATTTTGTGTTTGGAATTGAATCGATTAGTTTATGTGCAAAGGTATGATGTTATAATGTAATTGTGCGAATTTGAATTTAACAGTGTGTTTGTTTTGAATGGAATAATCTTGTATTGTGGACTTAATTGTTCGATGAAATTATTGAGTTTGGTAATATTTCCTTATGGAATTTTTCTTAAGTAATTGTTTTCTTGAGGTTATTCGTTAAGTTTGTTGTGGTACTCTTTTCATTGTTTAATTGTGTCGTATGGGAAAACCCTAGGTTTACCTTACCTTTCGTAAGAGGTTAAGTTGTTTGTAAGGGCTTCCAGTGATGGAATGCTTTTCTATCATGTTCCTTTTTATTTTCCATGTCGGGCAAACGGGGTTAAGGGTCTATGTAAGTCTTCCAGAGAAGTTCTCTAGAGTGGGATGTTATGTGTAGAGGTTCATTTTGTGAATCGCCTTGATGTATTGTACTATGATGTTGTACTCAGTTTCCACGAACGGGGATTTGTGCCTCCTAGGAAGTAGGAGTGGGTAATGAGATTCGTACCTCCTTTGGAAGGAGTGTGTATTCGTATTGGTTTCCTCCAGTGTTTGGAGTGGGTTTTCTTGTTTTGTTTCCTCCTTGGATTGGAGAGGGTATGTTGTCTAGTTGTCTATTGTGTGTTGTCGATAGGAGAGTGGCTCTTTGTGGGGGTCCGGCACACAAAGGGGTGCCAGGGTAACTCACCTAGAGTTTAATTAAGTGATAATCTAAAAGAATTAATGGGGATCTTTCACACTAATAAAGATAAAGAATATCTCTCTCGTGAAGCAAGTGGATGATAAGGCTCGAGATGAGATGGGACGCATAGTTTTGTGTGAGGGTCCGGCGGCCGGTAGAGGCAAGCTAGGGTAACCCAGGATGGGGGTCCGGTAGCCTAGGAAGGTTGAGCCAGGGTAACTCATGGCAATTTATGCATGACACTCTTCCTATGTCGACAGTTAGCCAGTTATTGTGCGATGTTCATGATCTTGTTCTCTGGAAGCATTGTAACCTCGTGTTAAGTGACATTGTGATTGTAGTTGTGAAGTAATATTATGATTGTAGTTGTTAAGTGCCTTGTTGTTTTCTCTTTGGTCATTGTTGGATGAGGTCTTTGTTATTATGCCTTGAGTTCATTGAAGTTGTGCGTGTGACTAGTTGTTATTTGGGAAGGTGTTTTATTGTTATGTTCAGAAGTGATTTGTTGTTGTGCCTCTTGGAATGGTTGTCGTGAGTTTTCTAGGTGGTCTTGATGTTATGTGTCTGTTGGGAGTTAGCCTTTGTTATTGCTAGGCGTACTTGGTCGGGGACCCTTCCTTGTCTACTCTCAGCACGGGGGTGGTTGGGTGGAACGTGCTTCGCACCCCATTGGGTTCCCTCTTCTATTGCAGATGTATCTTTTACTTGCAGGTTTTGGTGGATGTTGATGATCCAGTGTCCTTATGTACCAGATAGATATATATACTTCAGTTTTAATGTATTCATTGATGTATTGTCTCCCACGTGTGTTGGGATGACCTTGTTGTAAATTGTATATGTGATTATTGAGGTTGTATTTTCAGTCAATTGTATTCTTCTATCATTGGGATGTAATAATTATTCAGGCCATGTATTTATTCAGGATCTTGTGTTATAGTTGGTTATGTTGAGTTGTATCTATCGAAATATGTAACACTTTATATCTTTATAATTCCATGTATTGTCATGTGTGCATATGTTATTAATATGGATATAGTTGATAGATATTTTAAATGATGAAATGGGAATGAATAGATTTACGTAATAGATTAATTATTTGTTATCTTATTGTCGTTGTTATGGGTTAGTGTAGTCATGTCACTTCGTGTACCCCATTGGAACTAGTTGTGTCTCATAATACATTGTTATGTTATAATACTTAAGTATGTTATTATATTCTTTAAAAAAAAATTGTTCCGTTGTTATTAGTTCCTTTGGGGTTCGCACGGCGGGGCGTGACAACCAAATCCTCTTGATAAAAAAAAATATTCTTAACATATTTTCAAATTGCTACCTCCTTCAATTTTTTAAATAAAATTATATATGAAGATCCTTTTTCTATAAACTTTGAAGTACAAAAAAATATGAATAGATCCAAAATCCCTCTTTTTTCAATTCCTCCTAAGAAAAGTCCCTTTACTTGATTCCAAGTCATTTTACCCTAGTGGTGGATCTAAAACTAATAACTTAGAATTTGACCTCACCACCTACATGATCAGATCTTCACCTTGGTTCACATAGAATTTTGGACTACCCTATACTCTAAGATTTATTTGCAAGGTTTCCAACTTGTATTTCTTGTTGTATTTTCTATGGAACTCCAAGTATCTTTTTCAAAAATGGATGTTATCTTCCTTGTTGAAAGGCTAATGCCTCACATATTTGATCTCTCCTTTGTTGACTTCTAGTCTTTAAATTTTTAGTAATCTTACAATTTTTTCTTTAGAAATATCCATAGTTACTATTACTTGCACAAAGATATTATAAAAATTCAATATTCTATTAGAATTAGTAAGTGCTCGCTTTTTCCCATGAAATATTTAATTTTTTTATTTCCTGGACACAAAGGAAATAGGGTTCCACCTTTTAGGAGATGGAACAATTAGGGGACCTATTTCACTCTAGGTCATTAAAGGAAACAAAGATCCCTCAACCAATTGACTTGATTGATGAATAGACTAGGGTTAGGATGGTTTCCTTGGTTGTGATTAAAGAAAAAAATGGGTTCACCACTAAGCAAAGGCTTAGAAAGAAAGAAATGTAAATGATATGCAAATCTAGCTATGTAACCTAGGAAATCAAACTCAAAATCAGAATAGTGAACTGAGAATGAACAAAGGTGCACCTGGAAAAATGAAGATGCTTGAAACAATGTATGTAACCCTAAAATTATGACTTTCAATGAAAACTAGGACTCATATGCCAAGTTGGGTGATTTAGTTCCAGTTTAGGGTTTCAGAGCAGAAACTAGAATTTTATAGTGACAAGTCTGAATCCCCTGAAATCTGGAAAAAGTGTTATACTAGGACTCATATGCCACAAGTGGTGATTTAGTACCATTCTACTTTTTTAGAAAGTCAGGATTTGAAGCTATTCTCCTATCTTTGTATTTCCTTCCTATGTTTTCCAAACTCTACTTCCGGATCCGAACTTGGTAAAACCTGCAAAACAAAATATTGTGTTGATTTTCTTATGAGGGGATTTCCTTGGTCAAAGCCCTAGTTTGGTAATTAAACATTGATAGAAAGAATAGATCTTGAAAGGAAATGTGTGTGAATGTCCTAATCTTAAGTATGTCTAAGATTAAGAGATCTAAAGTGCAATGAAACCCTACTCTAATGTGCTAGAATAGGATGCATGAATGAAAATTAAAGATGATGACTCACTTTGGGAGACTTCTAATCACCCCAATAAACCATAACAATGCATGTACATTCCTTTTGGTAGAAAGTAGAATGATAATGGAGGATGGAATCACTTAATAAACAAGTCATAAGGCTTGGTTTGATGACTAGTTGCATCTCCCCAACCTAGAATCCATCATGATTCTCCATAGACAACCATCATCAATCCTTGAAAATTCTAGATCTTGAATTGAAACTGAGCTTGAAGACTTGCAAAAACACTATAATTTTTCTCCAAGACTTCAACTTTATTTTCTTCTTGCTCTTGAATACTTGAACAATCTCTCTTGAAGACTCTTGCTTGAAAATTCTAGGATTGCTTAGCTCTTGAATTACTAGGTGAAATAAGGATTTGAAACCTTAGTTTTATAGGGATCTCATCTAGTTTACCATTTATTAGATCCAAAATTTCAACATTAACCAAAAATTTGAATTAGAAACCTTAATTTCCCACTCAAACCCCAAAAAGGGGCCCCATTGGATTCATACGCTCAAGGTGACATATGAGTCCCACCCTAGATTTTCGAGGTGAGGAAATGTCGTTATGTTAGAAAATTTAATGTATTTGATGATTTTGTTAGGATTTCAATTGAAATAAGCCTAGGGATCCGAAATAAAGGGTCTTAGGGGCCTATTAATGATGATTTAAAGGGTCATGAATTCAAGGGTACTAAAATAGGTCCAGACTAAGTGTGAAATTATACCATCTCCAAGAAGGGAGTACAATTTTCTACATTACATTTCCATAAATAGTCAAAATAATTTATTAGTATTATCACATCCTTCTATTAGACCAAATAGTATTTCCCACCAGTTAGTTTTCATATTTCCCCCATCCCCCCAGATCTACACAAAAAAATATACCTAATTTATTTTGCAAAGAAACAATAAAAATAATATGAGAATTTTTTTCATCATTTCTACATGATTCATTGATTTCCAATCTTGATATAGAGAATGAAAAAAGTAGTGTTTGTAATAATAAAACCCATTTAAAACAAGGTTTCTTAGATTTGAAGATATTATTCCATGTGTACATAAAAATTTTGTTCGAATTTTTGTCTTCCTCT
Source organism: Sequoia sempervirens (assembly GCA_007258455.2). NCBI lineage: Eukaryota > Viridiplantae > Streptophyta > Pinopsida > Cupressales > Cupressaceae > Sequoia > Sequoia sempervirens. The sequence continues at coordinate 187,550,575 of VDFB02000003.1, read as the reverse complement.
CTAATGTTTCTACACTTGTTTAGGATCCCAATTATATTCTAAGAGTCAATTAAGGAATTATATATGGATATGGGTTTCAGTTTATACATCTTAATTCCATAAACCCATTTATAACTAGTCTAGTTATCACAACAAGAGTTAAAACTGTTGAAAGGTGCAAGACAACTGAGAACAGGGGTTGAATCAATTGTCACCAATGTAGTGCCCCTCCATTCCCACTATGGACATGCAGGAAGTTTGGCCTTGAAACTTGGAGACGAAGGTAAAATAATAGGGACATTTAAAGGTATGTGCTAATAATGTTAAGCAATTGATGTTGTATATTATGAATTTATGGACATATTGATGTGATGATAGTGTTTGATTACCTTTGGAGTTTTTGTTTGATTATAAAATATTATTATTGTGTTGACATGTTATTATGATTTTGATTATGATTATGTTTATTGTCATATAGATGTACTGACTTGTGTTCAAACTTTGTGGTTGCAATATGGGACATGAACTTCGGTTAGTGCTTTGGTGAGTATGATGTATATTGTCATGTTATTATTATTATGCAGAGATTTACTTGGATAGTTAAGTGATGCAGTAGTATGTTTGTTAGGATAAGTTTAAAGGGCTGCATCGTACCATTGGGCATATGAAAGACATACGAACATGAGATACAATTGCTAGAGTTTATTTCCTAGTGCTTCGGCTATTATGCACATGTGTTCTAATTTGTATGTTGAGTGAATAGGTACTAGGCTACGTCTCCACCTGAATTAGAAGGTTTGAGCGTGCCTTTAATCCCAATGGTGGTTGAGGAGATAACATCTAGGCCCAAGTTATAACCTAACCTTAGCCATTGTCCCCAATTAGGGATAATTGATTCAATGTGTGACCACCTTTTTCGGGTTGTTATGGGATAATGTCCAATCTCTTTTACCTTATGGTTGGAGTGTTGCATGTATGTGAATGTTTCTTGTGGGTTATGTGATTGTTTGATTTTATATCTCAACCTGTTGATATTAAACGCCATGGTTAGTTGGGTTGTTGTGATTGTGATTAATGTTATTTATGTTATTTATGTTTTAATGTGAATGTTTCTTTCATGTGGAGTTATTTCATAGTTTATGTCTAGCTTTGGTTTATAGATTATTTGAGTGAAGTTAGATATTAGATCAATATGTTAGTTATTATTTAATTGTTAATATTATTATGATTATATATATATTACGTTTTATGAAAATAAAGTTATAAATATTAACATATTTTGATGTGAATATTTCTTTCATGTGGAGTTATTTTATAGTTTATGTCTAGCTTTGGTTTATGGATTATTTGAGTGAAGTTAGATATTAGATCAATATGTTAGTTATTATTTAATTGTTAATATTATTATGATTATATGTATATTATGTTTTATGAAAATAAAGTTATAAATATTAACATATTCTGATGTTATTTTTTTTTAAATATTAATGTTTATTAGTAAATATTTAAATATTAATATGCAAGTATATGTTATATTTATGTTTTGATTTACTATTTTGGTGGAGTGATTATTTTATGGGGGTTTTCTTTATCTCTTGTAATGTTTTGAATTTGTTTAATGAGGAACCCTAAACAAATGAGTTAATTATGTGAGTTAATTTAATTATTTAATTTATTTTAATTATTTTGTTAATGGGTTGAGGATATGTATTTTAATTTAATATTTTAGTAATTTATTTTATGAGAGGATTTTATTTCCTTATTTTATTTTGGGAAAAAGAGTCTTTTTAGGAAAAATAAAGAAAGTTGCTTTCATTTTTGTTTTTATTTCTTTTTTGGAATTTAATTAATTTTATTTATGAGTAAATAGGGAAAGTGAGTTTCACTCTTTTTTGGGCATGAAATTTTAGAGGATTTGAAAAATAAGAGATTTTGCATAGTTCTAGGAGAAGTTTTCAGAGTTTTTTTGAGAAATTGGGAGTGGTTTTGAATGAAAATTTGGAATTCAATTTGGATTGGAGGGTAATAGATTTTGCTGGGGGATTCTTCATTTTCTGAGGTTTTTTGCCATGCTTGCAAAGAGGAAGAAGCATGAGAAAGTTGTTGTAATTTGGGGATTTTGAAAGTTAAAGTTTTTGGAGCTCAGCATCAAATTTCTATCATTGCCAAGCGATGGATCCAGGTTGGATTTTGAGATATTTTGTTTAATTTTGTTTTTAAAAGGTAGGAATAATTTGATTGATTTCTTTTCTACAATAAAAATCAATACATATTTGTTGTTCTTGTTCTTTACTAGTAAAATGGTCTGATTCCGTTGCTCATAAATCTATTTTTACGAACTGGGTTGGTGATATTTTCAATGGGTTTTTTCATCTCGTTTTCATTTAAATTCTTTCCAAAAATCTCAGAAACCTAGATCGTAGTTTGTGAGATATGGTTGAAACATGAGAGTGTTGTCAAATTTCTCCTCTATGACTGCAAATATCTTTATTTCTCCCTGTAACCAACCAATAGAAGATTGATATTTTAGATTTATAGGGGTTTGAATGAGCTTAAATTAATTTTAATATTTTATTTTGAATAAAATATGGTTGTTGAGTTACTCATTTTATCATTTGACTGTAATCGAGTATTGTCGAAAAGAGGGTTTTATGGGATCCGTGTGTTGTTTTGCATTTTATGAAATTATTATTCAGTTTTAGTCAATTTCTTTCACGCTTCTGAGTAGTCGACGGCTAAATTTGAAATGGGTATTTTACAGATTTTGATTTCGAATTGATATGACTATTTTATGGTTGTTTTATTGTTGACAGATTTGACTGTTGTCAAGTGAGAATTAGTTCAATTTTAAAAGTTGTATTAGAGGGTATAACTATATTATTTTATCTATATTGTGTTGTACCATTTTTATTTAAATGTGTTTACTATTTGCATGTTATAAATCCCTTCATATTTGTGAGATCTTGTGTTGAAGCTTCCACATGTGTAAAGATCACTTGTACCAAGGTTGTGTATTGTTGGTCATAGCTATAAACTGCTAAGTTAAAGTTGATTAACATGTTATAATATTGTGAAAATAATGTAATATGCATCATTGTGGTGTTGTGGTATAATGTTAATTTTTTTGGGTTTTCTATCTGTTGTGTTATGTGATTGAGTCTTTAGAAGTACCTAGAAGTCATTGTGGAAGTCCTCGTAATTTTTGGTTAATTCTTGTTTTGGTAGTCTCCTCTAGATGGCTAGTGTCAACCACTTGTTGTTTCTTTGTTTGCTTGTGTGTGGGGCCTAGTGTTGTCTCCTAGCATGGAGGGACTAGGCCTCAGGGTTCCACATGGTAGGGTGGTATTTCTGAACCATCCATTGGGATTTAGGTGGTGCAAATTCATGCGCAACATGGAGAGTATTTTCTTTTGCTTCATTTTATAGCTGAATTTATGTCCAGGTGATATTTCCATAAAAATTATGTTCAATATGTATTATATATATTCCTCTTAGATGAGCGCATCTCTTACGTTGTAACATTCTTGTAATGAAAATGTAAATGGATTGAAATAGTCTTAAAGATATATTTATTGTTGTTTATTATGTAATGAAAATGTTAGCATAAGAATGTTGTATTTATAATACATATAAACTTAATTTAGTAGTAGATGTGATATGTCTTTATGTACCTCTTTCATGGTGTTGATTTATGATAGGTTCATAAGAGCATAGTGTTAGATGATGTTATGTAATTTGTTGTATAAGATTTAATTTACATTCAAATTATTGACTATATGTGCTTTAGTGTATCAAATGTTTTTTTTCTATAGGCTTAGTTAGTGTAGGTGTATCATGGTAGCGATGTTAGGGGACCATGGTGGATAGGTGTGTAAATGAGTTATGATTAATGTTACTTTTAGGTCATAATGTGATTATGATACGATGTTAATATAATGATGTTATTCGTATTAATTTGTTGAGTTGCATTAGTTAATGTCACTTTAGTTTCAAAAGAAAATTATTGGCATGATCTTGTATATCTTTTGTGTTATCCACCAGGTCCCTTAGCGGGGCGTTACACTTGGTATCAGAGCTAGTGTTCCAGTACTAAGATATCTGGTTAATGTTGTTGTCCATGTTTAGTTATAGTAACTTTCCCATGCTTATGTTATCGAATGCCTGATGTGTGGCTAGAAGGTCATAGGGACCATTGTGTTAGATACCATGTTTTAATCTATATATCTAGTTGAGATGTTAAATAATGAATTAGATGCTTTGTGTATTCTTTTGTTGGGTGTGATTCTTTGGATGCTTGCAACTATTATTTTTTCTTGTTGACCTTGTTTCATTTCTATGACTTTCAGTTTCTTAAAAATGCAAGTTTAGTTTTGAAATGCATGAATGAGTTTAGATTAATTAGTTAGCAAGTTGGCATGTAGATTACTTTTGTTTGATTAAATGTGCATTATGATAAGATATTATTTGGCGTAATTAGGTTACTTATGTGGTTTTATGCAAGTGCTTAAGAGTGTATGTTATGTAATTAATAGGGAAGTCCTAACCTGAGTATGTCATACGTTTGTGTGTTTTTTTCTATGGTTTGTAAGAGTGTTTACACCCATATATTGTTAACTGCATTTTTATAATGTTAAAAATATACTGCATATAAAAAGGTTGTTAGAACAGACTAAAGAAAAGTATGTTGGTAGTTTAAAAATGAATTATTATTGATCTTTTGTGATTACTATAATACATGCTGAGTGATGTAATGAAATATTAATCTTGTGTTTGGTTATGTTTAAAAATGGAAAACTTGTCTGATGGTTGTAGTTAAGATTTTGGGTAGAAAGTGTGACTTAATTTTCTTTTGTATAGATGTTTTGTTTGAAAAAGTTGTATTTGCAAGTTGATTGCATTGAATTAAATTATTTTGTTTCCTCTTTCTCTTAACCCACATATAGTTGATAAAGAGAATTAGCTTTAAACCATATTATAATAGAAAATAATTTAAACCTAAAACTTGTATGCTTAATGTAATGCCCCTCCACGCTGTGTATCGTTGTTGGTGATACCTAAGTGTGTGCCTTGTTTAATTACCTTGTTTAGATAGAAAAAATCAAATCAAATTCATGAAGATAATTTAATAGAAGTCTTTTATGATGGATAATAAATTAAATAAATAATGTTAAAGTGATTGTTTGATTTTAATAAATTAAACTTTATGATAAATTCTTTTATAATTAATGTCATAATAAAATAAAATTTTGAAGTAAGAAAATAGAATATTAAGGTGATTTATAAATGAAAAAAGTATTTGGAAATTAAACATTAAAAAAAAGATTAATTAACAAATTATAGTTGAAATAAATTAAAATGATAAAACATGAAATAAAATATTGAATTGGAAAACTGCAATTATTAAATAGCTACAAATATAAACAAATTAATGTGGAAATAACTAAGTCAGTTTTATTCTAATTTTTGGCATGGCAGTCACCCAATGCATGTAGTTGCAAAATTTACGTAATTGGCTAAAAATAAACAAAAAGAAAGCAGGGAATCTTTCTTTTTGAAATAATTGCCTTTTTATGGGCTTTTTATGATTTGAGATTTTTTTTGGAAATAATTGCCTTTTTTTTGGGCTTTTCATGAACATAAGGGGGGTGGGGCGGAAAAACTGGGGAGAATCATCACCGTAAATTTTCCTCTAGTTCTGAAAAATAAAAAATTTCCCACAAGCCTGAGAAGCTTGGATTTTGGGAGGTATTGGGAATCTGGCAGAGGTGGGGTTTCAGAAGAGCTAGAGGCTGTAAGCGAAAGTTGGAGGAAAAATTTGAATCGCATCTGAAAATTCAAAGCTGACAAATCGTTTAGCTCAGCTATTTCGTTACTCTAGGTTCCATTATCAACCTTTAATTTTAATGCTCAGATAGAAATGAATAATGCAATTGTGTTGTCTGAAACAAAATGAATGTTTGAAATTGAGTTGTGTTTATTTCATATGCTTTATACTACCCTATGGTTATACTGCCGCTATCTCTTAACAAATATATATTAACTTAGATACCTGCTGGTTTTTATCTCATGCATGCATAGAATACTCCATGTATAATAACAGTTTCAGGTCAGGATCTATTAGGCGACTGAGATAGGTGTGTAAGCAATTAAATTTTTATCTTATACTGCAGAATTAAGCATCAAAAATAAAATAAAATAAAAGATTCATCGATTCCCTTTACATTGCCATCTGTAGATAGTCTCCATGCAAGTTTCTGCGTCGCTCTGTACCATCTAACTCCTTAAATGGATCTTCATTCTTATACCGCGGCTTCATTTCTTTTGTCATCACCCAGATCTTATGTTCTAGCAAGTTATATTGTGATTGAAGTCGTTGCTTTGTTTTGGATGAACATATAAATATCTCCTTTCAAACTAGGTCGCTGTCTTATACCTGTTGATTCTTCTCTCTGCTCACTTTAAAATTTAAGAGAAGATCGCTACCTTATCTCTCTCTTGGCACCGACCCTGCCTAAATAATGGAATGGTTATGTATCATTTTAGCTTCTGTGTATTTTAGTTTCTTTAGCCTTCGATTTATACACCCCTCTATCCATCGAATAGCTGACTCTGTAGTTTGTCTATGTTCACCCTATTCAGCCGCTATAAGCATTTAGACTGTCCAAATGAAATCCCTCTTTATTGTCGTCTGTACTTTTCCTATTACTCAACATCTAACCTTCTTAAATTTAGACTTGCAAACATTTTTGGGTCGGCATTAGAAGTCAACTTCTGTTTGTCTCATTCAAGAGTCTGAGGTGTATGCCGTTTGTGCTTATCCTTGTATATTCAGCGAATAGATGTTGACAGTATTTCCAACTGGTAGTTACATCTGATAAAGGCATCTAATTTTGGTTTGAACCGACAGTCCTGAGAACGTTAGAATTTGGTTTAACCTTTAATGTGATCTAAAGATAACTGAACATAGCATTTTGGCATTTTGCAATCTATCTTTGAATCTTTTTATTTCTGCACTTACTGCAGATAAAATAAAAAATAAAAAAAATTCACCAATGAGCATTGGTGCATAGAATAATAAATTATAAAAATTATAAAAAAAATCCCATCGACAATATCCTGTGCTAGAGTTTCCCTCTCTCCCTCCATCTTGTTTGTTAATAGCTCCATGTCCCTTCATGACTCAAACACCATCTGTTTAAGGTAGTCTGCACCACTTATATATGTATATATCAACCACACATGTGCACACTCAAAATTGCAGATATTATATATATACCTATAAGTATAGATATGCTTCTTATTGCACACGGACATGCTCAGTCATGTTCCAAGAGGTCCCTTAAAACGGTGAGCTTTTCTTGTCATGCGTATAAGTTTTAAAGGAATAGAGGATCCTAGTCATTGTCTTGGAATGCTTCACTTTATAATGTAACCTCAAAAAAAAGAAGAGTAAAATATATAAATTAAGCCCTTAAAGTCTTAAAAGAAAGGAAAGTCATCGTAGAAGTGCTTAATTTAAGTTATCCCTTAAATAAAGTTAAGGGAGTATATTTTCATGTTCTATACAAGGAATCTTTTAAACTAAATTAAGTTAGAATAAATAGGTTTCCCTTAGATTATCTCCTTCCTAGGGAAAAGTAAATAATATACTATGTAAGTAGGAATAGTAAATTTAATGTATATAATTCCTTTCATTCTCTTAAATTACTTTTAGGATAAATTACTTTTATTGTAAATTATATAATGAAAATAAATAAACAAGCAATTAAATAATAGATAATTATAAATAAATCTAGATATGTATGTATTGATAAATGTGAGTTTTATGGAAATTACATAGATGTATTGTAAATTAATTAGTAAAGGATTTATACCTTTTTAGTATTGTATTTAATTGTGTAAATCAAGAAGTATCGATTGTTTCTTAGAAATATTAATAAAGTGTAAAAGATAAATGAAGCTAGTGATAAATATAAGATTTACCTTGAATTTGATGATTTAACTTTAATCATAAAATGAATGTCTCATAATCCCATCTTGTTTCTATGCTCTCTTATGATTTTGAGTGGTAGTGGAAACAAGTGAATGGTCATTGTTGGTATGAATGTGGGTTTTGTTCGTATGTGTAATCCTTATGTAAGTGACTAATAGGAGCTTTCCAGAGGCTAGGGGAGATTCTTTTCTTGATGAGAATATGTTAAAGTTTGGAGATAATTGCTTTTGCATTTGCATTAAGCATGTATGTAATGCCTATTAGCCTCGCACAGTATGTTCACGTTGTGATTGGAGTTTGTAACTGGAAAGCGGGAAGGATATGCCTCACCATGTTGTATTGATTATGAGTTTTAAGATTGTGCAAGTGGCTTTGCACTTGATTTTTTTTGGTTTCCTAGTTGTCAGTAGGGGAGTGGCTCTCAGTGGGGGTCCGACACACAAAGGGGCGCCAGGGTAACTCACTGAGAGTTTAATCAAGTGATAAGCTAATTAATTAATTAGGAGAATTGGGTAGTTAAAAAACTAATCAAGATAAAATAATGCCTCGCTCATGGATCAAGTGCTCGTATAGGCTTGAGATGAGTCGAGAAGGCCTAGAATGGCAAGACCAACTGCCTGGTCTGTTTGGAAGGTAAGTTGGTCTCATATAGTTTGTATGGGGGTCCGGCGGCCGGTAGAGGTAGCCAGGGTAACCCAAGATGGGGGTCCAGTAGCCTAGGAAGGTTATGCCAGGGTAACCCATAGCAGTTATGCGATGACACTCACTCCTACGACAACTTTGTACTCCCTTGGTTCTTTACATCCCCTTAGTTGATTTTGTGCCTCTGGAAGTGTTTTGTCTATTATTGTTGTTGTTCCATGATTGTTCAAACATTGACATGTCAACCATATGTTGTCTTGTACCTTTTTCCTTCTGTGGTGTAATATCGTTGATGTTGTTCTTCTTGTTCTTGTTTGTCATGTTAGCCTTGTGCATGTTTGTCAGTGATGGTGGGAACCTTTGTTATCTCCTAGCATGGGGGGTGGGCCTTCAGATTCCACGTGGTTGGGTGGAACGTGTTTCGATCTCCATTGGGTTTCCTTCTCCTGTGCATGTTGTGATGACTTTACTTGATCTGTGGACTACAACATTGTACCGGCCTTCAGGATTTTTTATACTTGTATTTGTATTGTACCACATTGATGTATCATGTTTCATTTTTGATGTTCACACCTCACTGGAAATTGGGAGATAACTTTATTTAGAATGTAAATGTATTGATGTATCTGATGAAGAACACTACTATGTATTGGACTAGACTAGTTGGCATTATATTTGTAATTAAATGATTTGAATCAATTTAATTCCATGTAAATATGTTATGGTTGTACTTTATTGTTGATTCAAATAAATGGAATATTTTGATGCAATTTTCGTAATGATGTTAGTACTTGATTATTGTAATGTTTCTTAAAGGTTACATGTTAATTTTTAGATGCGTGAAAATTAATGTTGTCGCAGACCCTAGAGGACTTAGACTAAAGAACTTAATATTAATGCTATTTGCATACAAATGAATGTTGCACCTTTCAAAAAAAAAAATTGTTCTACCTCAGGTTGTTAGTGTCTGTTCTCTAGGGTACGTGGCAGGTCATTACACTTAAACCTTGACTGTGAATAAAAAAAAATTAAAAAAAAATATTTGAAATTGTTTGAATGATAGATCTTATGGTCTCTTGAAATTGCACTCCTTACTTTTGATTTATGCATAAAAAAAATAGATTATGAATGAGACTGAGTGTAGTTGCTAGATATTTAATAAATGCATTTAGAAGTAAATTCATATAATTATTTTTTGTTCTACATTGTGATATGTTTTTATTGGAAACGACTACTTTTATGGAATAAATAAGATGCTAGTGTATATAACTAAATTTTTATTTTGAAAAATTATGATGACTGTATTGGTATTTGGACATCTTTCTTGTTGTGTAGTTGAAACCTATAATACAATGTCTCTCCTTTCTTACTTTTGTATAAATAGAAAAGATTTATCCATTGGATGTCTTCCATGTCAAATTATTATGAGGGGGTAACATGTGAAGTAATTAAGCCTAGGTATGGGATATGATGTTTGAGTAGGAATAACCACTATGTAAAGATTTAGTGTTATTTGTACTGACCTGAAATAAGGTTTGAAAGAATGTGGGACTATATTTTGGAAGCAAATATGTGAATCCTTTTATTCTATGGAAGTTTGAATAACTTATGATTAAGTAAGAGTTAAGTAGAGGATCATTATTGTTCTTTTGAAAATATAGAACTTGCGTATAATTTGATGAATTCTTAATGCATGAATGTTGATGTGAAAGTATTAATGATTCTTCAATGCATTTAGAAATTCATGATGCCTATGTAAAATTCTTATTGAATGGAAGAAAAGTTAGTGTACATATGCATATGTTATGAGGATAGAATGTTATACCGAATGGATAAAAATGAATGTGAATTTGTTATGTGGAGTTGTTAAGTGATCACAATGATCGTGACATTGACATGTTAACATCATGTGATATATGGAAAAGAGTAAAGTGAAAGAAAAATTGATAAAGGGTTATTGACATATGTAATGATATGAATCACATAGGTTATGGAAGTAAATGTACTTATGGAATTGTGTATGTAATTGTACCCTCTTGTAAATGTGAGAAAACAGTAACTGTGTATTGATTGAGTGTTGTGAATACCCCGTACTTGATTTGTGTGCCCATGGGATGGTGATATTGTGTACCCATTCATGGAGACTATATTGTATTTGTGGGTGTGGAATTAACCATACCATTATGTGTGCTTGTATGTATGTTACCTGATTGAGGGCCAACCCACGTGTGGTTGAAATTTATATATGAGTAGCCAAAAGATAGTTTCACAGATTCTTTTCTTTTGGTTCTCTAGTCCCTCAAGCCGTGAAGGGGTAGTAGCAGCCACAAAGTTCCTTGGGCGGAGTGTGCTGCGTACGCATAATGCGATGCAGAGTAGTCTTAGCTCAACCGATCCTGAGGCAACGTACTCACTACTTTCCCTTATGATGGATCAGGGTACTTGATCCATATGTGTAAGCCTAATCCCCACAGTTTTGAGTATAGTAGCATTGGTTTGTTAGTATTTGTCTAGCTGTCCATAGGGACATTGAGTTGACATTAGCGAGTGAACCTCGTCTGTATGAGAGGTGAAGCTCGAGTAGCCCCCATATTGATATACTCATATATGCATTATGTATACCGTATCTGCACATGTTCCGACATGATGCAATGGATATGATGCCACACCCCTCTGATGTTTTGACACAGTGCTGGCGATGATGTCGTGTTGCTGATGGTAGCGAGCTAGGCTCGAGGACATGATGCCACGTGCATAGACACGTGAAGGTGCACTATGAGATGTGCTATGATAGCCTACTTGTGTGATGAGCGTAATGGAGCCTCACACATTTGTAGAGGGATAGTCATGTTTGGGTCGGTTAGGATATGGGTATGTCCTAGCCATGTATACCTCTGGTGATGGTGAGTACTTGTGTGTGCCTACTTCCGTGGAGCCACAAACACACTGCCATGCGACATACGACTAGTGCGTGCCTTCTCCGGCTGGTGTATGACCATGCCGCACTGAGATGCGATGTGGGATGGAGGCCGAGGTGCACATCCCATGCGGATAGCCAAGGAGTGTGTGTGCCACTTGGCTAGTCCATGTTGCATGACGACGCGATGTGGAGTGTAGCCAAGGAGTACACTCTGAGTTATTTGGATGGCGTGATCATTCTGCACCACATGAGGGCTACTGTTATAGCCGAACGTTGTTCCCTCCTTCCTCATTTGGTGGCTAGTATTTAGTCACACAGTGTTGTACAGTGCTATTTCAAAGATTGTGGATTTCTTGATTTTGTATTGATTGTGAAGGTCGACACCTTGTTTATATTTGATTGTGATGGTTTAGCCACACCTTGTGATCTTATTTTCTCATAGCCCTCATGGTTACATGAGATTTAGTGTTGAAATTGTGCACATTTATTTATTTATTGTTGAAATTGAATTTCTATTTTCTCTTTATGACGGTGGCTAAACTAATTTCTCCTTATTATTTTCGATGTCGGCCATGTGTTGTATTGTGATTCCTCTCCAAGGACATATGAGGCAGGCTTGGTGAGTGTATATGAGGAAGTAGACGCAGGGAACCTTGAGGATGGGGGTATGTGAGGCTATTACACAGCTAGGACCCACTACCTACCTATGTGTGATGACTATCTCTTGGAGGCTAACCACCTTATACAACAAGAGGTAGATCATGGAGGTCTTCTTTGGATGGTCTCACCATGTGTGTGGCCTAACACCATCAAACCACTGAGTGTGATGGATGGATCTTGTGAGATGGATATTGGCTCTTGGCTCTTGGCTCATGGATTATGTATCACGAATTAGTATGCTTCTTTTCAGCATCCAGAGGGACCCTTGTGTAGCCTTGTGTTGTGCAACTCCCGGTGATGTGATTGTGTATGTATGTGTTAGATGTATATTTGTTATTTTTTCTTGATTATTGATGTAGAGGAGGGATAACTATGTTATCTTAAATGTGAATGTATTGTGAATTTGTGGTATTAAATGGAGTGGATGTTATTGAAACATAAATTGCAATTTAAAATATGTTATGAAATATGAAATGATGTGTAATTTTTAATATCAAGAAAATAATTTGATGTGTTTTCCTTGTATGAGGTTATGGAGAATTTTGTATTCAGAAAAAAAAAAAAATAGAGTTAACTGGAGTATCCATTATATTTGTTGGTGTAAAAACAAGTATCATATCATAAGAGAGGTATGGATTTCTAAGTAAAGGTAGTTCGGAAAATATTGCTTTCAAATGTATAGTCATATAGTGATTTTAATCAAAATAATTTAGAAAAAGAGGATGTACATCAAATATAGTGTAGAGATATTTTGGTACTAATGTGTTATGTTTCCACCCTAGTTTGTGACTTCCAGGAGTAAGTCAAGTTTTAGGGGGGGAGGGAATGTAGTGCCCCTCCATTCCCACTATGGATGTGTAGGAAGTTTGGCCTTGAAACTTGGAGACGAAGGTAAAATAATAGGGACATTTAAAGGTATGTGCTAATAATGTTAAACAATTGATGTAGTATATTATGAATTTATGGACATATTGATGTGATGATAGTGATTGATTATCTCTGGGGTTTTTATTTGATTATAAAATATTATTATTGTGTTGACATATTATTATGATTTTGATTATGATTATGTTTATTGTCATAGAGATGTACTGACTTGTGTTCAAACTTTGTGGTTGCAATATGGGACATGAGCTTCGGTTAGTGCTTTGGTGAGTATGATGTATATTGTCATATTATTATTATGCAGAGATTTACTTGGATAGTTAAGTGATGCAGTAGTATGTTTGTTAGGATAAGTGGAAAGGGCGACATCATACCATTGGGCGTATGAAAGACATACGAACATGAGAAATGATTGTTAGAGTTTATTTCTTAGTGCTTTGGCTATTATGCACATGTGTTCTAATTTGTATGTTGAGTGAATAGGTACTAGGCTATGTCTCCACCTGAATTAGCAAGTCTGAGCGTGCCTTTAATCCCAATGGTGGTTGAGGAGATAACATCTAGGCCCAAGTTATAACCTGACCTTAGCCATTGTCCCCAATTAGGGACAATTGATTTAGTGTGTGACCACCTTTTTCGGGTTGTCATGGGACAATGTCCGATCTCTTTTACTTTATGGTTGGAGTGTTGCATGTATGTGAATGCTTCTTGTGGGTTATGTGATTGTTTGATTTTGTTGTTTTGTCTTGATTTTAGATCTCAACCTGTTGATATTAAACCCTGTGGTTAGTTGGGTTGTTGTGATTGTGATTAATGTTATTTATGTTATTTATGTTATTTATGTTTTGATGTGAATGTTTCTTTCATATGGAGTTATTTCACAGTTTATGTCTAGCTTTGGTTTATGGATTATTTGAGTGAAGTTAGATATTAGATCAATATGTTAGTTATTATTTAATTGTTAATATTATTATGATTATATGTATATTACATTTTATGAAAATAAAATTATAAATATTAACATATTATGATGTTATTTTTTTAAAAATATTAATGTTTATTAGTAAATATTTAAATATTAATATGTAAGTATATGTTATATTTATGTTTTGATTTACTATTTTGGTGGAGTGATTATTTTATGGGGGTTTTCTTTATCTCTTGTAATATTTTGAATTTGTTTAATGGGAAACCCTAAACAAATGAGGTAATTATGTGAGTTAATTTAATTATATAATTTATTTTAATTATTTTGTTAATGGGTTGAGGATATGTGTTTTAATTTAATATTTTAGTAATTTGTTTTATGAGAGGATTTTATTTTGGGAAAAAGAGTCTTTTTAGGAAAAAGAAAGAAAGTTGTTTTCATTTTTGTTTTTACTTCTTTTTTGGAATTTGATTAATTTTATTTATGAGTAAATAGGGAAAGTGAGTTTCACTCTTTTTTGGGCATGCAATTTTAGAGGATTTGAAAAATAAGAGATTTTGCATAGTTCTAGGAGAAGTTTTCAGAGTTTTTTTGAGAAATTGGGAGTGGTTTTGAATGAAAATTTAGAATTCAATTTAGATTGGAGGGAAAAATATTTTGTTGGGGGATTCTTCATTTTCTGAGGGTTTTTGCAATGCTTGCAAAGAGGAAGAAGCATGAGAAAGTTGTTGCAATTTGGGGATTTTGAAAGTTAAAGTTTTTGGAGCTCGGCATCAAATTTCTATCATTGTCAAGCGATGGATCCAAGTTGGATTTTGAGATATTTTGTTTAATTTTATTTTTGTGGGTAGGAATAATTTGATTGATTTCTTTTTTTCTTTAATTTTTGAAAATAAATATTAGATAGTTTTATTTCTATGTGTGAATGAAACATTTATTAATTCTACTATAAAAATCAATACATATTTGTTGTTCTTGTACTTTACCAATAAAAGGGTTTGATTCCGTTGCTCATAAATCTATTTTTACGAACTGGGTTGGTGAGATTTTTAATGGGTTTTTTCATCTCGTTGTCGTTTAAATTCTTTCCAAAAATCTCAGAAACCTAGATCATAGTTTGTGAGATATGGTTGAAACACCGGACTATTGTCAAGTTGCTCCTCTATGACTGCAAATATCTTTATTTCTCCCTATAACCAACCAATAGAAGATTGAGATTTTAGATTTATAGGGGTTTGAATGAGCTTAAATTAATTTTAATATTTTATTTTGAATAAAATATGGTTGTTGAGTTACTCATTTTATCATTTGACTGTAATCGAGTATTGCCGAAAAGAGGGTTTTATGGATCCGTATGTTGTTTTTCATTTTATGAAATTATTATTCATTTTTAGTCAATTTCTTTCACTTTGTTGAGTAGTCGACGGCTAAATCTGAAATGGGTATTTTACAGATTTTGATTTCGAGTTGATATGACTATTTTATGGTTGTTTTATTGTGACAGATTTGACTGTTGTCAAGTGAGAATTAGTTCAATTTTAAAAGTTGTATTAGAGGGTATAACTATATTATTTTATCTATATTGTGTTGTACCATTTTTATTTAAATGTGTTTACTATTTGCATGTTATAAATCCCTTCATATTTGTGAGATCTTGTGTTGAAGCTTCTGCATGTGTAAAGATCACTTGTACCAAGGTTGTGTATTGTTGGTCATAGCTATGAACTGCTAAGTTAAAGTTGATTATCATGTTATAATATTGTGAAAATAATATAATATGCATCATTGTGGTGTTGTGGTATAATGTTTTTTTTTTTGGGTTTTCTATCTGTTGTGTTATGTGATTGAGTCTTTAGAAGTACCTAGAAGTCATTGTGGAAGTCCTCGTAATCTTTGATTAATTCTTGTTTTGGTAGTCTCCTCTAGATGGCTAGTGTCAACCACTTGTTTTTTTGTTTGCTTGTGTGTGGGGCCTAGTGTTGTCTCCTAGCACAGAGGGAGTGGGCCTCAGGGTTCCACGTGGTAGGGTGGTATTTCCAAACCATCCATTGGGATTTAGGTGGTGCAAATTCATGCGCAATATGGAGAGTATTTTATTTTGCTTCATTCTATACCTGAATTTATGTCCAGGTGATATTTCCATGAAAATTATGTTCAATATGTATTATATATATTCCTCTTAAATGAGCACATCTTGTATGTTGTAACATTCTTGTAATGAAAATGTAAATGGATTGAAGTAGTCTTAAAGATATATTTATTGTTGTTTATTATGTAATGAAAATGTTAGCATAAGAATGTTGTATTTATAATACATATAAATTTAATTTAGTAGTAGATGTGATATGTCTTTATGTACCTCTTTCATGGTGTTGATTTATGATAGGTTCATAAGAGCATAGTGTTAGATGATGTTATGTAATTTGTTGTATAAGATTTAATTTACATTCAAATTATTGACTGTATGTACTTTAGTGTATCAAATGTTTTTTTTCTATAGGCTTAATTATTGTAGGTGTATCATGCTAGCGACGTTAGGGGACCATGGTGGATAGGTGTGTAAATGAGTTATGATTAATGTTACTTTTATGTCATAATGTGATTATGATACAATGTTAATGTAATGATGTCATTCGTATTAATTTGTTAAGTTGCATTAGTTAATGTCACTTTAGTTTAAAAAAAAATTATTGGCATGATCTTGTATATCTTTTGTGTTATCCACCAGGTCCCTTAGTGGGGTGTTACAACCAATCACAAAATCAATCTCAAACATGTATCAAATTCACATCCATTTTATTCTATTATTAAGTATGAACATGAGATGCAGATAACAGAAAGCAATATCACCACAAGAGACACTAGATTTATGTGGAAAATCCAATAAGGGAAAAACCATGGCGAGGATTAACTCACAATATAAATTAATTCCAAAACCGATTACAAAGAGACTCACTACCAAAGGGTTTACCGCCCAAGAAGGACTAACTGTTTGAATACAAGGCTCACTACCTACATATAGGACTCACTGTCTAGAAGGGAGGCTCACTACCTACAGATACAAAAGATAATTGAAAAAATCCACCACAAAAAATTACACACATCCACAACCTTGATCAAAAGATTGCAGAAACCATCAGCTCACTACTTTTAGGAATCTAACACATTAAAGTACTGCTACCTCAATTCACTTTCACACACTCTTTCTTGTCACACTTGTGGAATATCTGATACATCAATCCATAACATATCAGCTTGTATATATACCATCTTCAACTTGAGAAACTTTGGCCAAGGTTGGCTACACACACTTCATTTTACAAATTCAAATTAGGTTAGCAACTCAACATTCCCACGGTGGAATAGAATGAGATCGGACCAAACCATTAGTTAACCAGGACCCAAAACAATGTATTAGATCAATCACACACTTCCTTAATTGATACTTATCCTTCACATGTCGTGTAAACACGAGGTTGACCAAACCTAATGAAAACACTAATGAACTTTGAAATACAAACTTTTGTAACAATAAGATAACATAAAAACCACATAACATGCTTCACCATACACTGGAACACATCTTGGATACCATTAGATTCATCCACAATTGATGCAACAACCTTCATACTCAGAACACTATCCACAAATCCATCCAGATTGTATAGACACACACAGGAACTCAAAAACTCATCTTCTGGAGCACCAAACCATGAGAACCTTTGTTAAAACAAAGATACCATCATTACAAGCCTTTTACCAGATTCGCAAGACTAGAAACAAACCAGTGGAGGACCGCGGAGTAGAAACATTTCTCCCAGTCCACAAACAACCAACTCTACCAAACTAGTTCACACACCGATGAACACAACCTTCATACTTTATCATTTACCAGAAGCTACAATCCAGGATATATCACCTAATGATGCCCATAAAAAACACTTCAAATCTACACAAGCATAGGATCAACACATAAGAAATGCAAAGCAAAAATTAGAGCACATTTTGAACACACAATTTTGACTTCACTATTTCTTAGAACCACTTGGTAACTCATCATATCAGGACACTTGCAACACCACAAAGATAGCTCCATGTACTCACAACATATAAATAGTATCTCAACTATGCATATACAACCTATAATCACTTGATTCATTTCTATGCAACAACCTATACTTTGTTGACATCAATGATAACATTAATGAAAACACCACCATATTCATTCATACTTGCAACAAAGACAACAATGGTTATTATTGATTAGGAATTATAGTGTCAAAAAAATGTCATCACTTACATTTTCACACTCGATTTGGGAATAATTAATGATAAATTGGACTTTATATTGCCTTGATCTAGTGTTGTGATCAGTTTTACACATCCACATTAGGTTTTGGGCCCTTCTAAGCTAAATAAACTTAACTTTTTCCTAATTTAATGTTGTAAAGTGTATTTACTCACACCTTCACATTAAATTTAGGAGGCTTGTAAATTAAGTGGACTTAATCTAGTGATGCAATGTGTTCTACACATTCACATTGGATTTAGGGTCCTTTTTAGCTAAATGGCCCCAATTTTTCCTTAATTTAATGTTGTAAAATGTATTTATTTACTGATCGAGGTGGATCTCGAGAACCTAAAAATTGAACTATTCCAGATTTCCTCAAAATCAACACCATGTCGAAGTGCTCGGGAAACTAGACTCAAAACAACTTGAATGGGCGAAAAAGGAGTTGATATGTTTGAGTTATGACCAATAAAATTTCGATCAAACCAGGTGTAGGGGCCCATCAGAAGGTGAAAAATCCCTACTTTTCTCACCATAAGATAACTCATTAAAATTTGTTGATAAGTAACAAATTTTAAAATAAATGATTAATGCTTCAATTGGGTTGGAAGAAAACTCATGTTATTTGTTTAAAATTGAAAAAAATTATTAATACTTGAAATGTGTGTGGGAAGCTCATGTACTATTCATTTAAATTGGAAAAAATTATTAATACTTGAAGTGAGTGGAATTCTCATGTATTATTCATTTAATTTGTAAAAAGGGAAATTAGTTTTGTGTGAGAATCCACCTCACAACTATTTTCCTATTCTCAAGGAGGAGTTGAGAGTTTCATGGGATTTTCTCTCATCTTATCCCTTGAGTTATTGTAAACCCTCTTTTTGTGGAGGTATCCTCTCCATAGGTTGTGGATTTAAGAGAATTGCAAATAGTCTTTTAATGGTTATTAGGTGGGATTAGAATTAAATAAAAACAAAACCCCAAACAAACAAAACTTATAATAGCCTGAATGAAATATTTTCAAGGGCTTAAATAATATTTTAAAATATGTAAATAACCTTAAGTGGTTATTAGTTGAATATTAAATGAAACAAAAACAACCCATTAACAAAAAGCCCGAGAATGTATAGGATAAGTGCTTAAACAAATTTAAATGTTTTATTTAGTGGGGTTGTTAATTGTTTTTATTAAAAATGGGGGATTTGTTTTGATTTTTCCCTAAAGGGGGAAAATTATAAGTTTTTTTGGTTTTAGCCCAAATGGGAAAATTTCATGTATAAAACAGAGTGCTACTAGGAGGCATTCCATCATCAACACATTCTTGGATCCAAGTTTTCCAATTGAGAGGAGAATTTGAGGAGGAATGGGAAATTTTTGATGTAATAATCCTTTGATTTTGTAGCAGAGCCTTTAGGAAAAGTCTTTTCCTTGCTCTTTGTAAAAAAACCTTGTGGCTTTGAGAGCCTTTATGTGAGGTGATTTGAGTGAGGAATTTTGTACCATGACTTTGTGGACAGGCTACGGAAGATTGTAAAGTAGTTTCTAAGAGGCTCTTTTTAGAGATTATATTGCATTTGGAGCATTGTTAATAGATTGGTCACTCAATTGAGATAGACCCAGAGATGTAGTCCACTCAGATGAACTCCATAATCAATATTTTTTCCTCTTCTCTCTCTTTGTTTTGTGTTATAATTGTCTCTATTTATTGTTCATGTTGCTCCATTATTTAATGTCTTTTCATTTAAGCTTAAGGAATTAAGGATTTGTTCACCTTTATGCACATTCACTTTAGCAACATTTGTCATAGATCATCTTCTGCATCAGATAATTTACACTTTCACATTATATTTTGGGATCCCTTGCATTTATGGCCTTAATAGCATTAATTAGCCTCTAAGACTTATATTATGCATCCTAGGGAATATTTTAATAAAAAACCCAACAATATCAACATATAAACTTAATTTACACACTCCTCGACACTTTAGCATTCAAAATAGGCCTTGTGAACCCATTCACCACTTTGGGTGAATGAGTCCCATCTAGGTGGGATCCATTCACCACAGATGGTGAATGAGTCCCATTTGGCCTATTTTTAAGGTTTTGAGTGAGAAAATTTGGGTTTTAAGTTCAAATTTTATGTATGTTGGTCTTTGGGATCTAATACATAGGATATTAGATGGATTTCCTATATAAATGAGCTTTTAAATCATTATTTCATATAAGCCTACTTGATATCAAGTCAAGCAAGCAAGAGTTAAGCATTCCAATACTTACAATATCATCAAGATATCATTCAAGATCATTTATAAGGCATTCCAGGGAAAAATTCTTCATCAATTGTTGCAACAATTGAAGATCCATCATAATTTCAAGAATATCAAACATGTTATTGAGCTAGTGTTCTAATGCAGCATTGAAGATCCAAGATCAAGCATTGTTCTATGCCTATTTTCAAGATCAAGATCTACATCCTTCATGGACATTTCATGTTGATTTGCATATTTACAAAGAATAATTTACAAGGAATCATTCAAGTTATTATTGTCCATGATTCATGTTCTTCATTTCATTTTTCATGCCCTCATTTTATTGTCTCATCATTTGGTTTAATTACCTAAAAGGGGTTGACCAAGGAAAACCCCTATTCCCTAACAATCATCACTCTCTCTTTCTTTGTGTAATTGCAGATCTAGGTGCTTTGAAGACTTGAAGGATCATTGAAGATTATGTCATGTCAAGCTTGGAGAAAGTTGTTGGAATTATCCTCTCATTTGCAAGGTTGTATTCTTCACTAAAAAGTCACCTATAGCCTCGAAATCAAGGTTTCGAATCCAAAAATAAAGAGGAACATAAAGAGTAGAAATTAAAGACCATATTCAAATTTTAAGGCTCTAGAAAACCATAAATGGACTCATTCACCACTTCTGGTGAATGAGTCCCAGTTTAGGTCAATTTTGAGATTTTTGTAGTTTTAGATGCCCTTTTTCGAGAAACCTGTTCCTGTACAAAAACCCAAATCTGGGATTAATTCACCCATATTGGAAAATGAATCCCAGTAGCCCTTAATTTTAGGATTTTCGACATTTCTAGTCCTCATTCAAGCCTCTACAAGTTTCCAAGTGCACACTTATAATTTTATAGCTTTTTGTTCTGATTTATAAGTATTTCTAGGTCATTCATTTAAGTTCCATGCATCACTAGGTTGAGACATTACAACTTGTAATTCATTTGTATTTCCAAGTTCTTACTTGGTGGTGAACCCCTCATTAACCTCTTGTAACCTAAAATCATATCATATAGTCCCTTAGCTAATCTCTTTTTCCCATTATCATCATTTGATTGAGATCTCTAGGGAATCCTTGAATGTGGAGTATAGAAATCTTGTTTCGTAGGTCCTAAACCTAAGTGGCAACAATTTTCTATCTTTTTAGAACTATTGGTTTTTGCATGACTATCTCAAAACAAAGTATAGTCTTTATTGTAAAGGGGGTTCATCATACTTTGTATTGAAAGTAGCTTAGGGCTTCAGGTGGGAGTTACACAATATATCATCAAAATAATTAAATTCTTTTCTTTTCCCATGCATTAGTAGAGCAACCTTGTAATAAGGAAAGACACTTCTCCTTGTGGTACAATTTCCACCATATTTAACTACCAAAACACTATTTTCTTTTTCTACATTATCACATTTTTTTATTATACATCTTACTTGTTCTTAGGCCTTCCATATGGTTTTTAAAATGCAAGAAGTGGTAGGGGAGATTATTTTACCTAGTAAGAGGTCACAAATAGGGATATGTTTCTTAGTTTTTTTCCTTTCTAGGGAAAACTTGTTGGATGTTGTTTCCAACCTTGACTATGATAGTTTCTTAAATTTAGTGGCAGTAAATTATTTAGGTTATTATGATCATATGTAAAATACATGTATGTAATAGTGAGAAATTATAGATTAACACAAGGATTTTATTTTTCCATGATATGGCTCAAATCTAGAGGCCAAAAAACACATAGGAAATGGAAATATGACAAACTCAAAGAATAATGTGTGTGATGTGTAGGATATTATGTCATGGAGTCATTCTAATCATTATTTATTTTCCTCTTAATATTAGTCATTTTTTTGTAACAGTGTTACCAAGGTGGAAGTACAGATAAGGGTATTACTTGAGGTATGTGAACTAATAGAAGATGTGTATTCAAGGTGTGAGGTAATAGGTGAATATATAACCATTGAAATGAATTTACCATGCATTATAAGAATGGTTAGTCATAGTATGATATGAAAATAAAATATGAAATAGATGTTATGAAGGAGGCATGGTATGAGACAAAGCAATAGAGGTTATGGATAGGTTATTAGCTATGCAAGTGGAAGAATGGGATATGAATGGAAAAATGGAGGGAAT
>VDFB02000003.1:187437326-187527768 GCA_007258455.2 Sequoia sempervirens | reverse complement strand
AGAATCCACCTCACAACTATTTTCCTATTATCAAGGAGGAGTTGAGAGATTCATGGGAGTTTCTCTCATCTTATCCCTTGAGTTGTTGTAAACCCTCTTTTTGTGGAGTTATCCTCTCCATAGGTTGTGGATTTAGGAGAATTACAAATAGCCTTTTAATGGTTATTAAGTGGGATTAGAATTAAATAAAAAACAAAACCCCAAACAAACAAAACTTATAATAGCCTAAATGAGATATTTTCAAGGGCTTAAATAATATTTTAAAATATGTAAATAACCTTAAGTGGTTATTAGTTGAATATTAAATAACAAAACAAAAACAACCAATTAACAAAAAAGCCTAAGAATGTATAGGATAAGGGCTTAAAACAAATTTAAATGTTTTATTTATTCGGGTTGTTAATTGCTTCTATTAAAAATGGGGATTTGTTTTGATTTTTCCCTAAAGGGGGAAAATTACAAGTTTTTTTTTTTTGTAGCCCAAATGGGAAAATTGCATGTATAAAACAGAGTGCTACTAGGAGGCATTCTATCATCAACACATTCTTGGATCCAAGTTTTCCAATTGAGAGGAGAATTTGAGGAGGAATGGGAATTTTTTTATGTAATAATCCTTTGATTTTGTAGCAGAGCCTTTACGAAAAGTCTTTTTCTTGCTCTTTATAAAACAACCTTGTGGCTTTGAGAGACTTTATGCGAGGTGATTTGAGTGAGGAATTTTTTACCATGACTTTGTGGATAGGCTACAAAAGATTGTAAAGTAGTTTCTGAGAGGCTCTTTTTAGAGATTATACTGCATTTGGAGCATTGTTAATAGATTGGTCACTCAATTGAGATAGACCCGGAGACATAGTCCACTCAGACGAACTCCATAATCAATGTTGTTTTCCCTTCTCTCTCTTTATTGTTCCTATTGCTCCATTATTTAATGTCTTGTCATTTAAGCCTAAGGCATTAAGGATTTGTTCACCTTTATGCACATTCACTTTAGCAACATTTGTCATAGATCATCTTCTGCATCAAATCATTTACACTTTCACATTAGATTTTGGGATCCCTTGCATTTATGGCCTTAATATCATCATTAATAGGCTCCTAAGACCTTATATTATGCATCCCAAGGCATATTTCAATAAAAAAACCCAACAATATCAACATATAAACTTAATTTACACACTCCCCGACACTTTAGCATTCAAAATAGGCCCTTTGGAACCCATTCACCACTTTGGGTGAATGATTCCCATCTAGATGGGATCCATTCGCCACAGATGGTGAATGAGTCCCATTTGGCCTATTTTTAAGGTTTTGAGTGGGAAAAATTGGGTTTTAAGTTCAAATTTTATGTATTTCGGCCTTTGGGATCTAATACACAAGATATTAGATGGATTTCCTATATAAATGAGCTTTTAAATCATTATTTCATATAAGTCTACTTGATATCAAGTTAAGCAAGCAAGAGTTAAGCATTCCAATACTTTACAATATCATCAAGATATCATTCAAGATCATTTATAAGGCATTCAAGGGAAAAATTCTTCATAAATTGTTGCAGTAATTGAATATCCATCATCATTTCAAGCATATCAAGCATGTTATTGAGCTAGTGTTGTGATGCAACATTGAAGATCCAAGATCAAGCATTGCTCTACACCTATTTTCAAGATCAAGATCTACATCCTTCATGGCCATTTCATGTTGAGTTGCATATTTACAAAGCATAATTTACAAGGAATCATTCAAGGTATTATTGTCCATGATTCATGTTCTTTGTTTCATTTTTCATGCCCTCATTTTATTGTCTCATCATTTGGTTTAATTACCTAAAAGGGGTTGACCAAAGAAAACCCTTATTCCCTAACAATCATCACTCTCTCTTTTTCTTTGTGTAATTGTAGATCTAGGTGCTTTGAAGACTTGAAGGATCATTGAAGATTAGGTCATGTCAACCTTGAGGAAAGTTGTTGGAATTGTCCTAGATCATTTGCAAGGTTGTATTCTTCACTAAAATGTCACCTATAGCCTCAAAATCAAGGTTTCGGGTCTAGAAACAAAGAGGAACATAAAGAGCAGACATTAAAGACCAGATTCAAATTTTAAAGCTTTAGAAAACCCTAAATGGACTCATTCACCACTTTTGGTGAATGAGTCCCAGTTTAGGTCAATTTGGAGATTTTTGTAGTTTCAGATGCCCTTTTTCGAGAAACTTGTTCTTGTACAAAAACCCAAATTTGGGACTAATTCACCCAAATTGGAAAATGAGTTCTAGTAGGCTTTAATTTTAGGATTTTCAGCATTTCTAGTCCTCATTCCAGCCTCTACAAGTTTCTAGGTGCACACTTCTAATTTTATAGCTTTTTGTTCTGATTTATAGGTATTTCTAGGTCATTCATTTAAGTTCTATGCATCACTAGGTTGAGACATTACAACTTGTAATTCATTTGTCTTTCCAAGTTCTTACTTGGTGGTGAACCCCTCATTAACCTCTTGTAACCTTAAATCATATCCTAGGATAGTCCCTTAGCTGATCTCTTTTTCCCATTATCATCATTTGATTGAGATCTCTAGGGAATCCTTGAATGTGGAGTATAGAAATATTGTTTCCCTAGGTCCTAAACCCAAGTGGCAACAATTTTCTATCTTTTTAGAATTATTGGTTTTCGCATGACTATCTCAAAACAAATTATAGTGTCCATTGTAAAGGGGGTTGATCATACTTTGTATTGAGAGTAGCTTAGGGATTTAGGTGGGAGTTACACAATATATCATCAAAATAATTAAATTCTTTTATTTTCCCATGCAATAGTAGAGCAACCTTGTAATAAGGAAAGACGCTTCTCCTTGTGGTACAATTTCCACCATATTTAACTACGAAAACACTATTTTCTTTTTCTACATTATGACAAATTTTTATTATACATATTACTTGTTCTTAGGCCTTCCATATGGTTTTTAAAATGCAAGAAGTGGTAGGGGAGACTAGCTTACCCAGTAAGAGGTCACAAATAGGGATATATTTCTTAGTTTTTTTCCTTTCTAGGGAAAACTTGTTGGATGTTGTTTCCAACCTTGACTATGATAGTTTCTTAAATTTAGTGCCAATAAAATTTTTAGGCTATTATCATCATATGTAAAATACATGTATGTAATAGTGAGAAATTATAGATTAACACAAGGATTTTATTTTTCCATGATATGGCTCAAATCTAGAGGCCACAAAACACATAGGAAATGGAAATGTGACAACCTCAAAGACTAATGTGTGTGATGTGTAGGATAGTATGTCATGGAATCATTCTTATCATTATTTATTTTCCTCTTAATATTAGTCATTTTTTGTAATAGTGTTACCAAGGTGGAAGTAGAAATAAGGGTATTACTTGAGGTATGTGAACTAATAGAAGATGTGTATTCAAGGTGTGAGGTAATAGGTGAATATATAACCATTGAAATGAATTTACCATGCATTATAAGAAAGGTTAGTCATAGTATGATATGAAAATAAAATATGAAATAGATGTTATGAAGGAGGCATGGTATGAGACTAAGCAATAGAGGTTATAGATAGGTTATTAGCTATGCAAGTGGAAGAATGGGATATGAATGGAAAAATGGAGGGAATTAAAGTATTAGAAGTAGGAATGATAAAAATACTAAAAGTAGAAGGTAATTCATGGTGAGAAATAAAGACAAAGGGAAATTTGGAAGGATGGATAACTGTGGTAAGAGTTATAGTATGGGTAACAACAATGGTAGTTTAAGTTACAAATTTAGGGTTAGGATTGGAATAAAAACATATGTAGTAAGATATACTACTACAAGAAGTTAATAAAGTAATGAAATAATGCATAATATCAATAAAAATTTGATGCCCTCGGAATGTCTTATATAAAATATTTGCTAATTGATGAAGAGATTCAACTTGAGTGAATGCATCAATAATCACTTACTAGTAAGGGGAAATTTTTTTAGCCATGTGTAGCCTTATGATAATAATTTTTTTATCACCTAAGTGGATCTCAACAAGAGAATATAAAACTATTTCATTATTAATAGATAGGTTAGCCATAGTGAGGTTATGTTGAGAACTTTTCTTCAAGGAAGATTAGGATCCTAAGTAGCTCATGACATAAATAATGCAATATTTTAATGAGAAATAAGAAGAAAAGACTATATAAATCACTCTAATTTTTTGAAATGAAAATTAGTGGCATATCATGTTAGTGTAATTAATTATTTATTACACTAGCATAAGTTAACTTGGGTCTTGTATTTAATTAATTAAGTCCTAGGTTGCATAATTAGATAAATCATTTTAAAATGGGATAATTCCCCCTTCCTTGTTTGTAGGAGATAAGATTCCTTCTAGAAGATGAGTTGTCCTTCTAGAACTTATCTCTATCTTTTTATCATTCCTAGATAGGGTTCACATGTTGTCACATGTAGTGTGATTTTAACACTTGGCAACATCTTATGCATTTTAGGTTTTTAGTCATGCCTATATATTCAAGGAATTTTGTATATTTGTAATCATCTCATATTCATTTTGACATTCTTGCATCTTAATGATAGCATGATATTTTTGCCATTTCTCTCTTGTGGAAATTATTTTGTCTTGCAGGTGATTTTGGGGTGTTTGAGGAGTTCACCTAAACTCCTACATGGTATCATATTTTTAGTGTTATAGACTTCTTCCCAGATATGAGGAATCAATCTTGGCATGAAAGTTTTGTTGGATGCAAGCAGCCTTTTTTATTAAAGTCATTTTTCATCTTTTTCTTCAAAAATCTAGCTTCCACTCAGCCATAGGAAAAACGATTTATGTGTTTTGTAGCCAGGGCCGAAATTTGAACTGGGTATCTTCTAGATTTTCAATATCTTGCACGGATCTGAAGAAAATCGATGTACAAAAATCAACACGTGTCATTTTTCTCCTGGCTGAAGGTTTAAAAAAAATCATCTTCTGCTTGCTGGATCAAAAAAATTATTTTTGGTTTTGTTCTTAGCTTCAAAATATTTCTGGGTTTTTGTTTTTATCCACTCATTGTGAACAAATTTTGTAGAAATTAAATCAAAAGTAAACTATTTTTGCTAGAAAACCCATTTCCTGCAGGCTAAATTCATTTTTTTAAAAATTCATAACTTTTGGCCATGGTGTCGGATTTTCACAAATGAGATATCATCAGAAAGCTGGTTTCGTCATCTACATAGATCTTAGACATGTTTTTTCTAGTTTTTTCACTAGGTATCTAATTTTTTGTCAGAACTCAGCCTTTGCTTTCTGGGTTATTTTCTTGGGAAAGGTGTAATCAATTTTTTTTTGAGATCAAAGGAGAATATTTTTTGTATTTGAGAATATATACTGCTATTTTTTCATGGATTCACAAAATATTGCCCCCCTTACTCCATTCAACTACTTTGGTTGGAAAAAACAAATGGAGATTCTTTTGAAGCACAAAGGGTTGTACAGAGTGACCATGGGTACTGAAGTTGAACCTGCAGGTGCTACTAAAAAGAGAAAGTGGTTTAATAGGTGTGATGAAGCTTTTGGTAATTGATGTCTGTCTATTTCTCTTGATCTTCTTTTTCATATTGAGTCTTGTACTTCTCCAAATCAGATTTGGACTACTTTAGAGTCTTTGTTTGGGAAGCAAGATACTATGAGAGGATTCCAGTTGGAGAATGAGCTCATTAGCTTAAATCCTAGGTATTTTGATAGCATCTAGGAGTTCTTCACAAAACTCAAGTCTCTTCATTTGCAGTTGACACAGTGTGGTATTTAGAAGCAAGACTCTCAGTTGATTTTGTCCATCCTTTCAAAGTTTGGACCCGAGTATTTTGTTTTTGTTTCTACATTTTATGCCACCTAGGATTTTCTTCGTAAGAGATTCACTATGCCGTCTCTTCATGAGTTTCCTTCATCTCTCACTCGAGAGCAAGCTAAGTTAGCTAGCATGGGCACGGTGAAACCTTCTTCATCACAGGCACCCATTGCATCTCAAGAGCCGAAAGATCAAAAGGATTCTTTAGGAAAAGGAAAGAACAAAAACAAAAGGATTCCAAATCTCATGAGCAACAAAAGGAATCCCTAGATTCATCCTCCTCTTCTAAGGGGAAATCATCTAAGAAGGAGAAAGTTACATGTGCTTATTGCAAGAGGGAAGGACATGCAGAAGATAGATGCTACAAGAAGGATATTGATGAGCTGAAACATCTTCTTCAAAAACATTAGATTGATTTTCCTTCTAGGATGTCTGCATCATCTTCCTCCGCTCCTTCTTCTTCTTCAGAGTAGCTTGACACAGGCACATCTAGTTTGCATACCACATCATTTTTGAAGGGACATGCTCTTTGTGCTTATTCAAGTCATGAATCAAGAAGATGGTTTCTAGATTCAGGAGCTTCTCATCATATGGCATCTTCGCAGTCTATTTTCACTTCCTTTAAGCCTTGTACTATGTCTCCTATTTTAATGGGAAACAATACATACATGAGTGTTATAGGGAAGGGGTCTATTAGTTTTTGGGACAACACTTTTCAGGATGTCTTGTATGTTCCTCATTTGACAAACAACCTTCTGATAGGGTAGGGTTGGATGAGACTCTCATAGTCCCATGCTCAGGTCTTTGTTCTCAAGAACTTCTAGGTGACTCCTTCACCATAACCTTTAGGTCCTATCATAGGTATAGGCACCCTTGGTATTACTGGCCAACCCCTCTATCAACATTCCTCCATACTACCAAGCCAACCTTGGTGCCTTGCCACTATCTCACCATTGACCCTTATTCTTCCCTAAAGGCCAAATACTCCAATTAACAATTGCTTTCACAAAATCCCTTCCTAGGGTTAGAAAAGGCTACAAGCCTAGAGCCCCAATTAGGCCTCTCAATAGAGAAAAGTGCAATTTTTCCATAAATCCTCCAAATGACCAAGGTTCCTCCTATGGGGTTTGTGTTTCCCTTCCCCACACCTTAAATATTCTTTGCGTTTTGAGCCTGTATAGGCTATACACTACTCATTCACAAAATAAGCCAAAAAACTAGGGTTTGCAAGCTTTTCTAGATTGTTTTCAGACTGTCAAAGGTTTCTCACTCCAAATGGATTGGTGGAGCCTCCTCCTAATCACCAGGCCTTTCCAAGACCCTCAAAAAAATTCTCCAAAAATAATTTCTCCAAGATCTAAGCACCCCTGCAAGTTATAAGTCTTTTACTCCAGGTCTTCCCTAGCCAGACCCTGCCTAGCTCGCCTAGGGCAAGACTTTGCTAGCATCTCCTAAACTCACACAAGCCCTACACGCTATCATATCTACACTAATGGAGCCTAGTCACTATTCCCAAAGGTCCATACAATTTGTACGGTGGGAAAGTGCTCTAGAACTCCATTCTCTCAAGACTGCCTGATTCAGGCCAGAAAAAGACAGAAAACAAACTATTTACAAATAAAAAATGAAAATGATTTACAAAGAAAAATGGATGGCACACTAAGCTTACACAATATTCACACTACATTCTACAAACAAAATAATAGTAGGTTTACTCCATCAAAGCACAATTTGGATGCAAAAATCAGAAAACTGCCTCTTAGAATGTTATTTCCTTCAACTTCAGAAAATGTTACTACAACAATAGTGCCTCCAACCCTAATTCATGGTCGAGACATGTCTTAAATAGGCTCCAAAAATAGTTCAGCTTCTTGGGTCGAGCATTTAGATGATCTAATGGAAAAAGTTATAAAACCCACTGTGTTTTTCAATCTTTGGCAACTTTTTACCATTCAGCAAAATAAGCCTCTAAACTTATTGAACTCTTGACAACCTCTTTCCAAAAGATCAAAAACACCTCTAAGCTCAACACTAAATGTTCTACATGACCTTATGACAACAAAATAAAAATTAACCCTCTAGGTTTCTTCTTTACCTAAGAAACTACTTGTTGTTCCTTAGGTGCTCCTGCACCATTCTCCCCCTCTCAGCCCAAACACTAAGGATTGGAAGGAGAGATCAAATGAAAATTCAATGCCAAGCTTCTTAAACTGATCTTTTGGTACCCATGTAGCTTCTAATTCATGCTTGTTCTTCCACTTGATAAGGTGCTCCATGTACACCTTGTTCCTTGTAGACTTTTGCACTCTTGACTCAAAGATCTGCTCTACTTGAGGCTTCTCTTGATTAGGTAGGGGTACATTACTAATGTCCTTGAAGATCTCCTGACTGTTCCCTATACTTGATCAAATCAGCAATGTTGAAAACTGGTGAGATTCCTAGATCGGTAGGTAACTCCACCTTGTATGCATTCTTGCCATACTTGGCCAATATCTTGCAGGGACCCACTCTCTTCATCTGCAACCTTGATTTGTTAAGGTGGACCATAACATAGTCCCCTACTTGAAATTGCACATCTTTCCTTGGCATATCTGCCTTCTCCTTCACTTTTTGTGTAGCCTTAGTGACTGTCCTCTTGACCTGCTCCTGAATCTCCTTCATGGTCTGACTGAAGTCTTCTACATGTCCACTTCTATGTTCTATGGCTCCAAGATCTCTGAGCTCACATATGCCTCTTGGGTGCATCCCATACACAACCTCAAATGGACTCTTCCCGGTTGTCCAGTTGACACTGTCATTATAAGCATACTTAGCTTGTGAGATAACCATATCCCATGTCTGTCCATAATCCTTGGTTAGACACCTTAAAAGATTACCTAACACTCTATTAACCACCTCTGTTTCACCATCAGTCTGGGGATGGTAAGCTGACCCAAAAGACAGGTTGGTACCCAATCTGCTCCATAGAGTCTTCCAAAAGTGACTCATGAACTTCACATCTCTATCAAAAACAATGCTCAAAGGTAGCCCATGGATCCTAACAACTTCCTTAAAGAAAAGAGGAGCTATGTAGCTGGCATCATGAGTAGTTTTGTAGGGAATAAAATGACTCATCTTGCTAAATTTGTCTACCACAGCATAAACACTATCAAAACCAGTCTTGGTCTTAGGAAGGCCTACAACAAAATCCATGCTCACACACTCCCATGGTCTATTAGGAATGGGAAGGGGTTGATATAAACCAACATTACTAGCTCCTCCCTTAGCTTTCATACACACAACACATTGTTCCACATACCTTCTAACATCTCTTGCCAACTTAGGCCAATAATAGAATCTTTGTACTAGCTCTAAGGTCTTATTGATGCCAAAATTCCCACTAAGACTGCCATTATGCTTTTCCTGAATCAAATTTTCCCTCATTGATCCTCTTGGAACACATAACTGATTTCCCTTAAACAACAACCCACTTTGCAAAGTATACTCTGAGTATTGACTATGGAAATGGTTCTCAAAGTTAGAACATACCTTATAGGCCTTTGAAAAGATTTCATCTTCCCCATATAGATCCTTGAAACTCTCTATGCCAATGCTCTTGAGCTGTATCTCTTGCACTGTCAACAACCTTCTGCTTAATGCATCTTCCACCTTGTTCATTTGTCCTTTCTTGTGCTTGATGGTAAAAGTAAAATCTTGGATGTATTCCATCTATTTCAAATGCCTATTACTTAACTTCTCTTGAGTGTTGATAAAGCTAAGTGCCTAATTCTTAGTAAAAACCACAAACTCCTTGGGTAGAAGGTAATGCCTCCATTTCCTAAGTGACTGAATCAAAGCATAAAGTTCCAAGTCATAGGTTGAATATTTCTTCTTTGCTTCATTTAGCTTCTCACTAAAGAAGGCTATAGGCCTGCCCTCTTGACTTAGCACTCCTCCTACTACCACTCCACTTGCATCACATTCAATAGTGAACAACTTGTCAAAGCTAGGTAATAAGAGAATTGGTTGAGTTGCCACTTCTTGTATCAGTTTATCAAACCCTTTCTCAGCCTCTCGAGTCAACACAAACTTAGTTTTTATACCACCCTTGATTGTATGTAGGAATAGTGCACATAGACCGCTAAATTTCCTTATGAATTTTCTATAAAATTGGGCCAATCCATGAAAACTCCTTACCTCTGTCCCTGTGGTTGGTGTAGGCTAGTTTAGGATGGCTTCCACCTTGCTTGGATCCATCTTTAATGAGCCTTTGGACACTACAAAACCCAAATAGACAAGCTCTTTCTTGAAGAACTCACACTTCTCAAGATCGATTGCCAACTTCTCCTCTTGCAACCTTTTAAGAACCATCTCCACATGCTTCAAGTGTTCTTCTGTTGTCTTGCTAAAGATGAGTATATCATCAAGATACACTACCACAAATATCCCTGTGAAATCCTTAAGCAGTTCATTCATGAGTCTCATGAAAGTGCTAGGGGCATTTGAGAGGCCAAATGGCATCACTTTCCACTCATATAACCCATCATTTGTCTTAAAAGTTGTCTTCCACTCATCTCCATCCTTAATTCAAATCTGATGGTACCCACTCTTGAGATCCAACTTGGTGAAGTATTGTGCTCCTCCAAGGAAATCCATCAAGTCTTCAATCCTAGGGATAGGCAATCTATATCTAATTGTAATCCTATTTATTGCTCTAGAATCAATACATAACCTCCACTTACCTCCTTTCTTGGATGCTAAAACCACTGGTACTACACATGGGCTGATGCTCTTTTGAATCAATCCTTGATCCAACAATTCTTGTACTTGCCTAGCTACCTCTAGGTTCTGCTCTGGTGTAAGTTTATATGCTGCTTTGTTAGGAAATGAGGCTCCAGGTATGAAGTCAATTTGATGACTTATGACTCTCTTTGGTGGTAAAGTTGCAGGTGTACCATCACTAACTATGCTCTTGTACTTATCAAGTAACCTTTGGACTGCTTCTAGTATGACTGTCTTTTCAGCCTTGTCTTCTTCTTTAGGTTGCAACACAACCACATATCCTTCATTCCCTTGGTGTAGGTTCTTAAGGAACTCCTTACCACTGCTCAACATGATGTTTGGTGTCTTTGACTATCCTTCCTCTTCTTCTGTCAGTGACTACATCTTGAAGGTCCTTCCATCCTTTTTGAATGAAATAGTATTCTCTTTCCCATCATAAATAGAACTTATGTCATATTGCCATGGTCTGCCCAGTAGTAGATGGCATGCATCCATGGGTAATACATCACAAACTAACTTGTCCTTGTACCCTCAAATGGAAAACTCCACCGTTACTTGCTCATTCACTAAAACACTCTGCCCTTTGTTCAACCATGTGACCTTGTAGGGGTTAGTGTGGGGTACCTTCTCCAATTTTAGTTTTGCCACTGCCTCCTCTGAGATTAAATTTTCTGTTGAACCTAAGTTTACTATGACCTTGCATACTTTACCAAGTATCTTGCACCTTACTCTAAAAAGAGCTCTTCTTTGTTTAGGTTCTTCCCTCACCGGTTGTCTGATCAAGACTCTATTAAACATCAGATTCTCTCCTACCTCAGATTCTATATGACTGATCTCAGATGCCTTAGGACTCATAGTGTCCTCGTGTGCATAGGCCACTCTCTTCTCATTGCTAGATGAGGATGCTTTCTCCGGGCACTGATAAGCTGGATGACCTATTTGATTACAATGGTAACACTTCATGTTTGCAAAATAAGAATTGCTCCTGCCTGCTCCCCTTCCTCTGTTTGAACCTCCTTGAGGTCCTCTTCCTCTGTTAAATCCCCCTCTAGAAGATGTTTCTCCTCCATGCTCAGTGAGTTTAGATTCTCCATGATTTCTTTGGTTATTGCCTCTACCTTGGTAGCCACCACGCTGTCCTCTTTGATCTCTTTGATCCCTGCCTGTGCCTCTACCCTTAGAAGCCTGATCTTTCTTCCTTTTTTTCCTTTCCTCAATCTTTATGGCCAACTAATAGAATTGGTGTACTATCTTGGGACTTAGTAGAGCCATCTCCTCCTGAATGTTCCATTTCAAGCCATTAAGATACCTAGCCACTTTGAGACTCTCATCCTCTATCACATTAGACCTTATACAAAGCTTTTGAAACTCTTCAGTATAAGTGTTTACATCTTGGTCTTTCTGCCTTATACTTTTCCTCTTCTTGTGTAATTGAATCTCATAGTCATCTGGCATGTAGGCTTCTTTCACTTTAGCAACCATTCCTTTCCAAGTTGATATGGGTTGTTTGCCTTCTTTTTCCCTCTCTGTCTGTATGAACTTCCACCATGTCAAAGCAGATCCTCTCAATCTTGACTTAGCCACCTTTACTTTATGTGCTTCAGTGACTCAATCACACTCAAAATGATTTTTCATGCCTTCTATCCAATCCATGACTAGATCAGCTTCCATCTTTCCACTAAAAAGTGGTATGCCTTCAAGTGCTTTCCCACTCAAAGCTTTCAATTCCATCAAGAAAGGCTCCTCCTTCAAAACAGGGTCAGGGTCAGGGGTCTTATCTTCCTCTACAACCTCTTCCTCTTTTGGTATCCTTCCCTCAAACTGTGCACTCCTCACTGCTTGCTCAAGTTGGGCTATTCTTTCCCTCAATAGCCTATTGTCTTCTTCTTGTCCTTCAACTATCTTAGCCAGTTCCGCATTGGTCACCATGGTGGAAGAATCACTAGACTCAACCTCTGACATATAAGATGCTTCCCAAATCTTTAACTTGCTTTGATACCAATCTGATAGGGTAGGGTTGGATGAGACTCTCACAGTCCCATGCTCAGGTCTTTGTTCTCAAGAACTTCTAGGTGACTCCTTCACCATAACCTTTAGGTCCTATCATAGGTATAGGCACCCCTGGTATTACTGGCCAACCCCTCTATCAACATTCCTCCATACTACCAAGCCAACCTTGGTGCCTTGCCACTATCTCACCATTGACCCTTATTCTTCCCTAAAGGCCAAATACTCTCAACATTCAATTTTATTCTTGCAGGGGTGTGTAAATGTTGTAATTGCTTCAAGGTAATCATTTTATGGTTCTTTTACCATCACAAAACTCCAATTAACCATCACTTTCACAAAATCCCTTCCTAGGGTTAGAAAAGGCTACAAGCCTAGAGCCCCAATTAGGCCTCTCAAAAGAGAAAAGTGTAATTTTTCCCTAAATCCTCCAAAAAACCAAGGTTCCTCCTTTGGGGTTTGTGTTTCCCTTCCCCACACCTTAAATATTCTTGGGGTTTTGAGCCTGTACAGGCCGTACACTACTCATTCACAAAATAAGCCAAAAAACAAGGGTTTGCAAGCTTTCCCAGACTGTCAAAGGTTTCTCACTCCAAATGGATTGGTGGAGCCTCCTCCTGATCACCAGGCCTTTCCAAGACCCTCAAAAAAATTCTCCAAAAATAATTTCTCCAAGATCTAAGCACCCCTGCAAGTTATAAGTCTTTTACTCCAGGTCTTCCCTAGCCGGACCCTTCCTGGCTCGCCTAGGGCAAGAATTTGCTAGCATCTCTTGAACTCACACAAGCCCTACAAGCTATCATATTTCCACTCATGGAGCCTAGTCACTATTCCCAAAGGGTCATACAATTTGTACAGTTGGAAAGTGCTTTAGAACTCTATTCTCTCAAGACTGCCTGATTCAGGCCAGAAAAAGATAGAAAACAAACTATTTACAAATAAAAGATGAAAATGATTTACAAAGTCAAATGGATGGAACACTAAGCTTACACAATATTCACACTACATTCTACAAACAAAATAACAGTAGGTTTACTCCATCAAAGCACAATTTGGATGCAAAAATCAGAAAACTGCCTCTTAGAACATTGTTTCCTTCAACTTCAGAAAATGCTACTACAACAATAGTGCCTCCAACACTAATTCATGGTCGAGCCATGTCTTAAATAGGCTCCAAAAATAGTTGAGCTTCTTGGGTCGAGCCTTTAGATTACCTAATGGAAAAATTTATAAAACCCACTGTGTTTTTCAATCTTTGGCAACTTTTTACCATTCAGCGAAATAAGCCTCTAAACTTATTGAACTCTTGACAACCTCTTTCCAAAAGATCAAAAACACCTCTAAGCTCAACACTAAATTTTCTACATGACCTTATGACAACAAAAAAAAAATTAACCCTCTAGGTTTCTTCTTTACCTAAGAAACTGCCTGTTGTTCCTTATGTGCTCCTACACCACCTTCTTTCCGTATATCATATCACACATGGAGGAAATGGGAGATCTATGGATTTTACACCTGATTTTTTTATCATTAGAGACTTGGAGAGTAGAGCGGTTATTGCTACTGGGGTGGTGGATCACTCATCTCGGTTGTATTCATTTGCATATTTTGCTACTAATAGTGCTTTTGTTCCTACAACTATTCCTCACACTTCTAGTGTTAATCATCATTCAGAGGAGACATTTGGCTTCTTGAACATTGGTGTTCTCTCTTTGGATCCAATTCTTGAGCCATCCATTCCATCTCCTCCTTCTTTGTTGATGATAATTCTATGACTACAAATGTGGTTTCTTCTATTTCAGTGCAACATGATGTTGTTGATCATTCATCTTTGGAGGATACTCTTGATTCTTCACCTTCTCTGACTTCTTCATTGGTTGAGGTGTCATCTACTTAAGTGGAGACATGTTGGGCTACACCTGCTTAACCTTCATAGATTTCTTTCTCATGGAATTTTCCCTCTCACTTCTTTCAAGAGATGTGGTTTCTTCAGTATTATTGGAGCTACTTCATTATGGGGGGCTATGTGGCCTCTTTCTTCCTCTCTTCTGGGGGGGTTCTTTTATTTATCTTTTTGATGAATGGTATCCTTGGGGGGTCTTATGGAGTCCTCCATCCTTCATCACTTAGCTAGTTTTTTACATTCTATTCTGGGGAGGAGTTTTATTCCCATGTGGTTTTCTCCTTTACCCCATTTCGTTTAGTTTTCATTGCATTTGTAAATGGGTACCTGATCAGGCCTTTGTTTTCAGGACCCATCTCTTGCATCTTTGCATCATTTGCATAATAATCTACTTCTCCCTAAGTTGCACTTATGGGGGGGGGGGGGTGTTAGTGTAATTAATTATTTATTACATTAGCATAAGTTAGGTCTTGTATTTAATTAATTAAGTCCTAGGTTGCATAATTAGATAAATCATTTAATAATGGGGTAATTCCCCCTTCCTTGTTAGTAGGAGATAAGATTCCTTCTAGAAGATGAGTTGTCCTTCTAGAACTTATCT
Organism: Sequoia sempervirens; assembly: GCA_007258455.2. Taxonomy (NCBI): domain Eukaryota; kingdom Viridiplantae; phylum Streptophyta; class Pinopsida; order Cupressales; family Cupressaceae; genus Sequoia; species Sequoia sempervirens. The sequence continues at coordinate 187,512,674 of VDFB02000003.1, read as the reverse complement.
CTATCTTTTTATCATTCCTAGATAGGGTTCACATGTTGTCACATGTAGTGTGATTTTAACACTTGGCAACATCTTATGCATTTTATGTTTTCACTCATGCCTATATATTCAAGGAATTTTGTACATTTTTAATCATCTCATATTCAATTTGGCATGCTTGCATCTTAATGATAGCATGATATTTCTGCCATTTCTCTCTTGTGGAAGTTATTTTGTCTTGCAGGTGATTCTGGGGTGTTTGAGGAGTTCACCTAAACTCCTACATATCAAGTATAAAAATGAAACCCTAAAGAGGAATCTAAGGGGGGTAGAGTAAGAAAAATTGATGTCATATAATGAAGCACATACCCAAGAAGGAAACATATAATAATGAAGTAACAATAAATATAAATGCAATCCCTGATGAGACTAATTGAAGAGTAAATATTTGAAACCTTAAAAGTGGCAAAGGTATAACAATAATCTCAAAACCTAGGGGTGTAATCTAGTAAATGGATTCACCAAAATTTAACCTATTAAATAGACCTATTTTAATTAAACAAATGGAAGAAATAAAATAATAATTTAGGTAAATCAAAAGAGACGACAAAGCTAATAATTAGCAATTGAAAAATCCTATTTTTAGAAATTAAATGAAAGAGTAGTAGGGTACTTTGCTCTTGGAACAATAATGAAGAGAATGTTGACATAGTGCAAAATAATTTCATCAACATCTAGAACAATGATTATTTTAGTGGTGATTATTCATTAACTGGCTAATAGTTAAAATTGGGGTTTCAAAATTTAGATACTAGTAGAAGTTGTAGGGTAACCTGAATCACCACTATTTAAAAAGAAATTATTTTAGTCTTGGCTAAATCTCCTAAACATTTACTTTATTAATCTTTTAAAGTTAAAATTTCACCATAATATTTGATATCTAATTAGACCAGACTCACTTAAACTTGATAAGTTAAAGTAGAAAGTGAAATTAAAGTTCTTATAATATTATATAATTATTGGTTACTTTAGTGCCATATTTCAATTTTTCTAATCATTTCTATTGATTTTTAGCTGATAGGCTATTTGTGTCAACTTTGCTCAGAATTTTCATCAGCCTCGCCATTTTTCAGGCTTCCGGGGATCGGGGATAGGGTGGTAGGTGGGTTATAACTTCGCTCATAATTTTCATCAACCTCCCAGATTTTTGGCCTTTTGATAATTAGAAAAAAGGTGGCAAAGGCCGTTGTTGGTTGCTTTGGGAATAGGGTGGTGTTTGTCAGGCCGCATGGATAGAGAAGGCTACAAAAATTAAACGTTAGTTCATGTCAACATTAATTGTTGTATGCTTTGTGTGTACTGGGGATTGTCGTAATAACAACTTCCCTTTAATGCCTTGGGAAACAAAATGAATGTTTGTGAAATTTTCAATAAGGCATTTTTTGGTGCCATTCTATTGCTATACCTGATATGAGAGACATGAGAAATGAGGGTAAGCTTTTGCGAGGGTGCAAGTTGGATTAAGCTTTGTGTAGTTTCTGCAAAGGTGGGTAGAGGTTATTTTGTGTTTCTTGCAAGGATGGATGGTTGGAAATGCAAAAGAAAAGTGTCGCTTGTGATAATATTTTTCCTATTTTTGTGCAATCAAGTTGGTGAGAAGATGTGTGTTTGAAGCAAGTGGGAAGAGGTGCAAGTGGAAGAAACCCTTGGCGATATTGTTTGATTTGTGGTTGGCATTTGTATTGGTTCATTTGCCATAAAGTACTGTTGATTGTTTCAAATACGTTGTCTGATTTATGGTTTGCATTTTGTGTGCATGGTTTTGCATGCATTTGATACTGTGATTTTTTGTGGGTTTGTGTTTATGGTTTCCATTATCTATTTATGTTTGGAGGCTTGGAGAAACAAGGTAGCCTAGAGAAAGCTGGCGAAAAGAGTTTTGTTTGAAACAGTCGGCAAGAGGTGCATATGCAAAAAAATGTTTTCCATATTGTTTCATTAGATTTTCCATAAGGTGTTGTTGATTGGTGCTAAATATTGTTAGTGAAAATGAGTATTGTTTGGTTTAAGGTTCACGTTTTGTGTTTATGGTTTTGCATGGGTTCTATCTATCATTTTTTGTGTTTTGTGGGTTTCTTCGTCTGGGTCGGTCTTTAAACCAATATTGTTTGGTTTATGGCTTCCATTTTGTGGTTATGGTTGCAATGGAATGAAATAGTCAATCCTATCCACTTTGTGTTACCTTCCATTGGGCATTGTCAATTATAGTTTTGTTGCTTAAGCTATATTATTTTATTTTGGAGAAGGTGTTGTTGAAAAGTCTATTTTTTTTCAATTTTCAAGGAGATTATGTTGAGGAAGGAGTGTTTTTTGTATGGGTTTGTTACTGTCAACTTTTGTAGGGTTTGTGTTTAATGTTTGTGTTTTGTGGCTATGTTTGCAACAAAATTAAATTGTAGAGGATATGGAGTTTTTGTTGATTGTTATTGTATAGCTCAACCTATATTGTGGCTTTCTGCATGTGGGTGGTCGTAGAAAGTAATGTTGTTTGATTTATGGCTTTCATTTTCTGGTTATGGTTGGAACAAAATAAAATAATTAATTTTGTTGATTCTATGTTTGGCTACATTAGGTATTATTGATTATTGTTGTCTGCCTTGGGCTATATTGGGTATATTTTAATATCAATATATATATATATATGATACATTAAAATTGTTAAGGCTATGGAGTTCTAGTAGTTTCTTATTGTATAGCTTGGGCTATATTGTGGCTTTTTGCATGTGGGTGGCTGTTGAAAGTAATGTTGTTTGATTTATGGCTTTTGTATTCTGGTTATGGTTGGAACAATATAGCCTATGTATACACATAAGTTGTATATGGACCAACCTTTCACACGAAAGCCTTTGCATAGGTCTATAACTATGAATTCCAGCATTGTATGGCAATGGTTATAATGGAATAAAGAAGTTAATGCTATGTAATTCATTTCATTGATATCCACCTTAGGCTATATTGTTCCATTTGTGGCTTCCATTTAGCATCTATAGTTGCAACACTTTAATAAAATATCAATATATATATGTAACATTAAAATTGTTAAGGTTATGGAGTTTTGGTTGATTCGTATTGTATAGCTTGGGCTATATTGTGGCTTTTTGTGCATGTGGGTGGTTGTTGAAAGTAATGTTGTTTCATTTATAGCTTTCGTATTCTAGTTATGGTTGTAACAATATAGCCTAACATAGACAACAATAGTGAACAATCCCTTATGCAAAACAACATGGAGTACATAACATTAACTATTTTACTGCATTCCAACCATCGACACAAAACAAAAGACGTGAAGGAAACAATATTGTTATGCTCACTCACCCAAATGGCCAAACGTGCAAAACACTAAAAATCACAGTGACAAATCCATAGAAAAACATGCGCACAAATGTTGAACCATAAATCAAACAATATCAATGCGAACAAACTATATACTCTTTTTCCAATAGAACCCTATGAAAAATGCAACAATATACCATAGAACAACGCAACCTATATAACATTAACTATTTTATTGGGTTGAAACCATTGCACACAAAAAAATGACTTCCAATAGTGGCTCACATACAAAACCCACAAAACACAGAAACCTCTCGGTAATAGACTGACTCAAAACCTTCGCCACGAAAAAATGAACCCTAAATGAATCAATATTGGCTTAAATGGTAACCCAGATGGGGAAATTCACCAAAAACACAATAGATAAACTATTTTCCAGCCATTCACACAAAACGAAAGCCATAAATGAAAAAATATTTCCAACACTCACCCACATGTGAAAACCCACAAAACACAATAGATTAACTATTTTGCAACCATTCACATAGAACCAAAGCCATAAATGGAACAATATAACCAATAGTCACCGACATGCCAAAACCCGCAAAACTATGCAGTCTTTCCAACAACAATTGACACAATCAAACAATATTTCTTTCAAGAATAACCCAAATGAGATGCACCTCTCCCCACTTCCTTCAATAACACCCCTTCCCACTTGCTTCCTCTTTCCTCCATTCTTTCTCCATGACCTGCAAAAGAACACCACAAAATTATCACAACCCACACCTTTTGGAACCATCGACACATGCAAAAAAACACAAGATAACCTTTAACCACCTTCACAGAAACTTCATAGCCATTCAACGAACTTGCACCTTCACAAAAGCTTTCCCTCCGCACTCACAGCTGCCTTACAGAACAACATAAACCCTCAAAATGATAGCAAACAATATGCTATTGATAACTGCACAAACATTTATTTTTTTCTGAGGATTTTAAAATAGATGTTACTTGCACCATCACCACTACATGGGAACCATACAACAATCAATGCTAATGACATTTCATTGGCCTCCTCTACACTTTTGTCAATAACTATGAATTTCATAATTGTATGGCAATGGTTACAATGGAATAAAGACGTTAATTTTATGAAATTCATTTCATTCATGTCCACCTTAGGCTATATTGTTCCATTTTTGGCTTCCATTTGGAGTCTATAGTTGCAACACAACAAAATATCAATATGTATATGTAACATTAAAATTATTAAGGTTATGGAGTTTTGGTCAATTCTTAGTGTATAGCTTGGGCTATAATGTGGCTTTCTGCATGTGAGTGGCTATTCAAAGTAATGTTGTTTGATTTATGGCTTTCATATTCTGGTTATGGTTAGAACAATATAGCCTAACATAGAAAACAACAGTGAACAATCCCTTATGCAAAACAACATGGAGTACATAACTATTTTGTTGCATTCCAATCATCACCACAAAACAATATCTGCTTTGTGTTAGCTTCCATTAGGCATTGTCGATTATAGTTGTGTTGCTTAAGCTATATTGTTTCATTTTGGAGAAGGTGTTGTTGAAAAGGCTATATTTTTTTGAATTTTGAGAAGATTGTGTTGAGAAAGGAGTGCTTTTTGTATGGGTTTGTTACTGTCAATTTTTATAGGGTTTGTGTTTAATGTTTGTGTTTGTGGCTATGTTTGCAATGGAATAAAATTGTAGAGGATATGGAGTTTTCGTCGATTGTTATTGTATAGATTGACCTATATTGTGGCTTTCTACATGTGGGTGGCTGTAGAGAGTAATGTTGTTTGATTTATGGCTTTCATTTTCTAGTTATGGTTGGAACAAAATAAAATAATTAATTTTGTTGATTCTATCTTTGGTTACATTAGGTATTATTGATTATTGTTCTTAGCCTTAGGCTATATTGGGCATATTTTAATATCATAGGTGGAATCGGTGCAAGTTTCGAGTGGGAACAAAGGTAAGGATGATTCAGATGAGAAGGATGCTGAAAATAATATTTTGATGGACCCAGGGGGAAGGTTTTCTAGCTTGCTTTCCCTATGGGTGCTATTGAAGGATACAAAGGTGATAAATTTGTTGAAGTGGTGGGGGCCGTTGGAGGTGAAGGAGTTAAACGTAAACCATGGTCTTCTCTATTTTTAGTTAAGCCTAATGGGAAATTGGTTTTCCCTCCAGTGCACAACATATCTGACCTTGGGAAAGGTAGGTTTGTCATCTCTTTGCCTGATCCGATTATTGATCATAATATAGCCTTAAAGGATTGCATGTTGTTTGGAAAGTTCATGGGCCCTAGACAAAACATTGAAGTGGTCAGGGAGTTTGTGAAAAACAAGTGGAGAACTAATGGTAAATTTATAGTTGCAACGCTTCCCAAAGGATTCTTTTCCTTTGAGTTTACATGCAAGAAGGCTATGGTGGTGGTCAGGAGTGGTGGCCCTTGGGTTATAGGGAAATCCTCCCTAGCCCTTAAGAAATGGACGTTGAATTTGGACCTTTCTGACTCTATCTTTGAGTTCTTGTTTGGGCTAGAGTTCTAGGTATTCCTTTGGAATACTGGAACGAGGATGTCTTCAGTGGCATTGCTAACTCTTTTAGGGATCTTTTGTCTATAGACCCCATGACAATGGCTGGAAAGAGGCTAGTGTTTGCTAGAATCTATGTGGGAGTTTCCCACAATGTTGATCTCCCTTCCTCTATTGAAATCCAATCAAAGTTGGGGATTTGGACTCAAGCTCTTGAGTTTGAATCGATTTCATTTGCATCCTTCAAGTGCAAAAAATCTAGGCATTGGGCTAAGAAATTCCCTCTCAATGCCAACAAGGAGAAAGAGAAATCTATGCCTATTTCAAAGCCTATTTATAGAAAGAAACCCAAGGAAGAGGGTAAAGAGAACAAAGAGAACTCCCGTAATGGTGAGTCAGGGTGTTTGAAGCATGATGACTGGGTGAATGTCCTAGAACTTAACAAAGTGGTAGGTCTCAAAGAAAACTTGGTTGCTCTAGAGCTATAGCGAAATAAGCCTAAGAATATATTTGGATCTAAGGATGACAAAGAGAAAGATCTGGGTGGAACTAGAAATGATATGATGAATCTGAACTCATCTAGTAACCCTGTTTTGGGGCCTGAAGTCAAGGAGTTTGGGGAACCAAGTTTGGATGATATACCTATACAGGGTTTGACACTAGATTTTGGTCTTCCTCCTCCTCCATTAGCCTCTGGAGGAGATCTCCCTTTTTTTCTAGACTCTTTTCAAAATTTGAGAAATGTTGCTTCCCCGGATTTTGTCAAGGACACCTTTGAAAATTTGAGTCTGAATCTAGAGCTCTCAAGTGAAAACTCGACCCAGTACAACAATAGAATGATGGACACCCTTCCCTTGGACCAAAGGAGGATGTATGACAAGGCATGGGAGTCGGTGAGAGAGTTGGAAAGCTAAGAAGAAACAGATAGAGATGATGCCAACTCATTGTCTAAGAAGAAGGAGAAGAAAAATAAACAGTAGAATACTTCGAGTGGCATATCCACCAGAACTAGAGCTAAGGTAGATTGTGGTGGTACTAAGAGTAACCAAGGAAGAAAATCTAAAAAATGGCTAAGGGAGCATGGTAGTTTTTAGGATATTGCAGATGGTGTTCAAAATACCATCCCAGAGATTCTCCAATCCCTTTGTGAAATATGAAGATCATCTCCTAGATTATTAGGGGGTTAAATATCCTTCATAACCAAGATGTGTTGCACAATTTTGTTAGGGACCACAGGCCCGACATACTTCTTGTTCAAGAATCCAAAATTCCAAAGGAGAAGGTGGAAAAGATTAAGATGTTTCAATTTTGTGGTGTCCATGGAAATAGTTTTTATGGTGCCTCAGGGGGTATCGCCATCTTCTGGAAACATAACCTTATTAAAGGAGAACCCTTGCTAGAAAGTACTAATCATGTGGCCACCATATTTACCCATATAAGAGATATTTTTTGTTGGATTCAATCTAACATCTATGCACCTAATATGAAAGGTGCTAGAAGGATTTTTTGGAAGGAGCTTGCTGCCTTTCACAGGATTTTTAACAATGATTCTTGGATTGTTATGGGAGATTGTAATACCCCTCTTCAGGATGATGAGAAGTTCAGAAGTTCCCAGGCTAATTTGGAAAGTAGATTGGATCTTCAGGACTTCATTAACAACCAGGCGCTAATTGATTTGGATTTGCAAGGAGCTGCCTTTACTTGGTTGAATCGAAGAAATGGTAAGGACTTGATCCAAGTAAGGTTAGATAGAACGTTAATCACAGATCAATGGTTCTTAAATTATTATTGTTCTTTAAAAGCTCTTTCTAGGGTGGGATCTGATCAATTTCCTATAAGTTTTGTGGTGGATCCGTTAAAGGAGAAGAGGAAATTTCCTTCAGATTTGAGAGAATGTGGCTATCCCATCCTCAGATTTTTGAGGAAGTAAGGAAATGGTGGAATATTGATGTCCCTGGGACTGCCATGTTTAGGGTGGCTAAAAGGTTAAGGGAAGTTAAATGTAAGATTATAAAATGGAAAAAAGAGACATTTGGCAACACTTGAGCTTTCAAACAACTGTGAAGATGAAGAGATTATAAGACTATCTAAGACAATGGGAACATTGATTTCACCATTCATCACAGTACTGGCCACCCAATATTAGAGAGCAGGACTCATTGTTTTCTATTCCATTTTATATTTGCTACATCTACAACTAAATTGCTCACTTGAACAATACTGTTCATTGGCATCATCATTAAAAGTTGTACTTTATGGTAACTAATTGCAATGGTCTAGTGATAGCCGATGATGCTCCATGTTCCAAAATGGTAGGGTGGAAAGCATGGCACCTTTTCTTTCTGTACACCTCAATGCATTGCGACCAGAAGGTTTGGCCTTTGTAGTAAAATTTTTGCATAGGGACGTGGGTGTTAGTTTTTAGCTTTCTGTTGCGATGGCTATAATGGAATAAAATAGTTAATTTTATGCAATTCATTCTATTTTTGCATGATCAACATACTAAACTTCACACTTTCTTTCTTTTCTTGTAGATCATATTCCAGCCATAATGTGGCATTTGATGGACTAATTTCTTACCAAAAACCTTTCACAATAATGATAGTCGCTGGAAAATCACTAACAATGGTCAATTACATAATAAGATCCTAATGTACTCTATATTGATTGTAATAAGTAATATTCATTTCACCACTTATTAGAGTGGTGGGAAATGTATATTCTTGCTCGAGGGTTTAGTGAGAGTCCATGAGGCTCCATGACCCAATATGGTAGGGTGGAGACTAGGCCTTATTGTGTTCATTTTTATTTTATATTTTTTATGTACAAATTGCTATCTTTTTTACGTAGGATTCATAAAAAAATCATATGCTTTAGGTTATGCTTACAACATAGTGAACTAGTTGATCTTATACACTTTATGTTAGATTCCATTGGGCATTGTTGATTATTGTTCTCTTGCCTAAGCTATAGCATTCGATTATTAAGGTGTTGTCAAAAAGGCTATGTTGTTTCAATTTTTGATAGCGTTGTGTTGAGTTGCTGTCAATTCTCTCTTGCTCTACCTTTATGCTTTGCATTTTCTGCTTAAATTTTTAAATTGCCTCATCGATCATCTAATTGCTCTTCTCACTTGGGAGAGATAGTTCAAGAACTTGGGTGTTAATATTCCAATTTATATAGTGAACAGATGGATGACCTTTGCGAATCAAGTTCAACCAACTATGAAGATGAAGTGATTGTAATTGTGGTTATGAATCAACATCCTAGTTCTTGAATTCTCTTTCGTAAGGGAGAAGAGTCGATGACGCTCCATGAGCCAATATGGTAGGTTGGAGAGAAGTCTTGCTTTTCTATTTCTAGACTTCAATCCATTCCCTACGGAAGGTATGCCTAGATTTTATTTACTTACTGTGTTCTACTGCAACTATATTGCATCATCTTTGTAATTAATTGTATAAGTCTTTATATTTTCTGATTTACTTTTTGTGTACCAATGGTGCATGTTTATCACACTAACACTTTTTTCTTATTCTTGTAGACCATGTTGGAACAATAATACGGTGTTTCATAAACTAATGTGTTACAAACAACCTTCCCGAATAATGATAGTGACTGTAAAATTAGCAACAATGGTCAAATAGACAATCATATTCTAATGTACATACTCTATATTGATTGTAATACACAATATTCATTTCACCACTAATCATAGTGGTGGCCAATCTATATTCTTGCTCGGGGGTTTGGTGAGGGTCCATGAGGCTCCATGACCCAATATGGTAGGCTGGAGAGAAAGCCTCATTGTGTTGACTTTTACTTTATGTTTTGTATGTATAGGTTCCTATCTTTCTGACGTGGGAATCAAAAAAAAAAATCACATGTTTAAGCTTATGGTTACAATCCAAACTAAAATAGTTGATCTTATACACTTTATGTTAGATTCCATTAGGAATTGTTGATTATTCTTCTCATGCTTATACTCTACATCACACAAATAATTAAATTGTTTTATCCAAAATTCGTGTACGGTACTTTGTTGTGGCTATGAAAAGATCCTTAGTTTGTATCATTAAGAATTAGTGCAGTTTCCAAAGTATGGGGTGTCTTTATATAATCATGAATTCAACTCATAGTATGCCACAATTATTATTTCCCATCTAAATACACATTAGTAATGTCATCAATTATTTATACATTCAACCTTATCCATAATAATATTATATTTTGATTGACTAATGAAACTTAATGATATTGATATTACTTTTAGATTGTTTTAACTATAATTGATGTAGGGTTCTTTGTTTTTGAAAATTAGGAAAAAATAGGTTTTGGATGGACCCAAAACCATATACAACAAGTTTTGAATGGACCCGAAATCAACAGGTTTTGAAGGGACCTGAAACCCAAACAAGGATGTCCAAGCTTCCTAAAGAGAAGTCAAAAAAGGCCCGCAGCAGAAAAAAGACAAACTAGCAGCCAAAACTAGTTGCTTAGAATAGAACCAAGATATTACATTGATCTTGACCCCATTGGTTTTGACAGGACCAACAACCCATTACAACCAAGTTTTGGCGGGGACCTTAAACCCAAGAGAAAAGCCTACAAAAGCTAGGCCATAGCATGCCGGTTACTGAAGAAGATAAGTCTCTCCATACCATTGGCCATAACTACTAAGTGAGAGGTTTGTAGAAGCAAAGCCCCACAAGTAGACAAAACCTTGCCCAGCAACATCCTCTCTCCACCTCTATAGGAGAGGTCATCATAAGAACTCAAAGCACCAATCATGTTCCATAAAATCCCTTTGCTCTCTCCACCTCTATAGGAGACAAAATCTAGCTCGTCTGACCCACCACAGCCCCAGCACCCCTGCCAACCACCATTCCACCTCAATAGAAATGGGAATCCCCTCAACGGGAAAAGCAGGGAGAGGGTTCTTTGTTACTACCTATCAAAAGATCATTAGTTTGTATCATAAAGAATTGATGCAATGGCTAAATTATGGGGTGGGCTTATATAATGATGAATTCAAATAATTTTATGTCAACATTATTATTTCCCAACTAATTACACACTAGTAATGTTATCAATTTAGACATTGAACCCTATCTATAATAATATTGTATTTTGATTAACTAGTAAAACTTAATGATATTGGTATTACTTAATGAAATCATTTCAAATTTAATAATAATATTTTTCTTTAACAAACAACTTAACTACATAATATTATTATTTACCCCGCCAAACCAATTACCGATAGTAATGATGTTATCACCAAATAATTAATTGAATGTTAATACAATTTTTCTTCAACCAAACCTCTCTATATATATATATATTCTACAAAGTTATTTCTTCACCAACTATTTCCTACACACTTTATCCTTTATATACATATCCTTCTTTCAACCCATTAGGGTTAACACCCTCCTTCAGTCCCCATTATAATTTAAAATAAAATAATGATGTTAAACTGAAAGGTAAAAACATGATACAATATTGTTCCCACTCAATCACTTTAATTATCACCCATAATATATCTAGCAATCCATTGTATTGTTCGTTGGATTCCCTAATGTGTAACTATATTATCTACATCTACATATAGCTACTGTGCCCACTCATGCCATTCACATTTGAATGTTTTTCCACAGAGATTATCTGCACATCACTTGCCTTTCATGTCTCTCTCCGCCTATCGACTCATTGTGGCATGTTACTACATGAAACTGCTAGTATTTATAATGTATTGGTTGGGGTTATATTCCATAAGTTGGTACCCACAAAGCTTTAATGCCCATTGAGAGCAAATTTTTGTTCAATTATATGGGTCAAAATATATTTGTACAACTCTAATGCCCATGTGACACAAAATAGAATCCAAAATGTTAGACAATAATTAAAATCAATGGTGGTAAAAAATAATTTAGTGATGATTTAAAATATCCAATGTTTGATCTAAAATACTATGTAATTAAGAAATTATAGACATGATCATTACACCTTAAACTAGTCAATCAGTGTTATCCTCAAGACCTTACTTTTCTATAAGAATTTAATTTTTTTTAAAAGGAAGGATTTATTATGCTAATTAATACATTTGCCTATTTTTTGTCAAGATTTTCCAATTTTTTCTACAAGTTTTTTGTGATTTAAAAGTTTTTATGAATAAAATTAATATATTTTTTAAAAAAAGAGAGATTCACCAATAGAAATTAATATTTTTTTCCAAAAAAGTGAAAGACTTGCTAGGATTTTATATCTTTTCCAAGGGGGGTTTCTTACAGTTATCATTGATCTAGAAATTAATCAACTCTAATGTGCTTACTCTTTCAAAACTATGAAAAAATTAGGATCTCCTATCAATTAATCTTGAGTAGCTCAAGATAGATTTTGAGTAGCAAAGATGTAACCTTTGTGATGTAGGCTTGATTTAGTTAAATATATAATTTTGTGGTTCATTCACTATGATTCCTACATTTTTGAGGTAAGGATTGCTAGTATTTAAAATTTTCATAAGGAAATCGCTAGATTCTGAGAGCCAAGTTCTTCATAGTCAACACCCTTAAAAGATCGACTTTACAATTTTGAGAAATTATTAGTAGACATCGAGCAAGCATAGATGTGAATCTTGATGCAAATATGTTATTTTTAGCATTCCAAATTTAAGTGATCCTATAATGAATGCTCCTTGTAAAGTAGATATTTCTTGATGTTCTTTGATGAATCTTGTATGTGTTTCAATAGACAACTAAGTGTATTTAAATACCAAGATATAAATAATATTCCCACAAATATGTACCAAGTCAGCTCCCAATGGCTATTGGAACAAGTAGGAGTTGATAATTTAATTTATTTTAAATTGAAATTTAGGGTCAATATCATATGGCTCACGATACAATGTATGTGTCACGGAATTGGTTGAAGATTACAAATGATTGATATTGGTATCGTGAATGGATACATGAAAATGTAGACTAATAATGAGACAAATGTGCAAAACTAGATTCAAATAGAACAAGATAAAATCAAATGCGTAAAAAGTAATGTAAGAAAAAATAAATAAAGATTAATAATAATTTGAAAAAAAAAAAAAAATGGTATACTGCTTAACATCCGGTCAAAATAAGTTTAAAACTAAATAAAATTTTACATAAGAATACAAATTTCACCATTTATTCGGGTGGGATTTTGCATCGTATCTCATAATCGAATCTTACAAAACTATATCTCATCGAATTGACCACATATGAGGTAAGAAGGTCGCTTGGCTCTACAAAATTCATAAAGTAACAAATCTAGGAGTTATCACTTTGTTCGTTTTCATACCGTTGCGTCCCAATGGAATTGTGGGCAGGGAAGATTTATATATGACCTCAAGTGAAATCAACTATCAAACATGGAATACCAATGTGTTATGAAAGCCGTTTGGTTTTCCTTCCCTCTTGCATTTAAACTTTACGACTGGATCTCATGGACAAAAGCAACGAAGAACAACCCAAACAAATTGGTAGCAAGAAACAGGATTTCATGCCGCTAAATCACAGTAAAAGAAAAACTATTGTTTTAGATCTTGACAGAACACTTGTCAATGTGAGTACTCTTCCTCTTCCACAATATGACTTTACAATCTCTGTCAAAGCACCCCAAACAAGTGAGCACAGATTTATTTACTATGTTCAAAAAAGGCCTGGACTAGACCTCCTACTGCAAGAACTTTCAAAACATAACTATGAAATAATAGTTTTCACGTCGACCCACAAAGAGCAAGCTGATGCGATCATAGACAAAATTGAACAACTTAGCAAAACCACCATGGATATCCGTTTGTACCAGAAAGAAAGAACAAAAGACATATCTAGCCTAGGTATCTATAGATTTTCAAGAAATGTTATCATAGTAGATGAGAGTGCAGATGGGTATAAAAGTCAGAGAAAAAATGTATTTGAAGTTAAGCCCTTCAAGGGCAATCTATCAGACAGGGAGCTTTGGAAGATTATAAAGTTGTGTAATAACATTTCAACAACTGAAGATGTAAGAAACTCAATATGTGTACAGCAAGCCAGTACCAATATTAAGAAAAACAGTGTGCATAATGAATCTGCAAGGCTTATAAAGAAAAAGAAGACAATTGTGTTAGAAATGCATGGCATTTTATTTAGTCTAACCAGTGATCCTCGAGATTACCATGATTTTATTGTAAGCTGTTTTGAAATGGGAAATGCAATGCCTTTTCATGTGTTACAAAGGCCTGGTGTCCATGAGCTTTTGGATCGATTGAATGAAAGCTATAATATTATCATTTTCACTGATATCCACAGAGATTGTGCAGATTTGATTCTAGACAAGCTTGATGTAAGTTTTCACATATCGGCTGTTCATAGATTCTTGCAGAAGAGTTGCTGATGGTTTTTGTGTCAAAGATCTTTCCAAGGCTCTTCCTGATTTTAATCCGAAGGATTTTATTGTTGTGGACCATATTCCTAGAGCTTTTCAATTCCAGCCTGAAAATGGGGTTCTAATGAAGAGGTTCGAAGGTGATTTAAATGACACAGAACTTTACAAGTTACTAGAATTCTGTAACATTGCAGCCATGTGCAAGGATGTTAGAAAAGCCATTTCTTCCTACTCAAGGTCACCGACATCATCAAAACATAAAGTAAATTTGAAGACGAAAGCTAAAAGAAAACTTTGTTTCTGTCTCTACTAGCAATTATTATTGTTGCATTGGCTGGATTTGTTATATAAATCCTGTCGGTTACTCATTAGTACAGGCTTTACAAATCAAATAATTAATTTTTCTCAATCTTTTCAATCGATCCATGCCCAAATTCTCATACCATTTCTGATTCTAGAAATTAGATGCACGGCAATTAGATTTAAGTTTCTACTTGTTTGTACCTTATTTCTCATATATGTGTCTCTATTTTATTGGTTTTAGCTTTGGCTAGGTCACATGAGACACTTCTGTAGGAAAGTCACTAAAGCTACAGGTATGGTTTTGTTTCGAACCTAGATCAAAACTTTAAAGATTATAGATGGGTTTGGCTAGTTGAGTTAACTGAAGGTAGTGGGAGTTATAAGGCTAGTCTCTAGGGAGTCTTGAATTGAACCTTTCTCAATAGTAGATAATCAAAAGATATTATAAATATAAATAATATAATTTTATGATTTAAATTTTTCTTAATAATGGTTTTTAACATGAACTCTAATCTCAGACTATAAACAGTATAAAATGTAAGTCTCATGATACAACAGCCTTCAATTTCAAAGTATCTTCCCTTATGAACAAAGGATTTCATTGTATTATTATGACGATCCTTATATATAGGTTTTAATTATGTATTGTTCATTCAAAAACTAGTTGAAAATTTTATATTTAAAATTTATGTTTTATTCGTTATAATAGTTTAGAATATTTTTCTAAAATTTAGAATATCTTCAAGATCTATTAGATTTCTTTTTTAATGATACAAAATAAATTGGGAAGGTCAAATTTAAAACTAGATCCAAGAACACACCAATTTTTATATGTTTTAATCATCAATCTCTAAGGTTTCAAAAAACCATTGAAATTGTGAAGCTACAGTTACAAGACGTGATAATGTTAAGTTCATAACCCTTAATATGAATCAAAGCTTTCTCCATACATGGTCCAATATAGAAACCTATGGGCTAGATTAGAGTATTACATATAAATTTTTGTACAACTCAACTATTAGAAGGTGATGGAAGATATTGTTTCAAATTTCAATAGAATTATTTTGTCATCATGACTTGATAAATATTATGTATGTGCATCTACATCAAATTAAAATTTATGTAAGATTATATAGTCATTCTTGGACATCATTAGTGGAAGCTTAACAATTATGTGTCTCCCTAGAGAATATATGTAAATAATTCCACCTTAGTAAACTTTTTTGTTCAAGCTCTAGCATCTCTTATATGTGTCTTTTGTTGATGAAGGCTTATCTATTATTTATTATTTATATTTGTATTTTAACCACCAAATATATTTCTAGAACTAGATAATTACTCCATTGAAACATATCTATCATTGCCTCCTCTTATTTGTAAGACCTTGTTACAATGATGCCTTTAATTTTGCTAATATACTTATGTCAAATTATAACTATATCAGAAATGAGCTTATATAATTGTATGTGATTTCTATCTACTAAGGTTTCATGCTTATATAGGTGTTACCCTCATTGCACTCATTGCACTAGAAAAGGAAAATATATTCTTTCATCTTCTTAGAAATCAATCACATTACACACTCTTCTCTAGAAAAGTCAAAGCTTTGCACAATTGTGAAAGTGCAACCTATAATCTCATTTCACCAAATGGGCCTATTCTATACTTTGTCTAGCCTTATGGAGCAAAATAATTTTGTTTGTATCTCTTGAACTGTTCATCTTTACCACGTCTACAATATGGTAGCTACTTGGACAATTACATTGATGGTATGGTGGCTTTATTATCTTTCTGTAACTAGCACTTGCAGCTGGGGTGCTGCAAGGAATATGCCGATTGTTTTTTATAGTTTGGCTGAATTGTATGGAAACCAATTCACATATATACCATACGCATATGTCCATTGTCTAAGGAAACCGATTCACATAGAGGAAACCAATGGTTGTCAATTACAACAAATTCATTGGAAACTGCTACAAGTAAACATGAACAACTAACTTGAAGCAGACAAACTAACTAACAAAATATTCAGCTCCACAACTAATCAAAACATTACAAAGTCATTTTACACTAACTACAACATCTTTGGGTTGTTATTGCATCATCAACATAAGCAATATATTCTTCCTACTACCCAGTTTGCAGTTCTATCAGTTTCATATTTTCAAGATTGACCTTGCATACCTTTACAACAAAGCCTTCAAAATATCAAAATAAAGGATGGTAAGAATGTATGCAGACATATAGCATCTAAAATTATTAATGGAATAAGTGCATCCTAGTGGAAATTCGGTTCTATTAACATGGTAATATGGATACTTGCACTATTTGCTACATACATTATATCAGGAATATAGGTTTGAAAGCAATGCCAGAGTAAGGTTTCAAGGCAATGTCAGAGTAAGCGCATCCTATTATATGCATTATAAAAATAAAAGAGCTACAAAAAAAAGGACACTTAAAATGATTCAAATGCTGATTTACAAACAAACAAACATGAACGGCACAACGAAAATGTGGCGCATTGTTAAACTTCAGAGGCTATCATAGAATATAAAGCTGCTTGCATCATTTTTATTTCAAAAGGAGAAAATGTTAATGTGGCACATTGTTAAATATAAGAGGCCATTACAGAATATAAAGTTGCTTGCACCCTATATTTTCCTCAGTATCACATTGATATAGGAAAGGACAGCCAAATGACAAAGGATAGTCATTTAAGACAGCCAAACAAGAGAGGAAGGAAAGCATACCCTAGAACATTGACATGTACAATTGATAGGGCAGGGATATGGCAAGTTCATCCAATCTGCTAAAAAATAGGAGTTAACAAGGAATCATTCTAAAGTTAGGAGAGACAACAGCACTATCCACATACAAGATACAAAAACAAGAGTAAAGTAAAATTGTCAAATTGCCTGCAAGCATCATCATATTGTGTGCATAGCATTCAACATATAAAGCACTATCAATTTCACAAACTTATTGAATCACAAGAGCTTCCAGAGACAGGGTAAGACTATGATAGATTACTAAATTAATACCAGAGAGCCATCTCAATTGGTGTCATCCTGTGGTGGCTGATAGAGAACCAATATTGAAGAATTCAAATTTCCAGAGGGCATTCCCAAAGGAACCCCAATATCACAGCGATTGAAGGGACGCATGTTTTCTTCCAGGCAGGGCCATATTAGAGGTACCATGTTCACAGGTGAGGTTTGAGGCTCTGTTGGACCAACTTTAACCTGATAGACTACCCTTTTCTATGGCCACTCAAGCTGAATATCAATCACTGCAAATAAAAATAGTTCCCTTTTGGATTTCTTCCAAAGCAACGGAGGCATTGTATTTCTTCGGAAGAGTAGCCTTTTGCTTATGAACTCCATCAGATCGATCTATTTTGTGTCGGGTTGTTGATGCAACGCCATGGCCAAAGCTGGCTATATCTATTACTTGGAGGTATGGTTGTAATTTACAATTGCCATTGTTGATCATTGTGATTGCATTGGCGGTGAGTTGGGACTTTTGCTTTTCCCCTTCAACGGATTCAGTTGGAACATTTGTACATGTAGGGCTTGCCATTTGGAAAGGAAAATATTAAGTGGTGTCATCTATCTAAATTTTGCAACAGCAAGAACACAGTGGAGTTCACATTGAAACACCACATACGCTAATGTTCATAGTGAATAATCACTTAATAATAACAAGACAAACTAAATAACAATATAGACCTCTTCAAATTTTTGAAACACAAGCTTTGAGAACTGGGAATGAAATATGATCTAAGGCTTTGAATGTTAACCCAAACTTCTGTTATGAGATTGTTAAAATGTCTAATCCATTGTCAATGTGCACAAATAATGAATCTCCAAAAAACAAATCTGTAAATGCATTTCTTTGCGTATAACTTCTATAAACCTGTCAAGTGGCCATTGGTCTATCAGGAACCTGTACAGTGCAAGTCCCACAAGTATACCCTCTAAAATAAAATCCACGTGAGGGCTCAAACTAAATGCTTGTCAGAAATAGCAGCAGAGCAGGATAAGCTTATTGGGCTTTTTGGTGGCCACTCAAAGTTATGTTCTGAGTCATCTCAAGAATATTTGTCAAATGAGGATGGTGGGTCCAATCCAACTGTAAATTCTTCATTGCCTCATACTATGTCACAGGAAGGGCTCCAGCCAGTTGAAAATATTAGCATTGAGTGGCTTGATCTGATTAAGGCAGGAATAATTGAATACAATGCATTTTCTTTAAATCCTCCAACTCCAACTCCAACTGAATGTTTTGAGATGATCCATTTCACTCTACATGACAGATTGGCCTCAGTTTCATATCAAGCTGCTCATGGAAGCAAATATCATGTAGATGGACTGTCTGAAATAGAGAACTAAACCAGGTGTTCATGACAGGAAGCAAGACATAAGACAACCACTTTCTTCTAAGTTTGAAGGGAAGACTGTATTGATTTATGGTATTATGACTAAAAACTACTACTTCCGGCAGGGTTCAAAGATTTATTGCTCAATGGAGGCAAAATATAGTAGAACAAATAGAGGTAGTGTATTTTTCATTTTTTATATTCTGTTCTTTTCAATTTTTATTGTAGTTGAAATTTGATGAAATGAGGAGGAGAATCTTTCTTCTTTGGTAGAAGTGGATGATGTTAGAAGAAATAGTGAGGGAAATTGATTTATGTAGTGAGGGAAATAGTGAGGGATAATTATATCTTGATCTCACTAAAGATCACCTAATTTTTAGTATTGATTTAGGGGGATGAACTAAAAATTAGGTGATCTTTAGGGAGATCGAGATATAATTTGAAAGGTAAATTGTAGAGGAAGGATAAAATGTATAGTTGAAGAAAATTGGGGTGAAAAACTTAAGTCATGTAGAATAAAATTAATGAAAATAGTCATATAGTAAGAAGAGAATTATTGGAATCCTCCCAAAATATTGTAAAGGTTAGAATGATATCTATAATACTACTAACATACAATTTTCACTAAGGAATATTTCTTCTTTAATAAAATAATAATGAAATAGGAACTTTATAATTCATGTGTTAAAATGAGAGAAAGAGGGTCTAATTTATAGCCTTTCAATAGGAAGTTGGAAACAAACTTATAATACCATGATAAAAATACCTAAATGTATCTTTCATTCAATTTAAATTAATTAATAGGATACAAAATTTCGGCCCCCAAACACCCTAGGTTGCACTATTTTCCCTATAACCTTAGCATAATTTCAATTAACATTCTAAAGGGGAATGTTTCCATTTAAAGATGGTAGCTATGGATCATGAGGAGTACTAAATTCAATATTTTAGGAGATAAAGAGGTTTATTTTAACATAGGTTAGGAGATAGTACTTGTAGACACTTATGTTTTTCCATACATGACTACCCTATACCTTAACCCATCCAAGACAATTAATTAAATATTAATTATTTATTTAATACACCCTTCACCTTTATCCCTCACCCTTAATTAACTAAATTTTCATTAAATTAATTAAGCTCAAACTTATCCCATAAATCCTACAACTAAATAAATAAATTAATACCTACTTAATTAATTGATTTAAGGTAATTAACCTTCATAACCATTTTCTCTAATATTTATTTCCACCTCAATCCTCAATCCTAGCCATTCAATCCATCTAAATGCATCAAGATCTAAACTTTCCATCACTTGATAAGTGTACTAACCTACCTATCCTACCCCTTTCTCACACATGTGTTAGAATATCTCACACATTTGAACCCACTCTACCTATTACATATGTCATAAGGTAGACACCCCACCTCTTACACATGCCATAAGGTACCACCTTTGTAACACCTCATGTTTTGTGGTCTTGTTGATTCTATGATTCGATGATGGTTTATGTCCAATATCTTATGTTCTCTTACGTTAGATAGTATACATGAATGATGGATGTTCCTATACATCAAAGGTGTTCACATTTTGATTGTTAACAGATATGGTAAACTGATTAATCTTATCTAACTAATAGTTTTTGTGTTTTCTTGTTGTAGCTAGATGAGTTTCATTCCTTGCCTTTCTAAGTATGCATTGACTGAGATGTTTAGTTATTGGTAGTATTATATTATGTTAGGTGATTTCATACTATGGGTATGAGTAGGAGTTAATATGGAGATGACAACTAACATTTGGAACAACTGAAAAAGTTACCTTCTCCTTGCTTAATTTGAGGATAATTAATGATAAAATGGACAAGTTAATATCACCCTAATCTAGTGTTGTGATGAGTTTTACACATCCACATTAGGTCTTGGGGCCCCTTTTAAAGATAAGCGAACTTAACTTTTCCTTAATTTAATGTTGCAAAATGTATTTATTTACATCTCCACATTGAATTTAGGAGGCTTGTAAACTAATTAGACCTAATTTAGTGTTGCAATGTATTCTACACATTCACATTGGATTTAGGACCCTTCTAAGCTAAGCAGGCCCAATTTTTTCTTAATTTAGTGTTGTAAAGTGTACTTATTTACACTTTCACATTGGATTTTGGGCCCTATTACATTTATTTCCTTTATATCATCATTAATAGGCCCCTATGATCCTATATTGTGCATCCTGAGGCATATTTTGATATAAAAAAAACCCAACAAAATCTACAAATAAACCTAATTTCTTCACTCCCTAACATTCTAGCAGGCAAAATAGCCCCTATGGGACCCATTTTCCACCTTGGGTGAATGAGTCCCATCTAGGTAGACTCATTTTCCTAGGATGGTGAATGAGTCCCATTTGAGCTATTTTTGAGGTTTGAGCAAGAAAAACTAGGTTTTAAGTTCAAATTTTTCCTATGTCTGCCTTGAGGATCAAATTAATGGTCATGTGACTGGATTTCCTATATAAGAAAGCTTTCAAATCCTCATTTCATATAAGAAACATCATAAATTCATGTTATCAAGTCAACAAAGTAAGAGTTAAGCATTCCAAGTCTTCACAAGGTCATCAAGATAGCTTTCAAGATCATTTCCAAGGAATTCAAGGGCATAATTCTTCATCAATTATTGCAGCAATTCAAGATCCATCATCATGGCAAGGTTCTAATTGCATTATTTCATTTTCATGCTTCATTATCTTATTTCATCATTTGGTTTAATTACCTACAAGGGGTTTGACCAACACAAACCCCTATTCCATAACAATCAACACTTTTGCTCACTTTCTTTGTGTAATTGTTGATCTAGGTGCTTTGAAGACTTGATGATCATTGAAGATTAGATTTCAAGCTTGTTGGAGTTGTCTCCCCATTTGTAAGGTCAAAATCTTCACTAAAGGATCATCTATAGCCCCAAAAATAGAGTTTCAGATCTAAAAACTTGGAGGAGCAGAGAGAGAAAACTGAGAGGTGTAGATCAAAACTTTGAATTTCCAAAAAATCCAAATTGGACTCATTCGCCGCAAGTGGCGAATGAGTCCCATTTTTGGTCAATTTTGAGATTTTGGCATTTTCGGATACCCTTTTTCGAGAAACCTGTTCCTGTGTAGAAACCTCAATCTGCAACTAATTTTCCCAGATTGGTGAATGAGTCCCAATGGGATAAAAATTTATAATCAATAGTTTTTCTAGTCTTCATTCAAGTCTACAAGTTTCCAGGTGCACACATTTTGTTTTGTAGCTTTCTATTTTACTCTTGTTGCATTTCTAGATCATTTAAATCAAGTTTGCATCATATTATGGTTTTGCATTTCATCTTTCATTTCATTAGTTTTCCAAGTTCTTACTTGGTGGTGAACCCCTCTTGTAACCTGAAATAATATCCTAGGATACCTTATTGTCAAATTTCTCTCTCTATTCTTCATTGGATTAAGATCTCTAAGGTATCCTTGAGTGTAGCAAGTGTGAAATAGAATCCCTATCCTTGTGTTGATGTTTGAAAGGTGGGGAGCATCCAGTTCCATTGACTACAATATTTAATTGTTACTAATAGTAGTATCAATTTTAAGGTAGGTTTCAATAGGATACTTCTATAGCGGTGACATATTGATAACATATAGTATGATCAATTATTGCTCAATTCTAAAAGGTATTATGCATGTAAGGGATGTTAAATTATATGTTACTTGTGTAGATTAGTGGAAATAATTTTCTAGTTGACTATTATTGAAATGTTATTTTTCATATGCCATTTGTTTCGACTATTATTGATCATAAGTAATGTTGACACTTTTTCGGTTGAGTGAACAAGTGAAATTGGCCAATGTTTCAAGATCAAGAGATCACAAAGCTACTTCTTTCATCTTATCCTTGTGAATTTTTGGTCTTGTTGAGGACATTGGATATAACCTTATTGTCATGTGGTATGGGTTTGCATGTATGTGAGAGTTTGTTATGTTAGTCCCTTGGGTTACTTTTGTAATATGATTACTTATTTTATGTTTTATGAAGTCCTTATGTAGTCTTTATTGTCTTAAAAGTTCCCTAAGTGTTAGGTATATAGGTTAGAGGTCTTTTTATCTGATAAAATCCCTTTAATAAAGTATAGATCCCACTTTGATTACCCACTTATGAAAAGTGGCAAAAATTGGAGTTGGTTGGATGGGTGGGAAGTTATGGAAAGGTAGTTTCCTTTCCCCTTCTATTTATTCCTTTTCCTTGAGTGGAGAATGTGCTTTTTCATTTTATCTTTATTTTTTTCTTTTGGATGTTTTCTCATTTTTAGAGGAGAAGTCTTTGTGGAGAATAGAAGAAAGGGGCTTTAGGAGGAGAGGCTACCAAATGATGGATAGCAATTCTTTTCGTAAGATATTTATTTTGTTAGATCTTTGCTGATGTTTAAATGATTGTTTGAAGTGTTTTATTTAGTTGTGAAAATGCATGATGAATCCTTTGTGATTTTTGTGGTAAATGGTGAGTCAAGGTTTGTTTTGGCTTTTTCCTTTATACATGAATAGCAAGGCTTGAAGGTCAACTTAATATAAACTATTTTGTAGTCAATATTTGCATAGGAATCCATGTGATAAGTGTTGATTTAGAGGTTGTGGATGTGTATGTGAGGCATTGGGAAAGCTATGTGACCTTGTCTTGTGCATGGGTTGAATATCAACCGTAAGGCTGGGAGAAGAGCCCTTGACCTATGGGGATATTCTTGTTGTTGCTATTTCAGGTTCATGTCATGAAGTTTGAAGAATATCCTAGGGATTTTATCAATTGTAGTCTACAAAAAGGTTGTATATGGGTTATTGTCAAATTTTTAAAAGCTTAAATATTTTTATCTTAAATAAATCACTTTTTAATGCATTTAGTTCATTTTACCATTATTATTCTATTGAGGTTACATAAGGAAAATGACATGGTCTTGTCTTCCACCTTAGTGTTTGTAGCAATGGAAATACGGTGCCCCACCTTCTAGGAGATGGAGCACAAGGATAGGGTTCCTATTTCACTATTGTTTGAACATTCAAGGAAACCTTAGAGATCTCAATCTAATGATAGAATGAGATAGAGATTTTCTAAAGGTTTTCCTAGGGTATGATTAGAGAATACAAAGTAGTTTGCCACTAATCTAGGGCTTGGAAAGATAAATAACATGTAAAACCTAATGCTCAAACCTAATGATATGCAAGACTTGAATAGATGACCTAGAAATGAATGCAAAATAGAATAGTAAACTGGAAAAGTATAGAGGGGAACCTAGAAACTTGTGGAAGCTTGAATGAAGACCTAAAATGTTGAATAATATTGAATTTAATTGATTTAGTCCCAGATTAGGGTTTTTGGGTAGGAGTTGAAATCTGGCAGTGACAAGTTTGGAACTCCCAAAATCTGGAAATTTGATTGTACTATGACCCATATGCCACAAGTGGTGTATCAGTCCTAGTTGGATTTTTTAGAGTATCAAGATTTGAATTTTCTCTTCAACCTCTGCTTTTTCTTCTCAACCTAACTTTAGAATATGAAATGTTAAATTATACTCTATATATGCCTTTTAGTCATCTTGTAATCAAGGTGACAACTTTGCAAACTTGACATCTTTTCTCCAATCTTGCTCTTCAATGTGTCTGCAACCTAGGTCTACAAATCACACACTAAAGAGAGGGAAAAATGTTGATTTGTTAGTAGATATGGGTTTACCTTGGTCAAACTCTATTTTGGTAATCAAACCTTGAAACGAAATGAAATAGAAAGGACCTGAATGATAAATGAAAAAAATGATATGTTGCAACTCACTGAGTGTTAGAAACAAAGCGCTACAAACATGTATTAATGGCTACAATGGATGTAGACCTTGACTCTTTCTTGAATAAGATGGATCTTGACTTGAATGCTTGCTTGAATCATGAAACCCTACATCACAAATATTAGCTCAAAAAAAAACATGATGCTTGTGTGTGAGGTAAAATATGTGAATGAGTAACAAAATCACACAAGCAATGAAACATTATATTAGAGAGTTGAATAGCAAATCTAATCGAATTGAAACAAAACCAATTCCCTAAAGTCATCCTAGTGTTTCCTATCTCCAAGGATTCATGAAATCATAATGGCTCTTAGATTGTTTGTGCACTTATGACCTTTAGAATGAAAACTTGAAGAATGGAATCTTGGAAAATGCAAGAAATCTATTCCTACATGATTGATAAACTATGTGATTAATGAGTGATGGTGTGATAAGGATGTGAAGCTAAATACTGTGATGTAAATGTTGTATGAAAACTACCATGATAATGGAAATTCAACTAATAACTAAGCCATGATTGTAAACTAATATTCTTCTAAAATGCTAATTGCTAAATGCTCCAATGCTCTAATGCTCAAAGTGCTCTAATGAAAATTCTGCAAAGTAAGATTGCTCAAATTTAGGATATGAAGTGTTGTAGAATGAGGTTGCATTTGTAGATTTTCCAAGGAATATTTTGATGTGGCAGTAACCCATGGTTAGGATTTTAGCTGGAGAGATTGAGGGTGGAGGATGAAGAAGTTAGAGGGAATCAAGGAGAGTGTTCCCTTTAATATAACACTTTTCCAAGTGTGAGAGAGAATAAATGGAGGAAGAGATCCAAGTACATCTCAAGTTTGTTTCAAAATTTATTTAAGATAATGCCAATTTAAATATTAAGGATATTTAAATGCATGAGACACATGATGAGGTGGCAAGAGGAAAAGTTGTAGATATGTGACTAAATTCAAATTTGGAATTATTCAAATTTAGTAAGAAGGTATTAATTAAATAAAACAAATTGTTTGAATTTGTTTATTTAATTAAAATTAGATGAATATGGTTTAAGATAATAAGAATTAGAAAATGTGAACTATATCAATAAATTTAGAATTTATTTACAACTAGACAAATTAAAAGGTTAACTAATTAAATAACTTGTATTCAATTAATTGATTATCCTGATTGATTTTAGGTGTATACATTTTTCCCCTCTTTAAAGCGATGTGTTTACAAATTTCTTCAAAGAAAAATTTCGATATGCCCCAAACGTTGTTTTTTGACTGATAATGGATATATGCCCCCTCGGGAGATGAATCGATGAATTTTTAAATTTTTAAATTTTTTTAGATTTTTTGAAATTTCTATGATTTGATGATGATTTCAAATTTTTAATGATATTGAGATGATTTATCTCCCGAAAAATAATACTAATCATGCCCCTTTGATGGATTGATTAATTAAGGCCCTTTTAAAAAAAAAAATTCAATCCCACTATATTCCCAGTTAATCACCCTTTAAAAGGTTAAAAAGATGTGATTTGAGCTCATTTGTGTCATTTGCATTTTGAAAATTAGAGTGATTGAGAAACTCTTGAGAAAACTTGGCAAGATGGTGATTTCGATCTAGACCCACTGATTTGAGCATGTTCAACGGCACAACAGCCGACCACGTATGGACCTTTCGTACGTACCCCGAAAAACCTCCTCGTGAATTTTAAATGACATTTTCCCCTCATTTTTCATGTTTGAAATTTTTGTTTTCATGTTTTCGCACATTAGGACCCTGATGTAGCACATTGAATGCCTATTCTAGTGCATACAACACTTTAATGCATAGGGTTTTTTTTCTAGTGCATACAATCAAATTTGTTGTGCATATGGTAAAATAATGCATGTAGGGCAAGATTTAGTGCATTTGATAAATGTTCTAGCACATTAGGTTTTTTGGCGCATAGATGTGATGTATTAGCACATTGATGAATTTTGATGGCACATCCATAGGTTTAACACATAGGTACAATGAAATAGCACATTGGGGTATGTGCAAGATCATCATGGAAAAAATAGGCCCTTAAGTGGCAAAAAATTCAGAAAAATCAAAGTTAGGCAACTTGACCTAAAAATTTGAATAAGTTATCTATATTATTTAAAAAATAAGTAAGAATAGAATTTGTAGAAAATTGAATGTAGTTTCTAAACTACTAGGTTTGTTTAAAGAAAAAAAATCTATTTGGTGAAAATTTGAAATTTCAATGTAGTAGTACTTAACTTTCTGGGAAAAATAAGTAGGTGTCTATCCGACCACCCTAACCACAATAAAATGATAATATTTTTTATAAGATTTTAGATATAAGTAGAGGACTCATGTCTTGATGTGATGCATTTTTTGTAATTTTTTCTAAGTAAATAATTAATTATGAATTTTTCATTACAACTTTTAAAAAATATAAAAGCTTGTATGTCTGACCACCTTAACTTGGTCAAAATTTCATGAAATTCATTTTTTCTTTTTTTAATCCTATAGTATACGAAACATAGAATGTGACATATGTTTTGGATTCAAAAAATGTGATACTGTTTGAAAGCTATAGATGTTTTTCAATTAGCCGATCAATCAGGACATTAGTCATAATTTGAATAGAAAATGAATAATAATTACTTATTAAATTCAAAGTAAAGCATAATTTATATTGGTGGAAATTTGAGAATCTCCTTTAAATACCCTTTTCGTTTCATCAATTTTGGGTAAAAAAATGTCATTAGCCACATACCCATCATATTGCCACTTTTTGGCCCAGCATGATCCTACACATACCCATTGGGTAAATGTTTTAGTGCAACTGGTGATTTAGCGCTTTGAGACCCTATTCTAGTACATTGATGAAGTTTTCTAGCGCATCCATGTTTTCAGCACATAGAAACACTGTTGCAGCACATTTAGACCATATTGATGAATTTTAGATTAGACTCCTTGATTTTGATGATTGTTGATCACGTCATTTGTTGATTTGATGATGTCAATAGATGAGATGATGATTGATCTCATGATAGGTGAGATTCAATGATAGGATAATGATGATTGACCTTATGATATGTGAGGATCAATGATAGGATAATGATGATTTTCCTCATGATAGGTGAGGATCAATGATAGAAACTCATGAGATGTAATCAAAATCTCATCAGACTTGATTAGATTGATAGGTTGATTGATGTTGATTGATAAGATTGTTGATTTGAGATATGCTATGATGATAGGAGCCTGCGAGGATCCTTGAGTCTCGGGGGTGATTCCCAAAGACCTGGGATTTGATTCCTATATCTAGTTTAGGTTGATCTAGATGTGATTGGATGTGCAAATTGACTTCTTTGATAAATATGCCTCAACATACGATTAACAGGGGACTACTGACCGCTTTGGTAGAGAGGTGGCACAATGACCACAACACCTTCCACTTAGCTACTAGTGAGATGACAGTGACACCAGAGGATGTTTACCATATCTTAAGGATTCTTGTTGTTGGCGAGTTAGTTTTCTATGATTCCATGGAGTAGGGGGGCATCGATGCATTGAGGAGAGTCTTCAAGGATGACTAGATTTGTGGCTATGAGATCCCATGGCGGGATATGGTTGATGCATATGTGACACTACCATGTGTTCTTGTTGGATTTATTGGATGATTCTTATGTCTTCACTGGAGGTCGAAGGGACTCTCAATTAGTTGGGGTCAGACATTAGAGAGCATGATCACATAGGGGACCAAATATGCTTGGGGCTCTTGCATGCTAGCACACTTGTACCATGATCAACACTAGGTTGTTTATCTCAGAGGGGTTAGTTTGTCAGTGAGGGTAACACTAAGTACTATAGATATGGGTGTGGGAACACATAGTTGTCACTCATCTAGTGGCTGATAGACATCATCCAGCTAGTCGACCATACATTCATGGATATGCAGGTCCAATTGTCCAGCATAAGCTAGGAAAACTAGAGTACTAGAGACGATTTCTAGATGATCTTAATACAGTGACCTGGAGGCCATAGCTAGACTGCGAGCAGTGGTCGTAGGATGATACAAAGATTCCATATGTATGCACGACTAGATATCTGATTGGTAGGACACCATTTTTGATAGAGAGATTCCTTCTTGGGAGAGTGTTGTGATAGTACAAGTGAGTACAAGGTATGCCCTAGGGATTTTCCCTATATGCATGGAGATGACAGGACATTCTGGAGTGGGGACCTATTTTATCATATGATGCAACATCTGAGGAGTACCATGGATTACAGGAAATTATATGGGAGTATCATCTAGAGATCATAGAGGTTGCAGTGTCACAGGAGTATGCACACTATTTCTTCTGACATCCTTTCCTAAGGATATCCAGCTTAGACAAGCCAGTACCTTTATTGGATGATGAGCAGACACTGAGAAGGAGGAGTTGAAGAGGTGATAATGAGGAGGAGGGAGAGAGCAGTGATGATGGAGATGGTGGAGGTGACAGAGATGGTGATGGTGGTGGGGACGGAGCTGGGGGTGGTGATGGTGATGGATATGGTGATGGAGGTGATGGTGGTGGTTGTGGTGGACTAGTGCTAGATGTCAGAGTGTCAAGGAGGAGGAGATCCCTGGTGGCTATAGCACATCATCATGTTCAGATTCATTTGCCCTCACAATAGTAGTCTCAAATAGCTACTTTACAGGCCCAGGTACAGACTCTACAAGGTCAGCTGGTGCAAATATAGGGACAACTATAGGAATAGGCACAGGCCTAGACACAGGAATAGGAACAGATTGTCACTCTCACAGCCGAAAGAGATACTTTGAGACAGTGGTGTGAGAAGGTAGAGGCCTTAGTAGAGAAACTATAGAGAGTGGTTGAGGGTACATCGACAACAGATTACCTCAAAGAGGTATGACACTTTTCCAGGGAGGCCGAGTATTATAGGATGTGATACCATGAGGTAGTGCTTGTAGAGCAGCAGGTCAGTTATGCTCAGTCTACCAGGTCAGGAAGTAGTCATTTTAGGACTACCAGCAGGGGTGTTACCAAACCACCTCACAGAGATCTAGGGGCAAGTGCATCAGGTGGTGCAGCAAGAGGTTCATCTATTCCCACCGCATCTGGGGGGAGCACCACATAACTCTGTGATGATGTTTATTGTATTTGACACATGATGTATACATTGATTCAGTTGGGACATTGATGATTCACTGCCATGTTGGTGTTATATCTCTTTACATGTTTGGATACTATTGTATACTTGACATTATGATTTTGATATGATATGATATGCAATGAATACCCTTTTGATCTATATGTGTTTATGATGGGTGTCTATGATGGATGCATTTAGTTTCTTTTCCATATGCTATGTGATGTTTAATATGGATGCAATGATGATATGATGATGATTCTATATGTTCGATGGATGATGCTTTTATGTTGTATGGGATGAATTTGATTATGCAACTACTATGCGATGCACTTTATTTTTGTATTTTCTAATGCAAATATTATGATGTAATGCATGGATGGATGAATGATGTGATAATTCTTTCTAATGTATATATGATATGAAAATGATTATGCAACTACATGAGAATGATATGTTTTTGTTAATGTACTCAATCCATTAATTTGATAGAGATAACATCATTTTGAAAATTGTGCCAGCCTTGGGAAAGTCTATATTGCAGATGCAAAACTATTATGGATGCAATCTAACTTAACCATGCAAATATAAATGTGCAAATTTTGTCATCATATGCAGCCAATTTATTGTTATTTTATCATCATTGAGCCTTTAAAATGTTGAAAGTGAGTATAAACATCGATGGTATAATTAAACCATGATGACTTGAGTACTACTTCCATGATTTTTGATATTGCAAGTTAACACAAGCATCTAGTTATAATTAAACCAAGATGACCTCAGCATTTCTTACATAAAATAGACAAGAGTTAATCATTTTCCCATGCAAATTTAGAATGTCATCAATGATACCTTGTAGAGAATGTCCCGCAACAATTCACATAGTAGTAATGATCAATTCACAAACAATAGACAAAGAAAAATCATACTCCTTCCTAGCTCCTCTAGTTCAAGACTTCCTTGAGGTGCTCCAGAGATATGATAACAAAAATCAAAGTACAATAGTTGAGCATTCATGCTAGCGTGATAAAACCATGATTTAGACATCATTCATTTAGATTTGTTTTGATTAGACTGATTTAGCTATTTGATATGGATGGTTGATGTGTAAAGTATAATGATGTTCAATGTTAATTTGCACTATGATTGTTGTGTTTGTGGCTTTGTTTTGTTGTTGTTTGTTTGTTGGTTTAAGGTCAAAGTTTATTGCCCCCAGTGAGTTCAAGATTTTTCCCCAATCTAGGGTGAGACATGATTGTGATGCCAAGATATGTACATGAGGTTCTCGATGATAGGGAGAATGATGGCGAAAGTGAACAATCGAAACATGCTCAAATAGATGGAAAAGATAATCTATCATAAATAGTGCATGTTGCCAGGTTTTCAGTACTTATTTTTATTGCACTTTTTTAGATTTTCAAATTTTATTTTATTTTATGATTTTTCACTTTTTTTGTATTTTCAATTTTTTGCTTTTTTTTTACTTTTTTGTTTTCACCAAGACGCCTGTTTTCCAAGTTTTCATCAAGGCTACCATTTTTTTCATGGCATTTTCTCATTTTTTTGTATTATTTTAGGACTTTTTCCATGAACTAGCTGAGTTAGGTGTAGAAAATCTTTAGATGCAAGTTATTGATGGGTTCTTCAAACATGTCCCCTTCAGGTGTAGACAACTGATATGCTCCCGATCCATAGCTTGTCGTGACAATGCCCCGATCCTATGTGAATGACCATCCTGGATAAAAGGACCCAATTAGAATGAATAATATGAATGGAAAGTATGAAAGAGGATAGATGTGACAAATAAAAGAGGCTATGATAGGATCCCTAACGTAGACACTACATGGGACATCAGGCTTCATATGATAAAGAGCTTGGGTAACCGGTGAGTTATAGTATGTGAAGGGTTCGTCATCAAAGACACATTGAAAGACATCACCAATGGAGGTGTAATGATATGATGAATATGTGAACATGGATGGGTGGAATGGAATATATGGTATGAGCGAGGATGACATGGATGGAGACCATAGCTCAACAAGTTCTTTCTTTGATTTTCTTCTTTGATAGATGCCCCTAGTGATTTTTGAGGGAGATGCATGTTTGGAGATCAACTTTTGCTTGCTTTCACTTTTGAATTTTATTTTTTATTTTTCCAATAGCTTTTTATTTTGGGTAAGGGACTTGTTTGGATCTATTTTCCTTTTTGATTTGTCCAGTAGCTCTTTATTTTGGCTAAGGGACTTGTTTGGATTTTTTTTCCTTTTTGATTTGTCCAATAGCTCTTTATTTTGGCTAAGCGACTTGTTTGGTTTTTTTTTCCTTTTTGATTTGTCATAGCTTTTTATTTTGGCTAAGGGACTTTTCTTGATCTTTCTTTCTTTGCATGCTTTCTTTTGATTCCTGAAATCCATTTGAAAAAGGCACTTTTACCTTTGATTTTTGAATTACCTCCTTTATAGTTTCTTTGGGTGATACTTTTTTATCCATTTCTGCAAGGTGGATGGACGTGGGCGGGTATGTGCAAGAACATCATGGAAAAAATAGGCCCTTAAGTGGCAATTTTTTTTAAAAAAATCAGAGTTAGGTAACTTGACGTAAAAATTTGAATAAGTTATCTATATTATTTCAAAAATATGTAAGAATAGAATATGTAGAAAATTGAATGTATTTTTTAAACTACTAGGTATGTTTAAAAGAAAATGAAATCTATTTGGTGAAAATTTGAAATTTGAATGCAGTGGTACTTAAATTTCAGGGAAAAAATAAGTAGGTGTCTATCTGACCATCCTAACCACAATAAAATGATCATTATTTTTTATAATATTTTAGATATAAGTAGATGACTCATGCCCTGATGTGATGCACATTTTTTTGTAATTTTTTTCCAAGTAAATAATTAATTATGAATTTTTTATTGCAACTTTTTAAAAAATATAAAAACTTGTATGTCTGACCACCTTAACTTGGTCAAAACTTCATGAAATTCAATTTTACTTTTTTTAATCCTATAATATGTGAAGCATAGAATGTGACGCATGTTTTGGATTCAAAAAGTGTGATATTGTTTGAAAGCTATAGATGTTTTCAATTAGCCTATCAATCAGGACTTTAGTCATAATTTGAATAGAAAAAGAATTATAATTACTTATTAAATTCAAAGTAAAGAATAATTTATATTGGTGGAAAGCTGAAAATATCCTTTAAAAACCCTTTTCATTTCATCAATGTTGGGTAAAAAAATAGTCATCAGCCACATACCCATCATATTGCCACTTTTTGGCCCATCATGATCCTGCACATACCTAGGCGAGATGGATGAAATAGGAAAAGTGAGAGTGGTGATGCCATTAACGGAGTCTTCGATACTATCCTTTTCAGTACTAGTAACATCAAAGGAAAATTGCACATCCCTAGTGACTTGGAATAATGACTTAGTAGAGGCAACAATAGGAGATTTGTATCCTAGCCTAGGGCAGGTGGGATGGAAGGATGGTGGTTGGATATCCTCAACAGGGTCATGATCAAAGAGTGGGTTATCATATATATCCTGGTCAAATAAGGGGTTATCATAGGTGTGAAAAGCTTGAGTGGAAGCAGATATGGGAAAAGTAGGTGTATCGTCAGGATCCCAAGAGGTTTCAATCCAAGCACAATCATCTTTCTACATTCCTTTTGTAGTTGTTTTGACATCATTGTTGGAAGTTTGACCTTTCTCAATGACAATAGTAGTATCTTTTTCTCGCGAATTATCCAAAGGGTATTCTCCACATCCAAAATCATGGATTTGGACCTTGCGGTTTGATAGTGTAATAACTAAAGTGGATGCTTTTAAGGGTTCAAGATCAACACAAGTTTGAGAAAGAGGCACTTCATGATTGCTAGTGATTGGGATTTCAGCTTTTGGGCTTGGATTATGGCAACACTTGAAAGGATTGGGATCTCCTTGTATTGTGATTTCAACTCCATTATGTGGGAATTTGATACACTAATGGTATGTAGAGGATACTTCTTGCATTTCATGTATCCAAGATCTTCCAAGGAGGATATTATACGTTAAGGGGAGATCAAGGACTTGGAAAACAACGTCCTTCACCAAAGGGCCAACTCTTATTGGTAGAGTAACTAATCCTTTAGATAAGCACTCTTTTGCATCATATGCCTTCATGGAAATCTTTTTACTGGAGTCTATTGCATTTTTTGAATATCCCAATGCATGGATAAACTTTAAAGTGAAGATATTTAGACCAACCCCTCCATCTATTAAAACTCATTTGACCAAAGATTTATGGATCAAAACCTCAATATGAAGTGGAGCATTATGTGGATGGGTGAGTGATGCATCATCATTTTTTGAAAGGATAGACAATGAGGTGTGGTCAAGTATTCCACCATAGCTTGGGATTGAAAAACTCCCAAATCAGTTGGAACGATATCTTGTTTATCATTGATTTGATTGTCGACTACAAAAATGTTAAGAATGGTAGTGTGATAAATAGAGTTTACATTATTTCCTTTCTTGTTTGATGAAGATGATTCTCCTTTTCCATAGTTTGGTAGAGGATTTTTTAATGTTGCATGATCATTATTCATTTGAGGTCCTTCTACCAATATTTCCTTTCTATCTATCAAATCTTGCACCAAATGTTTCAGTTGCATATACAACCATTTTTTTTATGTCCTTTGTTTTGATGAAAATCATAGAAATGTGTATTGTTCCACCATGATGGTTTAACTTGCAGGTTATAATCTTGTGTCTCTAGTAATGTTATAATTTTTTGTTCAAGAAGTTCCTTCAATGCTGATTCAAGAGATTGTCTCCAAGGTGTGAATTTTCTATGATTTGATGGTATTTTATATGGGGTTGAAGCTAGTTTAGATTCATTGTTATTATGATTGTTCTTTTGATTATTGTCTGAATTGTTTTTGGAGGCAACAACTGTCAAGTTAAAGATTGGTTTTGCATTTTGTGTTTCAGCTGTAACATCATTGTTACCAACATTTTTATTTATTTTCCAAAATTTTGGTTTGTCACTACTGTTGTAATGATTGGAGGAGTTTCGTGAGTTTTTTCCTTCATTGTAGATTTTTAAAACTCCTCCCTTGACCAAGGCTTCTTCAATTTTGAGTCCATTTTCAATTATCTTTTCAAAGGTTGGTGGACATTGCAATTCAAGTCTATAGCTCATCTCATCATTTAGATTGTCAATGAAGATTTCCATCTTTTCTTTTTCAGTTATGGGACGAGCATATCTAGCAAACAATCTTCTCCATCTTTGAAAAAATATGAGAAATGATTCACCCTTTTTTTTGTTTTGTATTTCAAAGATCCTTCATGGTTATCTCATGTTGGATGTTGTAGGAGTATTGGGAGATGAATTTATTAACCAGCTTTTTAAAGGTCTTAATACCTGGTGCAAGTTTGGAGAACCATTCCATGCATTGGCCACCTAAGCTTCATGGAAACAATCTCATCAAATAAGTCTCCTCATGTGCAAATTCCAAGCTCATGGTTCAAATTTCTCTCACATGATCTATAGGATCAATTTTACCATTGTATTTATCATACTTTGGGAATTCACAATGCTTGGAAAATGAATCATTTTGATAGTTTGATCAAAAGGATATGGGGAAATTTCTTCCAGTAGATATCTTTTTGTGGTTCCTCTTTGCATGTCAAGAAGTTGTTGTAGATTTTTCATTTGATTAGTTAAAGTAGCCACTGGATTTGTGTTTGGTGGATCATTTTCATTTCTTTTGGGTGCTCCTTTCAATTCATTAACATCAACGTCATTAGGTAGTTTGATACCTTGGTTAGCCAACATTACAAAGTACTTTTCCCCATCTTTTCAAAAAATCTTTTCTAGGAACTTGTGGAATTTGGGATCTTGTTGAGCTATTTGAATGTCTACCTCAGTTATTTCATCATTTTTAGGTTGGTGGAATCTATGAAATGGATTTTCTTCACCTTCAGCCATGGTGGTTTGAGTCTTTGCTTCTTTTTCTTTGAGTTTCTACTTTTGTGATCTTGTCAAAATGGGCATACGAGTGTTATAATTTTCACTAAACTTCAATCTTTGTTTGGAGTTCCAAGGATAATAACTAATTCAAATAGAATGACAAATTCTATTGATGAGACTGTTGAGATTATGGATGCACAGTCCCTGAAGCTCCAATATCTTCAATAAAGGACCTTTTCCATGAAAGATAATCAACCACAAAGGAAAGTGTTGCAACTATGGAATGTTGAATAAAGATTCTATATTGATATGATATGATGTATTGATATGATTGATATGCTACAAATGAACAAAATTCCTGATTATATAGGCAAGAAGGGAAACCTAAGATGCAAGAGATGTTACCATGTGTCATGATCTAACAACATGTGACAACATGTGAACCCTATCTAGGAAATTATTAAATGTTGAGATAAGTTCTAGAAGGACAACTCATCTTCTAGAAGGAATCTTATCCCTACAAACATGGAAGGGAATATTACCCTATTTATTAAATGATTTATTAAAAATGCAACCTAGGACTAAATGATATATGACCTAAGCTAACTTATGCTAGTGTAATAATTAATTTAATTACACTAACACCCCCCCATAAGTTCAACTTAGGGAGGAAAATGCAACGATTATACAAGATGATGAAAAGATGATGATGATGATGATGGGTCCCCTCTCTGAGGCCATGTTAGGTACCCATGTACATGATAAAGATGTAGAAAATCTCCTACAACTGGAGAAAAGGGGAAAACCTAGTGGGAACAAAACCCCTCTCCAAAAAAGGAGATGAAAAAGCAAAAGTGTGAGATAGGATGGGAAGGATGGACGACTCCCAAATACCCCCCAAGTACACCATCTATCACATGGATACAATACAATAGCCCCCCCCATAGGGAGGAAAGAGAGAGCCTATATATCCCCCCTAGAAGAAGTGATCACCTACAAAAATGGTGAGTGTCTGAAGAAAGAACATGATCTAATGTTGACAAACAACTTGTCTCCCTTCCAGAAGAAACAGAACCAAGTACAAATGCAGAGATGCTTCCCATTCTGGATAGGAATTGAAGGAAGGATGAAGGTGGATTTCAATGATGTCTCTGAACTCTGGTCATGGGTCTCCTTGCCTGAAGATGAAGATGCCACAATCAATGAAGAGGGTGACAAATCAGGATGATGCAGAAACTGATGTTGAACAATATCCAAAGACTGAGATGGAATGAATGTGATGGATGTGATGGATGTGATGGAGACTTGATAGCCCCCCCTGAATGAAGTTTCCTCAAAACCACTGAAAGAATTCTGAAACCAATCCAATGGTAGATGCTGAAGAAACCTCAAGTCTTGAATGGAATGATAGGGAAGAAGTCTCATACATAAAATCTTTCAAGAGAAACCAAGTGTCTCTAAGATAGTCTTAGAATTCCCAATAAAGGTTGAGACAAAAGGATGAGGAGACTCAAGAGAACTCTCCAAATTGTTATCTAAATAGAGGAGTGATATCCCCTCAAGAATGTCCTCCAAACCTATAGAAGTAGCCAAGTTAGTGATACTTGAAATGAAGCCATCTTGTGATGTCAAGTCTGGAAAACTGAATATGTCCTGATGAGTAATGATAGTGTAAGCCTCAATCAATGACTCTAGACAAGGAATCACTAAATGTGAAGGGATACCAATAGTCTCTAATGGAGAAGAAGCATCTGAGAGAACCTTGTCAACCTCTTTAGAAGATTCAAGGCAATCAACCTCCTACACAACAATATCATCATGGGGAACTTGATTTGAGGAATGATATTCTAAATCATGACCATTAGGGAATGGTGGAGTGTCTGAATCTCCATAGATCTCCCAAAGCTTAGTCCAAAGGATATGAGGACAATCATAATGATCAATAGTACTCAAAACATCACAATCAACTTGCATAGCAATGATCTCCAAGACAGTGTATGTGCTACAACTCCAAGCAAGTTCATGAATACCTTCACTTGGATGAGGAACTATACCATACAAATGAGGCAATAGATCAAGTGATTGGAGATGGTGGTTGATCCCATCTTGCTATTTTTTATAGTTACCCTTATGCAATATAACCAAAGGAGTATATGCAAGCCGCATAATGAACTTTCTCCAAAAAAAAACATAAAGACACTGACCTTCAGTAGAAAATAAAGACTTCCAAATAGATATGCAACTAAAAATATGCCTCTGAGATCAAGAAATTCTTCTTCAAGCTTCAGGATGTCTCTGGAATCAGGAAAATGTACGAAATTGCAAAAAACCAATAGAAGATGCTTGGAGCTAAAACCAAAGAAAGTGAATGGACTGATGAAAAAAAAGAATTGAAATACCTCCCGAATGTCGCTAGAATCACTGAAATCTGACAATCTAATGAGAAGATATGTGCCTCTAAGTCTAGAATGAAGGGTTGACTTCATTTGACTATAGAATTTTATTGCAGAAAAATCTTGTAATGGATGGCACCACTGGATAGTGCTCTAAATTCTCTTTCTGTTAGTATCTCGTTTACAAATTTTTTATATTGTGGCACGAAGATATGGCCTTCGAAAGAAAAACTACTAGATACATGATGATAGGCTAACTAGGTGCAAAGAAAAAGCACCTCGGGCTTTAAAAAAAAAGTCCCTGGTCATTGATATGACTGCAGGGCTGACTGGCACAAAAAAATAGGTGTTGCCAGATAGGCGGCGATAGAGTGGTTATAGGGTGGTGGGATTAGAGGCGCAGTCAACAAACTAGTAGTGTTGCTTTAGAGTAGCGGAGCCCTCAGTTCTTGATGGGACCGGAGTGAGGGTGAACGGAGAACCTTCAGCGGGGAACAGTCGTCGGAACGGGAACATAGAACGTCAATCGGGAGCCAGGAAGAACACCGGTGGACAAGAGCTAGGAAGAACACCAACGGATGGGATTTTCAGACGGGCGTCAGAGTCAAAGGAGGGCTCGTGTGATAGTAGGACGATGCAAGCCAACACCCTGTCGGTGTTTGTAGACAAAAAAAACCCAAAAAACAATTTTTTTTTTAATTTTTGAATTTCCAATGGCAATATTAAAAAAAATGCCGATCAATTTTTGTTTTAATCCTACATAAAATGATATGTCAACCGACCAAAGACTATAGCCCAAAATAAAAAATATTTATGCCGACTATGTAATAAAATAGCCATTCGCTCCACTGATTAAATTTTTTCCCAAACTATAGGAAAAAAATGCCCAAAAATAGCCAATTTTTTTTTATTTTTCTAAAAAAAAAATTCCTTTGAAGAGGATTGAGAGGGGATATTTTTTTCCTACAGATTTGTATGGATAGTACAAAAAATGAAAACCCTAGATTGTACCTCAAAGGCTCCTGAATGATATAACTCTGATTTTGGCAAATGAGCAGGTGATCTATGGGTTTTGAGGCCTTCTGGATGCAATGGAGAGGTCGGAGAGAACCTGACGTGCACCAAAAATCAACTTGGCTCCTAGGTAGAACCAACTAGCCTGCAACATAAACTCCAAGCCTACAAGAATCTTGCACTCCAACTTCCTGGATCAAGGGTTGATGTTTCACTCGACAAGCTCTGATACCATGTTGAGATTATGGATGCATAGTCCCTGAAGCTCTAGAATCTTCAATAAAGGACCTTTGCCATGAAAGATAATCAACCACAAAGGAAAGTGTTGCAACTATGGAATGTTGAATAAAGATTCTATATTGATA
Organism: Sequoia sempervirens; assembly: GCA_007258455.2. NCBI lineage: Eukaryota > Viridiplantae > Streptophyta > Pinopsida > Cupressales > Cupressaceae > Sequoia > Sequoia sempervirens. The sequence goes on along the minus strand of VDFB02000003.1, from coordinate 187,472,997 downwards.
TGATATGATGTAATGATATGATCGATATGTTACAAATGAACAAAATGCTTGATTATATAGGCAAGAAGGGAAACCTAAGGTGCAAGAGATGTTTCCATGTGTCGTGATCTACCAATATGTGATAACATGTGAAACCTATCTAGGAAATTATTAAATGTTGAGATAAGTTCTAGAATGACAACTCATCTTCTAGAAGGAATCTTATCCATACAAACATGGAAGGGAATATTACCCTATTTATTAAAGGATTTATTAAAAATGCAACCTAGGAATAAATGATATATGACCTTAGTTAACTTATGCTAGTGTAATAAGTAATTTAATTACACTAATAGAGACTAAGTTAGATCTAATTGTACAACATTGTTTCATGATGAAGGATGGCAGATCCTGATGATGAAACTTAGCTTAACAATCAGAGGTGTGATTGATGATTAGGCACTTTAAGGTGTTAGATCTTAGTTTAATTAAAGAATTCCACTTGCAAAGGTCAATTTCAACAAGTTTAAGACACTGTTGTGACTGAGGAATAATTTTGTTTTGGAAAGGATCCTTGAATGTGGTTCAAGTAGTCGGACATATGGTGAATTTAGCTCTCTGGTTTGATATTTGTTGGATGTGCTAAAACACCTAGTACAAATGTGCTACAAGATGGAATGGATGTGCTAATAAACAACCTAGATGTGCTAGATTGTTCCCTACATGCACTAGAAAATGGACTCAATGCACTAAACAATGGACCAAATGCACCAGAGAATACACTAAATGTGCTAAAAGATGGACTCAATGTACTGGAAAATGACTCGGATGCGCTAGAAAATGGGTGAAATGTGCTCAAACAAGCCAGTGATGCGCTAGACTACCCCTAAATGTGATTCAAATAGGTACTATGTAGGATTATTAGGTAAATGCGCTGAACAATTTTGCAAATGCGCTGGAATATGGAATGTATGCACCAAAAAGTGGAAGAGATGCACTAGAAAATTGGTCAAACATGCTAAAATAAGCCAATGATGTGCTAGACTGCCCCTAGATGTGATTTCAACTGGGTACTCTATAGGTGAATGCACTAAACAGATTTGAAAATGCACTGGAAAATAAAACCTATGCACCAAAAACTGACCTAGATGTGCTAGAAGATGGACTAAATGCACTGGAAAATGACTTATATGCACAAGAAAAATCTAGTGACACACCAAAAAATGCCCTTGGTGAGCTAGAAGATGTCGTGTATGCACTAGAAAATTCCCTAAATGCACTAGAAGATGTCATAGATGCACTAGAAAATGAACTAAATATGCTAGAAAATGACTTAGATGCACCAAAAAATGTTGTGAATACACTGAAATGGGGAATGCATGCGCTAAACTAGAAATGTTTCACTGTTTTAAAAAATTTTCTGGTTATTTTACTTTTAATCAATGAAATGGATGTCTTCAGGGGATGCTTTTCTGAACAATGACCTTTATATGGTTTCCTTGTCTTTGAATTATGGAAATTAAGTGTACTTAAATGGATGATTTCTTGAAAAATGATTCCAAACACAACAACAAGTTGTAAAACAATTATTTCTAGCCTAGGAACTAAACATTGAGTGTATGTTCAATATTCTGGTATGATTCCTTTGATTTCCACAAGTATAAAACAAGAGAAAATAGATCAAGCACTTTACTAATGTCAAGGGTCATTTATAATATCATAGCCAACATCTTAGAACTATGTTAGCTCACACAGTTGTGTCACCTCCTAGAGGGCGCCCATGTTTTCTCCTTTCCCAGGTCTTAACCAAAGTTAAATCCTCCACTTTTGGCCAATAATCCGTGATAGTTATATGGTGAGTATCTTGGGGGTAGATTCTTCCCTCCCCTTGCACTGTGAATATTAAAAATGTTCAGAGACTAAGTCGGATGGCTTCTACACTTAAGGTTCATACTAAGGGTTTTTGTTCAGCGCAAAAAAATGATAAACTCCTATAGGAGACCTCCCAACCTTTAGAACAAAGGATTTGGGGATGGTTATCAATGCCCACTATCGTTGAATTGTGAGTTTCCTCAAATTCACTTTTGATTATAGTGGGCCAGAAAACTTGGCTTTAGTTGTTCCCATAGGGTGAGTACTTTTTCCCACTACGGAAAGGCTTCTAAAGGTGCTATCAAAACATGAAAGAGTGAGTCTGGCATTCTAGTCACCCAGTGAAAGGGAGAGCATAGGCCTATCACTTTACAAGCATAGTAGACAGAGTGTTCATTAACCTCTTAATTAAACTAGATGCCTAATTTAATCAAAAGAAAGCAAGAATAACTCCAACCCCTGTAAACACCATTATTAGTTTGACATAATTGTCTTTGACAGCGTTTAAAAGTACCTACAAAACATAAAGTATTGATCAATTCTCATAATTTTAAGTTTCTACAAAGAAAACCCTAGATGCACTAAAACAAAAATCATATGCGCTAAAAGATCACATAGATGTGCTAAAAGAACTATTGTATGTGCTAGAAAAATTACTAAATTCTCTTAAATATCAATTAAATGTACCAAAAGAACCCATGATGTGCTATAATATGAGTTGGATGCGCTGAAAGATGCTCTGGATGCATTGTAACAGGAACTAGATGCACTAAAAGATGTTTCGTATGCACCGAAAGAAACCACAGGTGTGCTACATAGAAGTTCACGTCCAAATCTGTAAACAAACTTTCCAGAAAACATTAATAAAAATAGGGTTGAGCCCCCACAATGGGTGCCAATTTTATGTGTGAGGTAAAATATGTGAATAAGTAAAAAAATCACAAAAGCAATGAAACATTATATTAGAGAGTTGAATAGAAAATATAATTGAATTGAAACAAAACCAATTCCCTAAACCCATCCCATTGTTTCCTATCTCTAAGGATTTATGAAATCATAATGGCTCTCATATTGTTTGTACACTTATGACCTTTAGAATGACAACCTGAAGAATGGAATGTTGGAAAATGCAAGAAATTTATTCCTACATGATTGATAAACTATGTGATTGATGAGTGATGTTGTGATAATGATGTTATGATAAGGATGTGAAGCTAAATACTATGATGCAAATGTTGTATGAAAACTACTATGATAATGGAAATGTATCTAACAACTAAGCCATGATTGTAAACTAATATGCTTCTAAAATGCTAATTGCTAAATGCTTCAATGCTCTAATTCTCAAAGTTCTCTAATGAAAATTTTGCAGAGTAAGATTGCTCAAAGTTGGGATATGAAATGTTGTAGAATGAGGCTGCATTTATAGATTTTCCAAGGAATATTCTGATGTGGCAACAACCAATGGTTAGTATTTTCGCTGAAGAGATCGAGGTTGGAGGATGAAGAAGTTAGAGGGAATCAAGGAGAGTGTTCCCTTTAATAAAACACTTTCCCAAGTGTGAGAGAGAATAAATGGAGGAAGAGAGCCAAGTGTCTCAAGTTTGTTTCAAAATTTGTTGAAGATAATGCCAATTTAAATATTAAGGATATTTAAATTCATGAGACACATGATGATGTGACACGAGGAAAATTTGTAGACATGTGACTAAATTCAAATTTGGAATTATTCAAATTTAGTAAGAAGGTATTAATTAAATAAAAAAAACTATTTGAATTTTTTTATTTAATTAAAATTAGATGAATATGATTTAAGATAAGAAGAATTAGAAAATGTGAGCTATATAAATAAATTAAGAATTTATTTATAAGTAGATTAATTAAAAGGTTAATTAATTAAATAAATTTTATTTAATTAATTGATTATCCTGACCGATTTTAGGTGTATACGGCTTGATATTTGAATAATTCTCCAAAACACTTGATAATCACTCTTGAAGGCTTTGGAATGCTCTTGTAATCAAAATTTGCTAGAATGCATGAATATTTGAAAGCTTAGGTCACTTGATTGCTTGTTAGGTGAAAAATGAATGAAATAACCTTGTATTTATATTTTTTCATGCCAAATTTCCTAAAATTACAACACTACAAGTTGACATTAGATCTAGGAGAATTAAATCCTACCAAGAATTTAAATTTAATTTATGTTTGAGTCACACGAGACTCATAGACAAAAGTGGTGTATGAGTCCCATTAGGCTAGGCTTTGGAGCACATTTTTTGAGAAATGCTTAGATTTATGTGAAATTCAGATTGGGGCCTCGAAACTTAGGTGGGACTCATATGCCTAATGTGGCGTATGAGTCCCAAATCACTAAATATGTACCATACAATCCAAAAACATGTGAATTATGATTGGATGTTGGTAAATGTCGAGATTAATCTTAGAAAGATACATTAATTAAGGATTATAGATGCAAAATAAGACCAATTAAAGCATAAAGAATCCCAATTAATTAATAAAACCCTAGATTAATGTGAAAGTGTAAAGGTACAAATTACTACACCCTAAATAAGTCACAATTAGGTCCATTTAGTTCACAAGGGTCCAAGACCTAATGTGAATGTGTTAACATTACAACACTAAATGAAGGAAAAATTAAGCTTAATTTAACAAGGAGAGCCCAAAAAAGTGAAAAAATATAGAGGGATACATTTTTCGTCATTACATTTATCCCCCACTTTAGTGAGAGGAGGAACAAGCTTCAAACTCACACTAAAGTAGACAAACTCGTATCAAGAGGGGTCCAAGTCTACCAATTCTAGTGAGATAGGATGAGAATGATCAAGAGTAGTGATCAAGCCCCCAAGATCAAGATCCTATGGAAAACTAATATAAGCACAAAAGAACACATGTAAATGATATAAGGAGCAGAAAAAAGGCACAAGTATACACTACCAAAGACATAAAGAAAAACAAGAATAAAACAAAAGGGGTGGATCAAGCTTCGACCATTTGTTCTGCATGTTGTGGATCAGATCTAAGCTATTTGTTTGAAAATGCACGCTCACTCTAAGGCAATAGAATTCTAGATTGTTCATTGGGTTAGTATCCAAAAGGAGTGAGGCACATACATGGTCGATATGTACTCACAAGCAAGTAGCTATGGGAAATTCATGCCTAAGTTTGACTCCCATACATACAACCATACCAAAGTTATACCTCCTGATAACTTTGATAAGGCACCACACAACATTGAACTTCAAGCTCCATGAGGCAAAAAAAGCTTCATATTCTTGAAACTCATGAACAAACAAGATGGAACCGCAGGCAAGAAAAGTGTGTTATGCAAGGTGGCCATAAAACAGAAAACTTAAAATAATGTAAGATACATTCAAAGGATTTTTTCTTAGTTCATGTAAGGTATTATCTTAGGGAACATTGTGCCTAATGTCTCCAAAAGAGGACCAATCGAAGAATCTAAGATTTCAAACTTAAGGGATGCAATGTGTCACATCAAGCCACTAAAAGGAATATAATATGCTAAGAGAGATCACACTTCTGAGAAACCTACCAATCCTTTTGATATAGTAGAATCTTGTAAAATTTTGTAGTGTAGTGTTGTAAATGGTCACCCTTGACAATTTCACACTTTTTTTTCTCCGCTTAAGTAATTGGACACAATCGTATACCCAGTGTCCCATATTATGCATTCTATAGCTTATTTTAATATTTACCAATAAATTGCAAGTAGAAATCCAATGCATACATTCAATATTTTTCTCCTAGCTTTACATATCCTAAAAAAGTGGTTTTGGAAAAGGATGCCCTTGGCACCCTTTTCCTCTTAATTTGGACCCATATTTGAATATGTCAAAGGTGGCATTTCATGTAATATTTTTCTCTCGACACTTTGTATGTTGCAAAATAGGGCCAGGACTAAGTCACCCTAGCTTACTTAGTCCCCCTATTTTGCTCCAAATTTAAATATGTTGAAGGTGGAATTTTATTATTTAAATTTCAAATATCCATTATCAACTATTGAGATTTAGTTTGTGAGAAATTAACATAATTTCATATAATACCTAGTTATTGTATCATTGAAATATAACAAGCAAGAAGTAGAAATTATGACAATTTCAAGAGAAAAATTTCAAAGATTTATTGCAGAAATTCAAGAAATAGGAATCATGTCAAAGTGTGTGTGAGTTTCTTCATGTTTATGTTATCATATTTTTTGTGAAGACTAACCCTTGTAGGTATCCAAAAAAATCAAGCAAGAAACATTCAAGCCTTGAGAAGATTTATGTGATCATTTATTCAAGGAATCCATTGGAGGGTGGTGATTTTTAGTCCATTGTTGATTCATCATTATTTTTAATCATTTATCCCTATCCGTCAAAAAGATAGGCTCCCTATCATTGACATTTCTAATGTGGAAGTGGAAACACTAACATGAGGTTTGACTAAGGCAAGCTCCTAAATGGTACAACACTTCATCTCTTTTTTCATGTCCAGGTTTCAAGTTTTAAGAAGATTGCAGAAAGTTTGAAGATAAATTATTCATTGTTGCAATCAAACCCTATATCTTGATAACATATGGAAACTTACTTATCTCAACAACTGACAAAGATCTGACAGTGCAACAAGTGGGAAATAAAAGCTTTGGTCTGGCTCCCAAGGGCTGTGAAAATAGATTTGAAATTAGTCAACAAGGACATTGGTGCCCATGACAACAATTTCCTCCAAAATTAGGCTCAAATTTGAACCACATCTGCATAGTGTCCTGCTTAATCCATTTTTGTAGTCTGAATTTTCATGCGACTTTCCAAATCTATTGCTTTTGCATCAGAATAGTCTTTTACATCATTAAGATAGTTGAATCATTACATTTCATCATTAAGTCCATTTTAAATTTAGTTAAGGGAAAGTTGACTCACCTTTTAGGCTGTAAATTAGTCCTATATCTTGTCCAAATTGATCAAACCCCTACTACCTCAAATTCTAATAAAAATCATTTGGAAAAGTGCATAAACCCAAGGGTCAAATATTAGGGTTTTCATTTTTTCTATTTTTCACAAAGATACAAATTTCACTAGTGGAATACTCTAGGATAACTCATTGTGAATTACATCATCTAGTAAAATATATCAAGTCCAAAAATTTAGAGGCTAAATCCTAGTGAATTAGATCATGTGGTAAATATGTCAAGTCCAAATTTTCTGAGGCTAACCTTGCAGCCAATAAACAAATGATTCATGTTGAATATTCTTCTTCTACATTGTCTTCAATGACTAAAAATATAACTTATTCTTTCTTGGAAGAGAAACCCAATCCCTTTTATTTTTCCCTCTATATTAATGTGAATAAGTTAAATAATTGTATCATAGATTCAAGAGCTTTAGATAATTTTATTCCTGCTAATGTCACCCAAGCCATAGGTTTATATTTAATAAAAATAATTTGAAAATATTACTCCATGATATCTAAGTAGGTGTTATTAGTTGGACATATTAAAGATTCCCAAGTCTCTCTAGCAGCACATCCAAATAAAAGGCTTAAATTGACTATACTAGAAGTAGACATCCCTACTAGCTATAGAATGTTATCAAGTTGGAGTTTTTGCAAAGAATTATGTGGAGAGATATAGCTAGATTGGTCTCATGCATTGATACCTTTGGGAAATAAAATGATACACTTAGATTTGAAACCTAAAGCTAAATTCATAGTTGTAAATTTAGATGATCCTAGATCTTAGATTTTATTTGAAGAGTAAAAATTTTCTATGTGGAAAAGGTTCAATCAGTTTTGATGGAAAGCATTGAAGGGAAATTGATTCATCCAAGAATGAGCACCTAAGATCAATAAGTTTCTTTGGTAACATTTCGTTCTTCAGAGAACCTCAAAAACATGTACTACTATGCCATAAAGTGGAATCAAACATAGTTGATTTCCCACCATTAATCCTTAGAGGAAAGTTCATGCAATTTTAGATCATGCAAGATCAACCAATTTCAACATTTATTAAACATGTTTAATAAATGGAATCATTAAACATGTAATATAGAAAAAAAGACATGAACACTTGAAGATCTACGTGGGGAAATTCCTTCTTGGGTAAAAATCCCACACTCCAAAAGCATAGATCAATTGTATTATTTAACAAGATGTATAGTTACAATACAATTGTAGGCTTTAAGCCTTTACATAGAGATTTACATCTTGTTCCATTTGGAGAAAATCTGGTAGCATAACCCCTCTAGATTCAATATCACCTCTACTCATTCAAATGGATTATGAAATTACATACATACTTCACAAGCATTACAGTAAGATTGTCATTCCAACTTCCATGTTGACTGAACAATCATTGTCTCTCTGAATTCCCACTATCACCTCGATACACCTATCATTCCATCAGAGGGACTCCCAAGTGACTCCTTCCAATATGGTTAAGTCTTGCCGATGAAGTCCCATCATAATGTCGAAGAGATGTTGTAGCAACTCACACCAATCTAAGAATTTCTTATTGATATACCTCACACCATCATGTCATCCCTATCACCATCGTAGAACTAACATCATTAGTGTGACTTGATATATCGACCAAACACTCATCACCACATGTCCTGCTGATGTCATCCTTCATGGTCATTTGGTCCCACCTTATTGGCATGTCGAAGAGACTAATCATTTCTTCTTGCAGATATTCACCCTTCTCTCCAATGAGGTATTATCAGGATGTCAAAGGGATGCATTATTATGTCCCACTGATATGTGTCTGTCACTTCGATGAAGTGCTTATTGGGATGTTGAGGGGACTTACATTGTTGTCATGTTGATATATGCATCTATCTCCAATAAGAGTCCTTCGCAATCATTCACCATTGCTAGCACTTTCCATTATCACCATGTCAGAGAGACACAAAATAATTTCTCTTTGAAATCTCCATATCCCACCAATGATCCAATTTGTTGAGGGCCTAGTGTGTAATATGCCCAATCTCTGAAAGCTAAAAACTTAGCACAAATTTAGTTAATTCTTTTTACACCAGTAATTTGGAGACATCTTTTTCTCAACATTCTCCCACTTGATGAAGAACTTACTATCTCCCAATCAACACTCAAAGTCACAGTACAACTGTAGAAACTTGCAAAAACATCCAAGATATCCACCATCTCAGGTAATAGTTCTACCCATCCTCCAAAGGAAAGGAACGAGCCATGGTGTATATGCACTAGTCTAAAGAACACAAGCATAAGATTTAATTGATATCAAAGGCTACAAAATACTTCCACCACTCCACTATGCTCACAAGCTATATAAAAGCATCAACAAAATCAACTTCAAATCCCACAACCCAAACACAATTGCGAAGTCATTCTCTAGAAAACAAGATAGAACATCAATTAGAACAACAACCAGGATATTGACTACTCCCATCCAATTGACCAACCCACGTGATTGAAAATAACACACATAGCAAGAGATAATCCATCCAATCACCCATACCTTCAAGGTCTCCACATTAGCAAACTCATGCAACCTACAAAGGAAACCCATCAATTGCAAATACAAGCTCCATGTGACAACTAGTCAAATAAGACCAAATTTATCCAAGAACTCCAACTACATGGGCAATGCTAAATCTAAAAATATCAAAAGCATACCGAGTCTACTAATCATGGAACATAGAAATTTTATCCATGTAGTACCAAAGACCATCCACAATGATCTATGAATCTTGCAACCAACTATTGCAACAAACTTCTAACAACTTTTATAAAAGTTGACATTACAATAAAGAAAAAAGTCGGCATTAACAACATTGACAACAATTGAGCAGTTTTTGCAACTTTTACACAAATAACACAAAACTTTACAAAATGACCCCAAATGATGGAAATTGGTCAAAAATGACCTTATTAAAATGAAACAACAAAAACCAAGACAAAAACTCAAAATTTTCCTCCTGTAGTCATCAGGTCATGAGGGTGCTCCTACACCATTCCATTTGACCATTGCATCTTATTCATGTTTTTTCTAACTATTTACAATTGATTCCAATGATTGGGAATCATTTTCTTGATTGCATGTAACTGTTCCCTAATTATTGACAACTTGCTAAAAATGCATGACAACTTTTCTTGCCCATTTGGAAACTTTTTGTAATTTTTGTATCAATAACCGTCTAAGCACACTAAAGTGGATTGCATGTTTTCACATGGTCATGAATGACCTTAGGAAACTCTTAAAGACACAAAGAACTCCTAACCACACCAAAAAACTCCTAAAACTAAAATTACACAAAATACCAAAAGGGAAGAACAACATGAATAGTGGGGGCAATAATGGTTCAATACCCTCCAACACCTTTGACAACTCTGAAACATTCTTAAACCAACAAATCTCTCCAAACAGTGACTTGGCATTTGATGCTCTTGTCAACTTTGGTAACATAGTCACATGGCCAATAGCACAAACAAAGGATGGAACAACATGAGCACATACCAAGTGAATGTAATTAGAGTCAAAAGGTCAATGGAATGGACTTCCAAGTGAATGTTTCCAAGACACTTCATTTGAAGCAAAGAGATTTCCAAATTTTCCAAGTATTTACACATGTGGTAATAAATATTTTTTCAATAACTTTTAGCTTATTAAGGTGAATCACTGGTTTTCACTCTTAGCTACGTTGAATTGGAAAAATCCCTTGAGTCCAAAATACAAAATGACTACAATCTTCAACGGGCTATTACTTGGACATCATGACACTTAGAAACTTCTTGTCTAAGGAAATGAGATTGTGTTGGGCCCCTCTATAATAACCTCTTTCATTTTTCACTATCTCAGAGGTGTTTTCTTGTGGTGGCAACATTTCACTTGGGAAAAAGCTGTCAAATGCAAATAGTGCAAAGTTAAAAAGTGGTGCAACTTTCATTCTACAACTCGTGTGACCAAAAAAACTATTCCACTATGTCCGGGTGGGTATTTTTACGCTAGGAATGGTCCTCTTTTGTACCCAAACACGTTGAATCACTCTGAGCTACATTCAACTGACAAAATTCCTTAAGAGTCCAAAGTGCAAAGTGGCTACAATCTTTAGCATGTTGTTACTCGAATACCGTGACACTTAGAAAATTCTCATCTAACCCTATAGGATCGCATTGGGCCCCTCTACAATAACCTCTCTCAGTATTTTCTATTTTGGAGAAATTCTCTTGTGGTGGAGAATTTTCACTTAGGGAAAAAGTTGTCAAATGCAAGTAGTGCAATGTTGCAAAGTAGTACAAATTTCATTTTGCAACTCGTGTCACCAAACGAACTATTCTGACATGTCCAAATGGGTTCATTTACACTAGAAATAGTCCTCTTTCGCACCCAAACACGCCAAATCACTGTGAGTTTCATTCAACTGGCAGAATCCCTTATGAGTCCAAAGTGCAAAATGGTTGCAATCTTCAACATGTTGTTACTTACATACCGTCATAGTTAGAAACTTCAAATTTGACCCTATGGGATCATGTTGGACCCCTCTACAATAACCTCTCTTGGTTTTTGCTATCTCAAAGGCATTTTCTCGTGGTGGTAAATTTTCATTTGTGGAAAAAGTTATCAAATGCAAGTAATGCAAAGTTACAAAGTGGTGCAACTTTCATTTTGCAACTCGTGTGACCAAACGAATTGTTATAAAGCATCTGAGTGGGTACATTTATGTTAGGCATGGTCCTCTTTCACACCCAAACATGTTGAATTGCTCCAACCTACATTCAACAGATCGAATCCCTTATGAGTCCAAAGTGCAAAATGATAGCAATCTTCAGCATGTTGTTACTAGGATACCATGACACTTATAAAATTATCATATGAACTTATGGAATCATGTTGGGCCCGTCTACAATAACCTCTCTCAGTTTTCACTATCTCAAAGGCATTTTCTTGTGGTGAAAATTTTACACTTGGGGAAAAAGTTGTCAAATGCAAGTAGTGCAAAGTTGCAAAGTGGTGCAACTTTCGTTCTACAACTCCTGTGACCAAATAAACTATTCTAACGCATCTTGTAGGATACGTTTATGCTATACATGGTCCTCTTTCACATCTAAACATGCTGAATCCCTCTGAGCTATATCCAACCGGCAGAATCCCTTATGAGTCCAAAGTGCAAAATGACTGCAATCTTCAACATGTTACTTGAATACCAGGATGCTCAGAAACTTCTCATCTAAGCCTATAGGATAAAGTTGGACCCCTCTACAATAACCTCTTCTGGTTTTCGCTATCCTGGAGATGCTTTCCGATGGTTGTAAATTTTCACTTGGGGAAAAATTTATCAAATGCAAGTAGCACAAAGTTGCAAAGTGGTACAATTTTCATTTTACAACTCATGTGACCAAACTAACTATTCCAACACATATGGATGGGTGTGTTTATGCTAGACATGGTCCTCTTTTGCACCCAAACATGTCGAATCACTTCGAACTACATTCAACAATCAAAATCCCTTATGAGTCCAAAGTGCAAAATGGCTACAATCTTTAGCATATTGTTACTCAGATACCGTGATGCTTAGAAAATTCTCATCTAAGCTTATGATATTGCATTGGGCCCCTCTACAATAACCTATCTCGATTTTTTCTATCTTGGAGGTGTTTTCTCGTGGTGATAAATTTTCACTTGGGGAAAAAGTTGTCAAATGCAAGTAGAGTAAAGTTGCAAAGTGGCACAACTTTCGTTGTACAACTCATATGACTAAATGAACTATTCCAATACATCTGAGTGGGTATTTTTACACTATGCATGGTCCTCTTTTGCAACCAAACATATTGAATCGTTGAATCCCTTAAGAGTCCAAAGTGCAAAATGGCTGCAATCTTCGACGGGTTGTTGCTCGGATAGAGTGACACTTAGATACTTCTCATTTGAGCCTATGGGATTGTGTTGGGCCCCTCTACAATAACCTCTCTTGGTTTTTTCTATCTTAGAGGTGTTTTCCTCATGGTGGAAACTTTTCACTTGGGGAAAAATTTATCAAATGCAAGTAGTGCAAAGTTACAAAGTGGTGCAACTTTCGTTTTGCAACTCGTGTAACAAAAAATCTATTCCAATGCATCAAGGTGGGTACTTTTACACTATGCATGGTCCTCTTTTTCACTCAAACATGTCGAATTGCTCTAACCCGCGTTCAACCGAATGAATCGCTTAAGAGTCCAAAGGGAAAAATAGTTTCAAATCTTCAATGTTCTATTACTCTAACATTATGACACTTGAAAACTTATTTTCTAAGGCTATGGGATTGTGTTGCACCGCTTTACAATAACCTCTTTTAGTTTTTGCTATCTCAGAGATTTTTTCCCGTGGTGGCGACTTTTCGCTTGAGGAAAAAAATGTCAAATGCAAGTAGTGCAAAGTAGCAAAGTGGTGCAACATTTATTTTGCAACTTGTGTGACCAAATGAATTATTTTGCCACTTCTAGATGAGTTTTTTCATGCTAGGCATGGTCCTCTTTTGTACTCAAATATGTTGAATCACTTTGAGCTATGTTCAATCGATAGAATCCCCTAAGAGTCTAAAGTGCAAAATGGTTGCAATCTTCGATAGGTTGTTACTCAGACACTCTGACACTTAGAAACTTCTTATCTAATCCTATGGGATCAGGTTGGGCCCCTATACAATAAGATCTCTTGGTTTTCACTATCTTGGAGGCATTTTCCTGTGGTGGAAAATTTTTACTTAGGGAAAAAGTTGTCAAATGCAAGTAGTGTAAAGTTGCAAAGTGGTGCAACTTTTTTTTTGCAACTCGTGTGACCAAACAAACTATTCCAATGCATCCAAGTGGGTATTTTTACACTATGCATCATCCTCTTTCACACCCAAACATGTTGAACCATTATGAGCTACGTTCAATTGCTTGAATCCCTTAAGAGTCTAATGTGCAAAATGGTTTCAAACTTCGATGGGTTGTTACTCAGATACCATAACACTTAGAAACTTCTCTTCTAAGCCTATGGGATCATGTTGGGTCCTTCTACAATAATCTCTCTCATTTTTTGCTATCTCAAAGTATTTTTCCTGTGGTGGCAAGTTTTCGCTTGGGGAAAAAGTTGTCAAATGCAAGTAGTGCAAAGTTGCAAAGTGATGCAACTTTCATTTTGCAACTCATGTCACCAAATGAATTGTTCCAACATGTCTAGATGGGTACATTTACACTATGCATGGTACTCTTTCACACCCAAACATGCCGAATCACTCTGAGCTACGTTCAACCAACTGAATCCCTTAATAGTCCAAAGTGCAAAATGACTACAATCTTTGATGGGCTGTTACTCGGACATCGTGATGCTTAGAAACTTCTCGTCTTAGGTCATGGGATTGAAATGGGATCCTCTACAATAACCTCTCTTTATTTTTTTATTTTAGAGGTATTTTCTCATGGTGGCGACTTTTCGCTTGGGGGAAAAGTTGTTAAATGTAAGTAGTGCAAAGTTGTAAAGTGGTGCAACTTTCATTCTACAACTCGTGTGACCAAACATATTGTTTCAACGTATCCAGTTGAGTACATTTAGGCTAGGAATTGTCCTCTTTCATACCCAAACATGCTAAATCGCTCTGAGCTACGTTCAACTGGTAAAATCCCTGAAGAGTCCAAACTGCAAAATGGTTGCAATCTTTGACGAGTTGTTACTCGCACACTGTGATGCTTAGAAACTTCTTGTTTGAGCATATGGGGTCATGTTAGGCCCCTCTACAATAACCTCTACTATTTTTTCTATCTCAAAGGAATTTTCCCATGGTGGAGACTTTTCACTTGGGGAAAATGTTGTCAAATGCAAGTAGTGCAAAGTTGCAAAGTGGTGAAACTTTTATTTTGCAACTAGTATGACCAAACAAACTTTTTTGACACATTCAGGTGGGTACGTTTACACTAAGAATGGTCCTCTTTGACACCCAAACATGTTGAATCACTCTAAGCTACGTTCAACTAGTTGAATGCCTTATAAATCCAAACTACAGTTGTTGTCACCGAATAGTGCACCTTTGTTGAGATGCAAAACTCATCCTACTAGTGAAACATTGGATCTGGATATTCAATATACATGACGTATGGTTTTTTGTGCTCTAGAGTTATAAGACATGATGTGGAAGTAGTTATAGGACCATTTTTCCCAATGATTTGTCATGTTCTTTCACGCATAGAAACTGTAAGGAGGTTTTTTAACTTATTTAAATGATGAATATGGGATAAATGTGATAACTGTACATGGGTGGTGCATCCAGAAATCAAGGTTATATTGTTGTTCATGCACATCTAATATCTTCCAAATATCATTAAAACTGACCTATTCATTGATTTCATTTAATGATATTTCAAGTGTTGTGATATTAGTAGATGCAAATAATTTTTTTTGGTTGGATCAACAACTATCATGTGTTTTGATGCATGTTCATACAAGTTCATAGAGGTATATATATGCCCATGAGGTTTGAAACATCCACTTGTTCTGTAGATGCAAATGCAATGATTGCAAAGCTTTAGATGTAGAACCATTAGTTGTTGGATGCCAGCCTCAACTATGAATCAAAAGAAATACATTTTGCTATGATATTTTTTATGGAAAGGATCTCTTACAGTTCATTTGAAACCTTTTGGTGTTAAATTCCTTTCGACTAGAAAACAATAGAACTCAAGAAGCATGGAACATGCATGCAAATACATGAAGTATACACATGAATCATGAAGAATACACATTAAGATATGAATTATATATTGGAGGCATGAAGCATTCACGTGAATACAAGCAATATATGTGAAGTATACACATGAATAAGTGAAGCATACATGTGAATAAGTGAAGCACAAGTAATTGAAGCATTGCAAAGGATACAAACCACCAAGAATGAAGCTTATTCACACAATACACATTATATAGAGCTTATTGAGCAATTGATATTAAATAATTAAGCATTAGATGTAAACAAAATCCATGCCTACAACATTCAAGCATACAATTTACAAAATAACAATGATAACATCATTCAAGAATGGCAACAGCAAAATAAGAGTTTCTTTAATCAAAAAGTCATAAGGCTATACAATGATATATATTGATAAAAGTATATACAATATATCCAAAAAATCCATATAGGCTTAGTACAAAAGAGCCCTATAGACATAAAATGACACATATATATTGATAGTACAAAACATATGTTCCAAAATGCCACATAGGAATACAACAAATGACCCTAATACATAGTCATTTCCCTCTAGGGGAAGGAAAAAGATCCTTTGTTGCCTTCAAAATTTGGTTGGATGGAGTGCCTGTTGGTTCTCTTGTCTTTCGAACATGCTCACTAGTCCTCCTCTCTTGACTTTGGACCTTGAACTGATACAATAAAAAGTAAAGATGTTAATACATAGTTCTAAATTGAATTGTGGAATTACATATAACAAAATATAATCACTTACCACATGCATATATATTCATCATACACATTTACAACATTACCAAATCCATGATCTAGAGTGACAACCACCTATAGCAACCATCAAGATATAAATTGAAATACATAAAAGTAACATGAAAATTTTCTATAATAGACCATAAAAGAGCAAATATAATGTCAAATCGACAAATTTGTTGTATACCTCTCTCAAAGGATCAGAAAAGGCTATTGTTGTGGCAACTCCATGGTCTATCATATCACCAACATCACCAGGGTTGTCTAATGTCAACAACTGCAGATGAAACAACATATCTAATAGTAATATAAAGAAGTTCAAGTAGTCCCTTTATAACTATCATAAATGCAAGAGTGAATGGTTTGCCTCAGTTGAGACTATAGTGTAGTACTTTTAGATCACATAATGGTGAAAGTACTAAGTCTATTGGGATAGTCCAAACTCTTGCAAATTCCAAAGTGCAATGCTCATTGAGATTCAAATTGCATATGTTGATGAACTAATGTTAATGAGGGCATGTTTTAAACATATTTATAATGCCACAATGAAGTTCACATGAATGAAGTGAGGATTACTATGTTACTAGCAACTTTCAATGGGATAATGAAATATATGATGAATTAGGACATGCCGAGGGTTTTACTATAGCACATGAAGTTGGTTGTTGAGGTGTGTAGTATTAATGGAGAAGAAAACTTTGGTCAATAATGGGTGGAAGGAGAGGTTTCTTCTAATGTCGTATAGGATAAAATTTGGATGGAGGTGTTATAACATAGAAGCAATAAAGAGACAAGACCAATAGGGAATAATGGGACATATGGTGAAATAATAGAGGGTACAATGGGATGGGAGTCGAATGTGATAATGGAACATGGAATGGACTAGAATAGATTAATGGGATGGGCTAGGATGGGATAGAAAAATACAGTGTGAACTATTAGAGGTTAATGGGATGGGATTAGGAGGGAATAAAGGAACATACATTGAATTAGGGAAAGATAGTCGGGCAAGACCAAGAGGGGATAATGGAACATAAGGTGAAATAAGAGAGGGTAATGGGATGGGAATAGAAGGGGTTAATGGAAGATAGGATGGAATAGTATAGATTGGTGGGATGGGCTAGGATGGGATAACAAAAGATAGGGTGGACAATTAGTGGTTAATGTGATGCAATTAGTAGGGAATAATGCAACATAGGGTGAATTAGGAGGTGTATGAGGTTTGACTATAGTACATGAAGTGCAAAATTGATCTATGTGTAGTAATAATAGAGAAGAGTTATCTAGGATGAAACGTGGATAAAGAGGGTATAACATAGAATGGATAAACGAACATAGGTTGGAACATAGGGAATTATGGAACATCTTGGGTGAAACAATAATGGGTACAATAAGATGGGAGTAGAAGGGCATAATGATAGATAGGATGGACTAGAAGATATTAGTGGGATGGGCTTGGAGGGGATCATGAAAAATAGGGTGAACTATTAAATGTTAATGGGATGGGATTAGGAAGGAATAAAGGAACAAAAAGTGAATTAAGAGAAGATAATGTGACACGATGAAGAGGGGATGATGGAACATAGAATGGACAAGTAGAGATTAATTGGATGAGCTAGGATGGGATAATAAAACATTTTTATAAGGTGAACTATACTAGAGGTTAATGGGAAGTAATTAGAGGGAATATTAGACCATAAAGTGAATTAGGCAGTGTCTAAGGTTTGAATATAGGACATGAAGTAGAAACTTGAGGTGTGTAGTAATAATGTATTAGAGATTTAGTCAATAATGAGTAGAAGGAAAGGTTTCTTGTAACGATATGTGTATAAGATGAAATATAGAGGAAGGTGGTATAATATATAAGGTGTTAAAGATTGGGATATGTGATGTAAAATGGTTAAAATATTCATGATGAAAGGAATGGAAGAATGAGATGGACGTTGAATGGTAAATATAATTAGGATTTCACAAGACCAACCAATGTTTTTGTTTCTCATCATTTTTTTAGATTTGTATACGCAAGATTATGAAAACTAGATAAAATTGTTTTACAACACCATTAATGAATAAAGGCTACCTAAGTGAAAGTTGTTTGAGGACACAAATTGTGAGGTGTGGAGGTCGAAGGTCCACCAGGAAATTGTTTGACATCCAAAGCATGTTATGAGACAAACATTCAAATATAACATTCAACTGTTCAAATCCATTAATAATATCTTTAATACTAGTTGCATACTTGTGGACTCAATGTTGAGAATGAATAAGGGTCTGTAGGAATGGAACTTTTCTCATGAACACTTCGACCCTAAAATTTCATCATATTGATTCTACTAATTTAGTTATTCTTAAATTTCAAAATATAATTTAATAAAAAAAATTAAATGAACTTGTTGAATTTGACCTAAGGATCAATGTCAAATTTATTATTCAACAATTCATTTTCATAGTCATCACATCTGCAACTGATGTAGATTGTGTAGCTGCATCCTGAGCACTCTGATAATTTCGTACGTGCAAACAACACCACAAGTGCAACAATGGTGGGGTGGAGCTCAGGGCATACGCGTCTCCTCCACATTAGGCTCTACTAGAGGCCTCACACAGTGTATAATGGTCTAGGTGAGCGAGCTAATTGACTCTAGTGTGTCCACCTCTACACTGTCCTTAACAATGGAAGGAACGATGACATGCTCCACCATGGGTTTTGCGAAGGGTATCAGTGCCAACTGTGGATTACATCATGCTACAGGTTTGTCATGTGTGGAGCCCCCACCTCTACCCTGAAAGTCTAAGATGTCAAAATACTTTGGTATCTTATTGAGGACAAACTCACAATAGAATTTCCTCAAAAAGTATTATGGTAACTCATGGTTATTACATGGAGGTTGGTCAAATACCAACCACCACCACTCCCAAATTTTCTTTTAATGAATTCACGATAGAACCAATGGATGGGGAACCTCTTTCATGCATGAGACAAAGGTGCATTGGTTCTTGGGTCTGTAAATAGGGCACACAAGTCGGCTTTGCTATTTTTTTTTGTTTCTTCACATCTGCATATGACAAACCACTAGCATAAAAATTGTCTCATCTCATGCCTCTTATTTGACAAAAAAATTATTTTCTCACTCATTTATCCTACATAAGATACAATTGACTTCAATGATTTGGCAATCCCTCTCCTATAAGGGTGGGTTTTTGCATGCTCGGTTAATCTTCTAATTAATTGTTCAATGTCTCTTTTATTGTTTTAAATTTAATTTAGGATATTTTCTTGTTTTCCTTGAGGATTCCTATGGATTGATGGAGGGGTTTCAAGTTGTTCTTGTATAGGAGGCTCTTTGTGATGGGGTGATTATGAACTCTCAATGTTTGGAGGTGGAGATTCATTCCCTGATAATTAGAACAAAGTTTTATTAAAAAAACCTATTTCAATCTACATTCTAAATCAAATTCAAAATAAAAACAATAAAAATACATACCTCTTCATAATCTTTGACCTCTTTGAAATGTTGGTGGCATCCTCATACAGAATTGCAAGCTAAGACTACAAAAAGTGGAAGAGATTTGGCGAGCGCGAGTTACAAAGCTGAAATCCTTCAAGTCAAGCCATGGGTGAATAGAAAATGAAGATACAAATGTCCTTTTTTTTTAAATACATCTTTTCTATTTGGTACATGCCAAATTTTGTGAGCACCAAATTTGGCACACACCAAATGACTTAAATTCATTTGGCATGTGCCAAATTTGGTGTGTGCTAACTTTGGTGCAATTTTGACATTTTTTTTCATTTTTTTCCAATTTGGCATCAAAATTGTGTCACAGATTGGTGCACTTACCTATAATAAAATTGGGTTATGACACATAGAAGGGTGATGAATCAGATCCTGATGATCTGTATGAGGTGGAAGAAAATTTTGTAAGGAGATTAAGAAAGGCACAAGAAAATACAGAGGTAAGTTACCCTTTAAGTGTTTTGATTGTGGAAATATAGGTCATTATTCTTCTAAATGTCCAGTAAAAGTTGCAAATGATAAACATAAGGATCATAAAGGTAAATCTATCAAGAAGATTTATTATGTTGAAAAGGACAACAGTGTATCTGATGATGACGAATCAAACTATCTTGATAAGATAGATGCATTCTTATTCATGGCTCTAAATGTTGGAGCTAATTCTACTAATCTTGAAAGATTTGTGAAGGAAAGTGCTATGAAAATAGGTCACAATATTGAAAGAACTATGGTGATTACTTTTCATGCAAGAAATGAGAGGAACTATTGGATAATCGATAATGGATTCTCAAATAATATGATAGGTGATAAGAGTAAGTCTATTAAACTTCAAAAGTATGATAGCGAACTTGTTAAGTTTTGTGATGATACATATGCTAAGATCTATTGAAAAGGTTCAATTAGTTTTTATGGCAAGGATAAAATAGATGGTTTTCTTTATGCCAGGGGTCTTCAACATACTCTTCTCAGTGTAGGATGAATGCACATGTAGTAGAGGTTACAATTTCGTGTTTCAAGATGGTGGTTGTGAAATCAAAAAAGGAAGATTTAGAACTTTGGTTGCTATAGGAACAAGGAAAAAAGGTAATGTTTATCAGCTGAAAGGTGGTGATGTTAGGTGCTTCATGTCTCAAATAAATGTAAGTTGGCTATGACATAAAAGAATGGGTGGGTATGTGTAGGATCATCATGGAAAAAATAGGCCCTTAAGTGGCAAAAAAATCAGAGTTAGGCAACTTGATGTAAAAATTTGAATATGTTATCTATATTATTTCAAAAATATGTAAAAATATAATTTGTAGCAAATTGAATGTAGTTTCTAAACTACTAGGTTTCTTTAAAAAAAAAAAAAATCTATTTGGTGAAAATTTGAAATTTCAATGGTAGTACTTAAATTTTAGGGAAACAATAAGTAGGTGTCTGTCTGACCACCCTAACCACAATAAAATGATAATATTTTTTTTATAATATTTTAGATATAAGTAGAGGACTCATGTCTTGATGTGATGCATATTTTTTTATAATTTATTTCCAAGTAAATAATTAATTATGAATTTTTTATTACAACTTTTAAAAAATATAAAAAACGTGTACGTCTGACCACCTTAACTTGGTCAAAACTTCATGAAATTCAATTTTTCTTTTTTTAATCCTATATTATGTGAAGTATATAATGTGAAACATGTTTTGGATTCAAAAAATGAGATCTACCATTTGAAAGCTATAGATGTTTTTCAATCAGTCTATCAATCAGGACTTTAGTCGTAATTTGAATAGAAAATGAATAATAATTACTTATTAAATTCAAATTAAAGCATAATTTATATTGGTAGAAAGCTGAAAATCTCCTTTAAAAACATTTTTTTATTTCATCAATTTTGGGTAAAAAAAAAGTCGTCAGCCACATACCCATCATATTGCCACTTTTTGGCCCATCATGATCTCGCACATACCTGGGTCACATCAATTTTTATAATCTAGTGAAGATTAGTTCTATTTATGATTTCAGATATTTGTCAAGAATTGCAAAGCCTATAAATGAAATTTCCGAGGAATGTCAATTTGGAAATAAAACAAAGAAAAGGTTCAAAAACAAATAATATTCTACTATAGGACCTTTAAAGATGGTGCATACAAACCTATGTGGACCTACCAGAATAAGAAGCTCTCAAGGTAACAAGTATTTGATGTTATTAATAGATGATTATTCGAGAATGACTTGGGTGACATTTCTCAAAGAAAAATCATAAGCTCTAGATAATTTTAAATATTTTAAATCTATGGTTGAGAATGAAATGAATTTCAAAATCAAGTGTGTGAGGTCTGACAGAGGTGGTGAGTTCACCTCCAATGAGTTTAATAGTTTTTGTAAAGATCATGGAATAAAGAGACAGTTATTAGCTCCTAGGACTCCTTAACAAAATGGAGTTGTGGAAAGGAAGAATAGGATAGTTCAAGAAGAAACAAGAACCATGATGAAAGAAGCAAATTTATCAGAAGTGTACTAGAAAAAAGTAATTCATACTATAGTGTACATACTTAACAAAGGTGAAATAAGAGTGAACAATTCAAATACTCCTTATGAGTTACGATATGGAAAACCTCCTACAATAAAATATTTCACAATATTTGGAAGCAAATACTATATCAAAAGTGATGAAGATTAGCCCCATCAAACCTAGGACCCTTGTATGAACCATCATGTGCCATCCCATATTTTTTCCTCAATAAGTTTAGATTCTTTAGAGGAACTTGGTTCTGATACCAATTTTTGAATAAAACCAAATATTGAGAGGGAGGTGAATCAATCTACTCAAAATATTAAACCCTTCAACAATTCAAAAATACTTTATTATCTCAGCAACAAAGAAAGATATATTAGTTAGGTTCAACAACTCACAGTAGTAGTATTTCAACCCTTAATCATATCAACATAAAAAAAATTGAATCACATAACACACATACACAAGATAATACTATATTTACATGGAAAAACCAATGAGGGAAAACCACGATGAGAATTAACTCACAATATAGATGCTCACTCCCAAAATTACAAATAGTATCACTACCAAGGACTTGAAAAAATGAAGTAGACACAACTCTAAGGGCAAGATAAAAAGGACTTGATGAGATTCACTATCTCAGAGCAAGATACAAAAGTTTCTAGAAATTCTATGAAGCTTGTCAACATAACACTCTACTGACTAAGGATATTAAGTACACCTATTCTTTCTTTCACACACACATTTCACATTAATTCTTCTAGATATTATATACATTGCACACACACACTCTAGTCCTATTTTTTAACTTGCATTTATATCCACCACAACAATTCATAACTTCAATTAGGGCATCCAGGGAAAAAATAACTAATAAATTCAACAAGTCAGCCACCAAAACATAGTATGGTCCAATCCTGATTATGGAGAGGACCAAAAACAAAATTTTCACATATTTTAATGTGATCCAAAATAACTCACACACCGATGCACATCAACATGGGTCGACAACAAAGAAACATGTAGATGAAATGTAAAGAACATAATCAGCCAACCCAAAGACATACTTCCAATTGGATTAACTTAATTTGGTCCCCAAAATGATAGGCGAAGACCTACATCCATCATAACACAACTTCATATGTAGACCCCCAAACACATATCACAAGCAAGACAACAAGACCTGTCAACCAAATATCCACAAATTACCCAAAAATACAATTCAACAATATATTCAACACCAAAGACATCAAACGATAATGTGTAGATCATGAGGGGTTGTTCCTTAAACAACCAATAATAGTTTCAGATACTTCTTTCATTTTCATGCCATCAAAAGCTACTACAAACCAAACATGAATAAAATACTTCACTCCAAAAACACATAATGCACAAACATGAGATATAACATTGTGATTAGTGGAAAAATGGATGCTTTATGGTTTTGGAGATAGAACATCACTTTTCTCCAACTAACATTCAAGGATGCCCTAGAGGCCTCAACCCAATGAAGAATGAAGGAAGAGATCTGACAATAGGGTATCTTACGATATGTTTAGAGATTAATTAAGGTTGAATGATGGGTTCACCACCAAATTTAAACTTGGAAAAGACAATGAAATGAAAAATGTAATACTAAACCCTAGTTTGATGCAATGACCTACAAAATGACATAGAAAAGTGTGTAAAAAAACACATAAAGTTGAAAAACAAAATGTGTGCACCTAGAAACTTGTAGAGACTTGAATGGAGATTGGAAATTCTAAAAATCCTAAAATTTTAGCCTACTAGGACCCATTCACCATTCTAGGAGAATTAGTCCATGTTCAAGATTTCTACATAGGAGCAAGTTTTGGGCAATGGGTATCCAAATCTACAAAGATCTCTGAAAAGAATTATAGTGGGACTCATTCGCCACTTGTGGTGAATTATTGAAGTTTGGATTTTCTAGAAATTCAAAGTTTGAATCTACTCTTGTCAATCTGCTCAATTTGTTCCTCTAGGTTCTCAGATCTGAAACTTTGATTTTGCGGTTGTAGATGACCTTTTAGTGAAGATTATGACCTTGGAAATGAGGAGACAACTCCAACAAGCTTGTAACCTAATCTTCAATGATCTTTAACTCTTCAAAGAACCTAGATCTACAAGTACACAAAGAAAAAGAGAAAAAGTGTCTATTGTTAGGGAATAGGGGATTTCCTTGGTCAAACCCCTTTTAGGTAATTAAACCAAATGATGAAACAATGAAACAAGGACATGAAACATAAACATAGGATATGAAAGATGAACAATGATACCTTGAATGATGTCTTCTAAATGATGTCTTACAAATCTGCAACTCAATATGAAATGGCCATGAAGGATGTAGATCTTGATCTTTGATAATAGAAGTAGAACAATGTTTGATCTTGGATCTTCAATGCTACTTTTGATGCCAAAATTCGGCAAGGTAACAACCCTTTTATGGGAAACTCAGTTTATGGTGGACCTATTGCGCTAAACTAAGTGACCTCCAGATTTTAAAGAGGTTGGCCTCTTCTATAATTGGGGTTTAGAAAGGGAAAAGGAAACAGATATAAAAATAAAAGTCTAACCTCAGGCGATGTGCCAAAACATAGATAATAGGCATGATAAATCATAGATCTAGGGGATCAACAATTTGTGATGTTCCAAAAAAGCAGAAACTAAAGATTAAAGCATAAAAAATTCATTCATTGACATAAAATAACTTTGCACACATATTTACTAACAAGAAGAGTCACATGACATGATCTAAGATAACAAAATTGCATTCAATTTATAGAAGTTCCACAAATGAATCATCTAAACAATAGCAACATAGTCTAAAGTTAATCAAATATCATAAAAAGAGCAGAAAGACCAAATGATTGGCACAATCTGTGAGTCTTATTGCAATCATTAAAATAATAATAACAAAGGCCTGGTGTCCTTTTAAATCCATGTTCTTTCTGCAAAATCCTAGAACCCCTCCTCTGAAACAAAGAGTAGTATATATAGCCAAAATGCTCCCACTACCTTGGCAATCAGTAACAGAAAAGATTTGAGAATCCTTGGAAGTGATACAAAATCAAAGATTCCTCCCAGTCATTGCAATAGAAAAGATTCTAGCCAAAGCATTTAGTTGCTCCAAGTTCAAGTGCATCCTCTGCAAATGATGGCAGTGGTCCTGAAAAGGTCATGTAGACAAGTGTTGTTACCCTGCTAAAGTAGTTATGACACATGATAGGATGTCATGGTCCTTGGCTTGCTCCATCCATCATTTAAAAGAAACACCTGCTGAATAGACACGTGGCGACATGGCCCACCCATGCTCCTCTTTTTCCCTCGCTTTTGAAAGCTTGCACCAAGGAGACACATGTAACCTACCTCATCTTTGGTACCAATTGTGGGGCCTCCTAAAATATGTAAAGATGGATCCATGTGGCATGGAGACGGAGCTGTTTTGAAATGTGAAGGGAAGAGATCCTTTGGGGAGATCAGAGCGGACATGTGGTAGCGCAACGGGGCTGTTTTGAAATGTGAAGGGAATATATCCTTCACGGAGCGCAGAGTGGACACGTGGTGGAGGCAGCGACAATTATCAAAAGGGGTTGAATGAATTTTAATGCAATGTGTGGGTTGATACTTCAACAAAATAAATCCCAAAGGGAGCTCAATGAATATTTATTCACAACCTTTGGTGACTATTAGGGGTGTTTCGCTTGAGGATCGAAGAACCCAAAATTTCTCTAGTTGCATACTAGAATCTTACCCACTGGGTGGCAACTTTAAAGCTTAGAGAGGGTGTCCTATAGTGGTAGCCAGTTAGCCTCGAATGGCCTTGATATTTCGCAAAGATTCTCTTGTGCTCTACTAAGATCAAGCATTTCTTTATAAGGTAGCTTCGATAGTAGACCGGCCCTAGACTTGCATAGGAAGAGTAGCTGCACAATTGGATTGATAATCCCTTCGATATCTACTACTATGGGAGGCTAGCTGAAGTTTTGAAAGGAAGTTGTGTCCTGTCACTTTTCTTCAATTTTTACTGCAAGCTGCTCAACAGTGATCACAGATCCATCCTCAAGAAATGGGGAAGGCAGGCCCATCGTAGTCAGTTGGGAGAAGCTTTCTCACACATTATTTAGGGTCAAGCCCAAAGTGGTCGCGCATGCCCTAGCTCATTTTATGGTTGAGTGGCAATGGAAAAACTTATTCACCATCTTGGCAGCATCCTTTCTATCGTTGATTCCTGCTCTAGCTAGGTCTTCATAAGAGAATGAGTACAATTTGTTTAGCAGCCCCTGCGCCTTAGGGACCTTTTCTATGATGAACAGAGGGAACTCCACCATAGTTCTATGAACCTCCTTGCTTAGAATTGTCACCTAAGGCATGTACCTGAGTATTGGTTGTAACGTCAGGCAATAAGACTTGACCTTCCCCGAGTATGAAGCATATAGCTTATGTGCTATTGGGATGAGATCCAATTGAGCAACAAGAGCCTGGGGAGCACTCTTTAAAAGGGTGATCTTTGAATCCATTGCACTGACATCCCGCATTATCTTTGTGATCCTCTTGTTGGTGGATGCCAATTGTTCTTGAACATGAGCTAACTCTTTAGTCCAACACTCCTTCGCCTGGCTATGGTTTTCCAATTCTGTGTCAAGGGAAGACTTTGCCTCCTATAGCTCCTCTTTTATTTGTGCCTTGCAACCCTCAAATTTGGCATCCCTCTCTTGTAGCTTTTGTTCATACTGAGCTCATTGTTGATCTAGTGCCTCATATTTTTGCATCATCCCCTACTCATATTCAACATGCCACCAATCAAGCTCCTCATTCCTCAACTATAGATTCTACTCTGCCACAGTCAATTGGCTATAGTATTCCTTATTCTTAGCACATAGCTCGTTTATTACACCGAGTTTCATAAATTGAACCTTTGCAAGTTCCTACTGAAGTCTATTCCTCTCCGCCTCTACTATCAGTGCTCTCTCTCTCAAGTGCGCAACATCTGCTCCTAGGGATTTGTCCCTTTTTTCCAAGAAACTAGCTCTTTCTTTCAAGGATTTTAGCTGCTCATCCATCTTCCTCAGGTGATGGCCCTAGTTTTAATGAAATCAAAGGTGACCACTCATTGTGTTTCCTCCATGAGCTCAACTTTATCCTATGGATGAGCTACCTTCATTTCAAGCCCTATGGAATATAGATCATAATCTTCTGGATGCATCTCCCCTTGTTGCTTTGCCATGGTTAGGTACATGGTTCCAAATTTTAGCATTTGTTGAGTCTCATGATAGATAGTATGCATCTTCGGTTTCGTCGGCTTACGATCATCCTTGGATTTTTACTTTTGAATTCTACTGGCATGCGCCTCCTTTGTAGCATCATTTTGTGCAATAAAATGGGCTAGCGATGGGACTAGCCTGCCTATGAAAGGAGCACCGGGAGGTAGGGTATATGGATAGGTAAGTTTAATAAGCGGGGGAAATTTCTTCTTCTGGAAAGTGATGGTCTGTAGGGAGAAATGAGGCACATGCCAAAGCTTAGTTTGCAAACCAATAGAAGGGCTTGTCATTTGCCAAGGTTCCTTTGGTGGACTAGCGGGAGGACTCATCGGTTGTAGTGGTGAGGGAGTAGTCATTGTAGAGTCTACTTACTATAAGAAAAAGGGAGGATCTACGGCGATAGTAGCAATATGGGTGCCAATGACGCGTAAGCTTTTAGAAAGTGAGGCAAAAAAGGACTAAGTGGTAGTGGCTAGTGTAAGGGTTAGTAGAGGAGTAAAGGAGAATGGATTCACCCATGTGGACTAGGAGAAAGCTCCCATAATCATTGTATCTAAGGTGGGAAAGGAAGGGCCAATACTCATGGTGGGGGTTGTCATGGAGATAGTGGAGGATACCAAAGACTGAGAGGCAAGAAAATTAGGAGTGTATGTTACCTATTGACTAGTCGATGGTGGCTCCTAGCTCGTTGTTGGTTCCACATACTTTTTAGGCTCCTGGTTGGCTGCGAGCACTTGGCTTGCAATGGATTCTTTTGAAACTTCTCTAACAATATTTTTTGTGCGTTGTCGCTTTGTGGGCAAGGTTTCTCCAAGCTCACCAGTCTCTAGCAGTTGCTGATGTGGTGGCCCAAGTGAGTGACTACGAGGCCCTTGAAACATTGAATTGCACATTTGAAGCTACGTAGGAGGGCCACCCTATGGAGCTTTTCACTTGCTAAGTGGAAGACATTGGGGTCCTTGCTTTTTCTTCTCCTTGTTGTTTGAATTCATCTCTTGGGCTATCATTCCCTCCAACACTTGAGTCAACGTTTACATGTCCATCGTCCCACCATTTTTCAAACTTTTCATTAGCTTTCAAGCTTCCATAAGGGGCTTCAAGCTACTTTGTTTCCTAGCGATATACCTAGAAGGCTCTCATTTTCTCTAGATTCCACTCCTCCACATACTGTAACTTGTTGTACATGGTGGTCTCCATCTTGACATTCTCATTAGCGTCCACCACAACGAAGTAGAACTTATGCCATGGCTCCCTATTATCCTTTGTGGGAATATGCACTAGCTCAACCAAATATTCATCCTTATCCTCCCGCGGGTTGCACCTCTTTTCCCAATAGGGTCAAGGAGCGTGAGTAACTCTCATGTGCACATGTGGTAGATCATTCAAAAGATTATACTACCATTTATCACATATCAAAACCAACCCTAAATGAACCAACTTCTCTTGCAATAGTTGGTGTGTCAGCCTCTTTGCTAGGGTCACCATTTTGAAACTTATGGGTAACTGGAGGAATCCCTTCTTCTTGGGAGGTCCTCTACAAAATTTGTAATTGCTAATGCATGTATTTCAATAAATTTCAAGAGCCAGCACTCTATTTGTGACGTAGGCCAAGAGTTGGAATGGTTGGTCAGTGAAACCCCACATCCAGATGATTGTGAAATCCATGCCAAAGAACTAGTCACATGTGGGAGTAAAGACTTGCATATATCCTCTTTGATCTGTGTTGAGTTGGACCATGCCATCCTCTCCTTGCAAATCTTGCAAAATCAGAGCTAGAAAGAAATCCAAAAATGCATAGTAGTCAAATGTTGTAGAGAGGAGAGGTGTCCATGTAGATACCAGATTTCTTTTTCCCTTTTCATAAAAAATAGACAAACCCACATACTTACTGAAGAAATCAAGGTTCTGATGCAAAAAATATGGGCAAGAAAAGAGGGGAACCTAAACTTCCATTCCTCTGGGTAATTCTCTATTTTCCCTATCATTTCTTCTATGAGGAAGTTTGTGAAATCATACCAAAAGAAATTATGCTGCTTGTGAAACTAGAAACCTGACCCTAATTGAAAAGTGTGCACCTCTTGGTCTGTGTCCATGCCACAAACAAATGCTATCATTGAAAATGCCTCCTTTAAGTTGTTCTCAAATGAACTGTGCAACACTGAGATACTTGGTGGGTTTTGACTTGTCACTCCCTGCTTGTTAGTTTCCTTAATTAAAAACTGAGGACCCTTCCTCATTTCCCTCCATGTGTTTTCTCCTTTCTCAGGAGTGAATTCCTCAATTCTCTCACTTATGGTGGTTGGGTTAGGGATACATAGCATATGTCAGATATCATGTGAGCTGATATCAACCTTTAAAGTCTGACCCTCAATGTTCTGGGTGCTTGGGTTGTAACGTTGAATGGCTGCATCAACCAACTTTGGTCAATAGTGAACTAATGGGACCATGTACTGTGGGAGCTTGCTAAGCCATATCTTTTCTGCTATTGATATTTGTTTCTTGGATGCATTCATCCTTTCATAGGCACCTTCTCTCAAAGAGTTGGGGTTCTTTGCGAGGTGTGGGTCATGAATATTATCCCAATCCTCCTGGACCTGAACCTGGTTTCTATAATTTTTGGGCTTCTTTAGTTCTAGCGTGTTCACCCATTTTAGCTTGTCTAGTATACCAGGCGTAGCATATGAAATGTTTTCATAGACGTTAACATGTGATGCCCGTATGGCCTTAAGCAAAGATTGTGTTGCTTCCCCTTGTATCTCTTGTTGTGAACTCTTTGCCATTGTCTCTTTCGATGAAAACTTTTGCTAGGCCTAACTTCTCTGTAACTTTTTCCTCAGCTTTGGATATGCTAAAAACCTTCACTCACTCGTCTTAGCATATTTGAAAAAACTTTTAGGCATTTAAAATTTTGCATGCGATACTTAGCTATCTTTTCTCAAGGTGGTAGACGAAAGTGGTTTTTTGCTTTTAATTTGGCATGTACCACCCACCCTTTGGCTCGTACAAAAATGAATTACATGCCATTTTGAAGTGACAAGAATTCATAATTGCATATGACAACAATGTGATATGGTGCAATTTCCTTGGAACTTGGGCTAGTGATTTTCTTTTAGCTAAGCATTTGTATGCGTTGGTAATTAATATTTCGAATGGAATGATTAAGCCAAAGCAAATGATCAACACTTGAAAAGATATGAATCTTTCCTTAGATTTTGGGAAATTCCTGAGAAGTGACACAATAGCTTTAGGACCATGTAACTCACCACCGATGAACGCCACCATCTTAAGCTAATTAAATAGCTCTCATTAACTTTTCATGCATTGAACTATACTTAGTAGGCACAACTAGTCAGGAAATTCGAGCAAGCTTAGGCATAGTTCTCAAGTTAGCACTTGATTATCATCACATTTTTGGAAATCCCGTTACCACACCTTTCCTCGATTTTTCTATAAATAGGTATCTAAGTGGTAACAAAATCACAATTAGCATTTGAGCAAGCTTTAGTAATAGGTTATTGACTTAGCGTTTGGATTTGGTAATTGGCAAAGTATTTTCATAGGCTAGGCTTTAGGGAGCTCTCAGAAGTGGTTAGCCAATAGTTGCAGTGTGTCATTACCATGAACACCCCCATTAGACTAGTGTTGCACAAGTCATAGACAAACTTTCTTGGTGATATTTCCACCAAACGTCTGAAAAAAATGACAAAGAACAAACACTCGATGGCTCTAATAGCCATGAAGTGGGTTCTGGGCTAGGGTTGTTTGGATTATGAGAAAAAGTATCATGTTAATACCAACATATGTTCACACTTTGTCGCTTCCATGTTGGATATCGACATCCCCATGCCATTGGTGTTGAAGATGGTCAAAGAAATTTTCCCCAAGAACTATTTGAATGGTCTTGGCGATGTTGTTGCTAACGCTGCATATGGGGTAGGCTTGCCCATGGCAAGTGACCTTAGGAACTACAATGAAGAAGTGGTCATCTCGTGGTTGTCATTCCTAAGTGGATTTTTCCTTCAGTCACAAAATGAAAATCATCAAAGGGTCACCTGTGCATGCCATTTCCTCTTTCGGATCTATAACGTGGTGGTGTTCTAGGACATTGAGTGGTATACAGACTTCAGGAACTTGGTGTTCCCACCACCGGTGGCCGTTGCTCCTACTGATATCGTTGTTGTTGTTGGTGGTGCACCTACTGATGAAGACATAGTGGAGGCTACAATTGATGCATCTATTTCTATTGCACATGTTGTTGGTTGAAAATTCCTCCTTCCTTGCTTTTTGCTCTTAAAGATACAATACCCATCTCCTAGTTTTTGTACATATGCCTGAAAAAGGCCTACGTATAACATATACGAAAAGGAAACAACATATAGTTACATATTTTTTGAAATATGGCCCTTAAGCCATTTTTCCATGTAAATATAGAAGCGTATATATAATGAAATATAGCTTTATAAAATCCTTGGCTCCTTTTACTCTTGGTATTCTATAATATGATTTTTTGTTCTTTTCAGCATATGTATTTGATTTCTCTTTGCTTGTGCATATTATTTTCTCCATTCACCTTGCTATGAATTGATTTTCTTTTCTCTCTACAATGATGGGTTATTATCGACCCCAAAGCATGAATTAATTTAGAAAGACCAGCCACCAGAACAAAAGGGAAAGAAAAATAAAAAACACTATTAACATACTTACATTAGTAAAAGTGTGCAACTTAATGTAACAATTTAAGATGAATCTAGTTGACCAGAATTCCTAATGCCTCCTATTCCATATTTTCCAATTCAAAGGAATTATACTCTTTGCACTTAATTATTTTAAAGGGACCTTCCTAAAGGTTATCAAATTTATCGTGTTGACCTAGCTTTGTAGCCCTTTCATTGAATTTCAGCAGTAAGTCTCCACACTTTAGGCCTTGATTGGATGTCCTTTTATCAAACCATCGCTTAACCACCTACTAAAAGTTAGTCATGGCTATTAGGGACTTCTCCCTTTTTGCTTGTACTTCCAGTAATTTAGCCAACCAAACCTCCATGGCACCATTTCTCTCTATCTTGAGGGATTTCAGTAATTGGAGCATTGGAATCTCCATGGATAAAAGAAACAGTGCCTCTTTGTCATACACCAACTCATAAGGCGAAGTATTAAGGACTTTCTTAGGAGTTATGCAGTCTGCCCAAAGCACTACTTAGAGGTTTTTATGCCATTCTTTTTGGTGTTCTAAACCAATCCTTTTGAGGAGTCAGACCAAGTTCTTATTTGTTGACTTGGCTAGACCATTCCCCTATGGGTAATAATTTGACGATGCCTTAAAGAATATGTCATTTGCAAGTGTGAAGTGACATACATTTGTGACTAGAAAAGCTCTGGAATTATTGGAAATGATAGTTTTAGAGGGTGGAACATTGTCACCAATCCTTCGAGGAAATCCACTATCTCCACCTCTGTTGTATTTTTAAGCGGTATGACTTTTGTCCACCTTGTGAAGTAATCTGTAGCCATTAGGATCCACCTATTTCCAATGCTAGAAGTAGGATTGATCATTCCAATGAAGTCTAGGCTCCATTGTGTGAATGGCTCATCTACCACTATAGGTTTGAGAGGCATTGTGAAATTCTTTCTTCTCAAAAACTGGCATTCCTTGCAAGCCTTCACCAAGGAGTTTAAGTCATTGAAAAGTGTCAACTAAAATTAACCCATGCACATGATCTTGAGGGCAGTGATTTTAGTGGGGAAGTGTCTGCCCACAACACTACTATGGAAAGTGTCAAGGATTCTCTTTGCTTTCCCTACGGTAACATATCGCAGGAGGATACCATTGAAGTTCCTTTTGAAAAGGACCCCTTCAACTAGCGCATATCTGCAATTCTATAGTCAATAGTATATCCTCTTTTGGGGGGTAAGACCTAGTGGATACTTCCCCATTTGCATAAATCTCACTCTGTCTATTAGCCAGTAGCTTTAGAACTTTGACACATTCATCAAAACAAGTTCTGGTTTCTCTTCTTCAACATCCACTTCTTTGTCATGCACCAGGTATTTGCACATTCCTCTTCCTTGGATGGTTTTGGTGGGTTTGACTTCAATTTCATATTCGAGGATCTTGGTGATCTAATTAGATCTTTTTTCTATGATTTCTTCCTCCATGATGTATTCATGCACATTGGAATGCACAACATAAACTATCACCTTATTGCAGGAGATTAGATGGCAGAACTTTTGAAGTCCCTTTATTATTGCAAATTTTTTCCTTTCAATGAAATTATAATTCATCTCATATTCCTTCAGGCTCCAGGAGTAGAATTCCATTGGATGTTCTCCCTTTCCTTCATTGTCCTTTTGAGTTAAGATAGTAGCTATACTTCACTTGCTATTGAATACATACATTATGAAGTCCTTAGATAAGTTCAGATTAACTAATACTGAAGCTAAGGAAATAGTATCCTTAACTTTCTCAAGGGCTTATCTAGCTTCCTTTGTCCACTTAAATGCTTGATCCATTTTTAACATCAAGGTGATTGGCCTGATTATTCTTGTGAAGTCAGAAATAAATTTACTAACAAAATTTACCTTCCCAAGGAAAGACTAGATACCTTTCTTGTTAACTGAAAGGGGAAGTTCCTTGATGGCTTTCACCCACTCGGGATAAATTGAAACTCCTTCTTTGGATACCACATGTCCCAATAGCTTGCCTTGCGACACTCTGAATACACATTTTTTTGGATTCAAGGAAACCCCAAACACTTGGCATTTTTGAAAACCATTTCTAAGTGATAAAATTTATCATTGTTAGATTTAGAGAACGCAGTAAGATCATCCAAATAGATCAGGATAATCTTATTGATTAATTCGCTAAAAGTGATATCCATTGCTCATTGGAAGGCTGCCCCTATGTTGGATAGGCCAAAAGGCATTTTAGCATACACAAATGTCCCCCACTTTGTAGTGAACATAAATTTGTGTTGATCCCCCTCTTTAACTCGGATCTGATTATAACCTGAGAAGCCATCTAGTAGGGAAAACATTTATGATCCTACCACCATTTGTAGGAGTGAATCCATAAAAGGAAATGGATAATGATCCTTCATGAATGCTTTGTGTAGGTCTCAGAAGTCCACACACAAGCGGATATCTCCATTATTCTTTCGAACCGGGACCAAGTTGGATACCCATGTGCTATGCTTGATTGAAAAGACAATCTATGACTGGATTAGCTTTGTTAGCTCTTGTGCCATTAGTGCTTCAATCTTTGGCTTCATCGGCCTCTTCTTTTGTCAGACTAGTCTTGCACCTTCCACTAGCTTGATTGTGTGCTAGATGATGTTAGGATCATATCCCTTCATATCATCATAGGACCAGGCAACTACTCCTTCATACTTCTTGTAGAAATTGATGAGCCTTTCTTTATCATGATGTGGGACATCCTTCCTGACTTTGAGTTTTCTTGCATCCCTGACCTGTAAGTTTGCATAGTCACTTTTGTCTACCACAAACTTCCTCTTGAAATTTCTTGCATCGTCACAATCGAAAAGGTTTTCGAGAGTGACCAATCCCTTTGGAAGCTTGTTAGATTTGAGTTGAATTATTTTTCCCTCATAGGCCTCAACAACCTTTGGCTAGAGTTGATCAATGAATTGTCCCAACTATTGGATGAACGATCCAATGTGCTCATCACTTTCAAACACTTGCCATCTTTGATCGTTATTAGTAATTTCTAGTCGGACTATCATGTGTATAGAGTACTTGTTGTGAATAAGGTCAGAGGTAGGATTAAATTGGGATCCAACTACTACCATGTGATCCACATCACTATTTTGTTCTTGGGGAATGGTCTGGATGTTGAAGGCTTCAAAACCCTCAACTAGGTCCTAGACCTAGTGCTCATAGGATCTCATGTAGACATTCTTTGTTACATAAATTCCCTAGACTTGGTTGACTGCCAGTTCGGAATCTCTGAACACCATTAGTTGCTTGATGCCCATCTACTCTGCAAGGCTTAAACCTTGTACTAGTCCTGCATATTTAGCTTCATTATTCGAGCAAGA
>VDFB02000003.1:187392258-187437226 GCA_007258455.2 Sequoia sempervirens | reverse complement strand
TCAAACTTATGCAAAGCTTTATGAATAGAAACATTGTGTATGAAAAAGTGAAAAGCACTTTTATACATAGTATGCAAAATTCAATTAATGTGAGCATTTTTCAGATCTAATGATGCTTGAAATGGTTTAAAAAATGACTACCCTAAATTGATGTTTTTGACCTAGATGCATAAAATAGATGCTACTGTTCAACTTTCTAGACTTATGGTATATGTTACCAGGAGGCTTAGGAAGCACAAAAATGATGTTCTTAGTGCTATTAAAAGTAGTTTAAAATCTGGAATGGGATTGATTCACCCAAGGCGGCGAATGAGTCCCAATTAGGGTTTTTTTTCAAAATTTTCAATTGATTTTGATGTTTTTAATGTTGGATGACCTGAAGATTAAATGAAAAAGTAGATTTTATATGATTTTCAATGATTTGAGATGCAAAAATGCAAGCTATATGAACTTTCGCTAATACAAAATTAGAAACCCTATAATGTCAATTAACTAATGCAAACCCTAATGCAAGGTCAATGCAATCTAGATCTAAGATGGTGATGGACTCCAAATCAGTAAAGAAGGTATTCTAAATGTAGGTTCACCAAAATGATTAGTGGAAAAATAGATGCTTTATGGTTCTGGATATAGAACATCACTTTTCTCCAACTAACATTCAAGGATTCCCTAGAGACCTCAACCCAAAGATGAATGAAGGAAGAGATCTGGAAATAGGGTATCGTAGGATATGTTTAGAGATTAATTGAGGATAAATGAGGGATTCATCACCAAATTTAAACTTGGAAAAGACAATGAAATTCAAGATGTAACACTAAACCCTAGTTTGATGCAATGACCTACAAAATGACCTAGAAAGTGTGTAAAACAAACATAAAGCTACAAAACAGGATGTGTGAACCTGGAAACTTGTTGGGACTTCAATGGAGACTAGAAATTCTACAAATCTTGAAATTTTGGCCTATTCAGACTCATTCACCATTTTGGGAGAATTAGTCCCAATTCTAGATATTTATACAGGAGCAGGTTTTAGGAAAATGGGTATCCAAATCTACAAAGATCTCCAAAACAACACCTATAGTGGGACGCGTTCACCACTTGCGACGAATGAGTCTAGTTTATATTTTCTAGAAATTCAAAGTCTAAATCTACTCTTCTCAATCTACTCAATCTGTTCCTCCAGGTTCCCAAAGCCAAAACTTTGATTTTGAGGTTGTAGATGACCTTTTAGTGAAGATTATGACCTTGCAAATGAGGAGACAACTCCAACAAGCTTGTAACCTAATATTCAATGATCTTCAATTCTTCAAAGCACCTAGATCAACAAGTACATAAAGAAAAATAAATAAAAAGTGTTGATTGTTAGGGAATAGGGTTTTGCCTTGGTCAAACCCCGTTTAGGTAATTAAACCAAATGATGAAACAATGAAACAAGGACAAGAAACATGGGCATAGAATATGAAACATGTAAAATGATACCTTGAATGATGTCTTACAAACCTACAAATCAACATGAAATGTCCATGAATGATGTAGATCTTGATCTTTGATAATAGAAGTAGAACAATGTTTGATCTTGGATCTTCAATGCTATATCACAACACTAGCTCACTAACATGCTTGATGCTTGATATGCTTGACATGATGATGAATCTTGAATTGCTGCAACAATTGATGAAGAATTTTCTCTTGAATGTCTTAGAAATTATCTTGAATGCTATCTTGATGCCCTTGTAAAGACTTGGAATGTGCAACTCTTTCTTGCTTGACTTGATAACATGAATCACGCATATGTTTCTTATGTGTAATGAGGATTTGAAAGCTTGGTTATAGAAGGAATGCACTCAAATGACCATTAATTTGATCCCCAAGGATGACATGGAAGAAATTTGAATTAAAAACCCACTTTTCCCACTCAGAACCTTAAAAATAGGCCAAATGGGACTCATTCGCCTAGGGTGGTGAATGGGTCCTATAGAAGCTATTTTTAGTCCTAAAGTGTAGGGGAGTCAAGGAATTAAGCTTATATGTTGATCTTGTCGGGTTTTTTATTGAAATATTCCTTGGGATGCATAATATAGGGTCATAAGGGCCTATTAATGATGATATAAACATCATAAATGCAATAGGGCCCAAAATCCAATGTGAAAGTGTAAATAAATACACTTTACAACACTAAATTAAGGAAAAATTGGGTCTATTTAGCTTAGAAAGGCCCTAAATCCCATGTGAATGTGTAAAACACATTACAACACTAGATTAGGTCTACTATAGTTACAAGCCTCCAAAATTTAATGTGAAGATGTAAATAAATACATTTTACAACATTAAATTAAGGCAGAGTAAAGTTAATTTAGCTTTAAAATGGCCCAAGACCCAATGTGGATGTGTAAAACACCTCATAACACTAGACCAAGGTGACATCAATTCCAATTTATCATTAATTATTCCCATATCAAGTGTGAAAATGTAAAGGGATACATTTTTTTACAATATACATTGACAAATCAACTTGTGGACCACTTCAAATCATGAAATTTGAACTAAGATACTGCACAAGGGTGATCCCACAAAGCTGGTTCACAATTTTTGGGAGATTCTAATTTCTGCTAAAATCACATATTTCTAGAAAATATAATGATTCAAGCCTTTAAAAGTTTCATTTAAAGCATTCCAATTGAAGATGGTTTGATCAAACTACCTCTGATCGAACTCCCTTGGATAGAACTTTGCTAGTTTTAAACCATACCTATAACGAAGTCTCCTTTACACAAATCAAAATGCTAATAAAAAATCACTTTTGATTTACCCTTTGGGGGATCAAATGAATTTATTTAAAAAAAAAATTTAAGTATGTAGTCCTTATTATAAGCTTCCCAAAAAGTATAATTTTAAATAAATTTAATTTTATTATTCTATTTATTTTTTATTTCTTGTCAATGTAGGTTTTTCACTGAAAATCAAGCTCTTTGTTCTTCACATGGGAAAATAGAATATTATCAAAAAAAAATTGAAAAATATGAGTGCACCAAATATTAAAGTCCTTGATCCAACAAAAAAAATGAATTTTGATATATACAAAAAAAGGTACATGTTATACGGTCGACCTATGTCTGAATTGTAATTGGTTTGACTTCAAAACTTGATTAAGGAAAAAATATTCAAGAAAACACTATCTAACCAAGTGGAAGCACTAGATACCAGAGTTACAAATATAAATTCAAAAGAATTAGAATTTTATCCTTCATGGAAAAAAATTTATGCATTATATGGTGAGCATCACTCCTTAAAAATGTTGTTTTCTAAAAAAAACTAGATTTTGAGGGAGATGGAAAAAGAGGTGCAATATGATTCCAAAAAAATTGAAAAAAATATATTTAGAATCTATAGAAAAAATGTCACGAAACTCTAGTTCATATCATCTTCAAATTCCTCACATTTTAGCCGCTATAGGTGCTCGAAAGTGAAGTTTTAGTTAGAAAAAATTATTTCAGTGCCCAGTTTGGCCAAAAATTGTAAACCACTATTGTGGGATCACCCACAAACACTTAGAGCACATTCACCAAGTTGTAGGAAAAAAGACATCAATATAGAGATATGTGAAGCATTTTTTGGACTAGTCTAGACAACCAACAACAATGCCAACTTTTTGCAAATCATCCTTGCCAACACTGGTGACTCGAAAAGATAAGAGTACAACATTCCACTAAAAACTAACTTGGAATCCCAAACCATAAGATCAACAGCAGAGGAATGTGGAGAATTTATCCCAAGAAGTCTTCAAAGCCACTTCTTGAAACAAGAACTTTCATCAACTTGTGGAAGCCTGAACTTTCTTTCAATAGTACATGCTTCATCAACAACAACAAGAGAGAGAATACAACATACATTAACTTCAACAATGAAATAGGCATGACATCCAATCATGAACTTCAATAAAATAATAGGCATGTCATCCAATCATGAACTTTAGCAACTCTACCATATGAGAATAACAACCACAAACAATTCACCAAGTATATCAAACAGTGTTAACATCAATGACAACAACTATATTTCCAACAAATCCCTTTGTGCTAGAGACCATTTCTTAGTGCCTATAGTACTATAAATAACACTTTTAAAGCACTCAATTATTATTATTATTATTATTATTTTATTTTTTTCCATACAGACTATGCATGGATGGTTATACGACCCTTTTGCTAATTTCTTTTTTCCTCAAAAAGCACTTGAGGTATAATATAGGTAAGTTTTATATCAATCTTTTTTTAGCCTCTAAACTCAATGACAAGGTTCTAAAAATGCCCCATTTGAAATCTAACTTCTTAAACCTCTCTAAAACCCTTGTTTTACAATTGGGTGCTCTAATCTCTGATTTTGATGAAATAAAAGCCAATATTGACTTTCTCAACCCTTTTAGATGCTACAAAATAGTATTTTAGGATTATAAATTTTTTGCAACCACCTAACTTTCACAAGAATGCTTATATGTAAAATAGAGTTTTCAAACGCTTTATTTTCTTAGATAAATAGTTTTAACTCTCCATATCATTCAAGGATGCAAGAGAAAATAATAATGGGTTTTTAAGAAAAATATTGGCTATCTACTAGTATCAAATCTCTCAAAAAAATAGGCCAATTTAAAATGAACTGGATGCTAGACAATAAGGCTCTGATGTTGTGTTAGATTCTGCGAGAAGTGAGAATCATAGCCAAGATCTAATGTTAGATATAGACGAAACACACTACAATTGATAGATGATCCAAGATCAAAATAGTAGAAAGGAAAGAATCCTAAAAAGTGAGAACTCAAGTGGAAAACTACATGATGAATTATAGAATGCTCACATTAATCTCTCTCAGTAATAGAGAAGAGAAGTGAGTGTTGTATATATGACACAAATAGCGGCATATACATCCAAGAGGTGTAAAAACTCAAATTGCCAAATATAGAAAATAATTTTTCCTACTTGCTAAATTCCAAATCACATAGTTACACCTACTAAGATGAAGGAAAACTAATGGTTATGAGAGGTGACATTTGATTCCAAAACAGGGTGTGAAACTCAACTACCCATGTGTGAGAGAGAGTGACATGCAATTGATGGATTATGCCATGTGTTTTAATAATAACCAAGTATAAATAACCTAAGCAAGATGTGTAGGAAAAAAAAATGTCCCCTAACATTAGGAAAATATAAAAAACTACACTAACATTAAGTGTCATAACAAATCCTATTTTCTCCACCTAGGATATTAGCTAGTAACCTTTTTTTTCAAAAGATGGTTAGATGCTTTGTGTAATATATATCAATATATGATAATGTAATAATATTAGAACATTACTTTCCATATCAAGAAAATGATAAATATTTTGTTGATTTCATGGTTACCATTAATATCATAGAATAAATTAATCAGTAATCTCTTCTTTGGTTGGAAATTTACACTTTCTTCAAACCATATTTGATCCAAAATAAGAATTTGGAGGATAATACTTGGTGAGAAAACTTGCAATATTGTGAAGGAATTACACAAGAAAAATATAGTGAACAACAAACTCATAATAGAGATGTATGTTGCTAGCAAAAACTACTTCATTCTCTTTCCATTCAAATGTTTATACAATTGCATGAAATATCAATGGTCACCATATCTCTTAAGATTTGAAATGACTTGTTAGATGTGGACAAATAACTATCAAAACTAGAAAAAAAATGCAAAAAATCATATTGAATTTGACACCCCAACTTGGTGAGGTCATAAGTCCTAGCCCATTGGGTGGTATTTGAACTTCTTTATATTGTTGGAAATGTACATCCACGATAACTAGTTTGATTTTTTTGGAATGGATCCTATGAAAACCATTCCAAGAAACCAATGAAAGTCCCCAAGCCAAATTTTTCTTTGAAGGGCACTAAAAATGTTTTACTGAAACATAGAAAATATTATATTTTTGATATTTTCCATCATCATCTTTGAAAATTCCACCCAAGTGATTTTGGGTTCACATGAAATAAATATCACTATGAATTGTAGGATATATATTTTAAAATGTAGAGGAATTCATCTAATGCAAAACAAGCAAGTAGTAGTACTTACCAAATAAATTCTATCACACAATACCTTTTAGAATATATGTGTATATGAAGATGAATTCACT
Source organism: Sequoia sempervirens (assembly GCA_007258455.2). Lineage (NCBI taxonomy): Eukaryota > Viridiplantae > Streptophyta > Pinopsida > Cupressales > Cupressaceae > Sequoia > Sequoia sempervirens. The sequence continues at coordinate 187,431,060 of VDFB02000003.1, read as the reverse complement.
TGGACTTCGTACATGAGAAAAAAAGTCTAGTGAAGATCATAAAATAACATAACAAAAAAGTGTTTAAAACCTAATAGCAAAGTCGCCCAACTAAATAAAATGTTATTGGATGGTGCATTATTACCTCTGTAAATAAAATGTATTAAACAAGTAATGCTATTCCTACCTAACACTATCTTACACTCTTTTAACTACTATGAAAATGGTGATGGGTTCAAATAATTAAACTAATCATAACTGATGTAAGCCTATATTTTATTTTCACGTTATAAAATAAAGGTATAAGAATCAAAAATTCCTTTATTCTTGTTCTTCAAGTTTCTTTTGATTAGTTTATCTAGATAATTATTTGAACCCATCATGTTTTCTTTGTAATTATTTTACCTTATTTGCACCGCCGCCATTATAGTTCAAGATATTCCTGGTAAACAAAAATAATTAAATATTTCTAAGTATAGTTGTGAGATATGGTATTCAATGTAGCTTCAAAATTTAGGAGATTGAGCTTTGTGTCATTAAGTTAAAAAATATAGGGTAAATCCTCTTTTATTTAAGGATATGATCTAATTTTTTAATCATATTGGTTCAAAATTTTCATTGTTTCAATTTTGATATGTTTATCTCAACAAAGCATAATAAATATGTAAATATGTAACAAGTATAAAAATGGAAAGTAACAAAATAAAATGATAAAATCAAAAGTTGTGCAATCAAGGATGGATAAAAAAGAATATGATGGTGTGGGAAAATTGGTGGGACACAAAGGCAAAGGTAAATGTATACATATAAACTATATGAAAAATATTTGAATAAACATAAGACAATATGTGTGTGAAGTAAGAAAATATAAAACAAAATTCACTCCAAGTGAGGGATGGCACTCTAATTAACAAATATAGAAGGTGAAATGAATATAAAAATCACAACAAACAAGGCACAATAAAAAATACCAAAGTGTAAAGGAAAATAAGGGAAGTCGAAAGGTAAAAATTGAGATCTAAGCTATATGAATATGTGCTAAAATGGGAAGCATAAATCATTGAACAAAATTTTTAGGTGTGACCTTAACCTTTAAATTTTTATGCTTATGCATATCAAGTAACTCATCATAGTACTAACAAAAGTGATCAAATATATTTTAATATTCCTTTTTTTTTCTTCAAGTTGCTTACCTTTCCAAAATTACATGTGTTTCTTCTTGTTTTTTTGTGTTAGACAAAACGTAATATTCTAAGGCACTTCACTTCTTACCTATTCTTATTTCTTAACTTGTGATTGTGTTATAAAGATAGAAAATGGACACATCACAAATTTTTTCTTCAATTTCCACAATATTTTGTGTATGAAATTTGGATATTTTTGTTAATTCAACTTCTTTCTTTTTCTCTAGTTTGATGTGTTCTTTCTTTGTATCATATTTTTTATATTTAGGTACACTAGTCTAAACTTTAGGATCTTTTTGTTTTATTTGTTTATCATTTTATGATTATTGTTCTTGAAACATATCTTGAAATGCATTATAAATGTATTTTAATCGTTGTGTGGAGTCTTTTTGAGTTGGAACATATGTGTCTAAGGTAAAGTGACTTAGCTCCATAATTGGTTTAGATCCCTCTTCAAAAATTTCTCTTATTTTATGAGTAAATTTGATGTATATATGTACCAATAAACAATCACATTTAAATATTACATCCATCGGAATCCAAGTAATATATATATGTTAGATGCATAGGAAAACTAAGAGGGGGGTGAATCACTTATATACTTTTAAACATCAAAAACCTTCATTAACATTCAAATCTGCATTAGCCCTTAAACCCTTATCCACCAATAAACCATTAACATGCATTAATAGAATGTAAATATGCAAAAAAAATAATGCAAGTACATCCAAACACATAAGAGCACCAGATTTACATGGAAAACCCAAGAAGGGAAAGACCACGGTGAGGATTAGCTCACTAATATATGAATTACAACACTGAATACAATAAGGCTCACTACCCAGAAAGATAAAGAAAGGCTCACTGATGGTGGCTCACTACCAAAAGACTCACTGTCCAAAAGAAAGAATAATAGAAGAAGGGGTCCAACTCACTACCAATTTGAACTACTAACAATGCATCTCTTATATATCAAGGGTACAGTTCCAATGAAGCACAAACAACTCATCAAATGGACTAAAATGTAGAAACCCTCTGCTCACTACATTAGGAACTCATAGGCATTAAGCCTAATGCTCAAATCATTATACTTGATCACATTTGCATCTTTCACATCACACACTCTGCTCTCAATCAGTACAACATCTCTCCTTGGATTTATTCCCTCCATGACCTAAAACAGTCTCAATTAGGTCATCCTTAAGGAAACATATAACCTCAATTGTGCAACACCAAATAGGTTGACATCAAACACTTCCACAATATAAAGAATTGAAGCCAAACCATGCCACTACTTAAGTGGGACCCAAATCTACATCAGCACGCTTCTCAACACTTCCTCAAACAACACTTATCCTTTGCAATTAGTGAACTTAGCATGCCATGTCGACCAAACCTATACTAACACTAACAAGTGACACCAAACACACCTCTCAAGGTCTAGAAACATATTTTTGGACCACACAACAACACTCCAAAACATTCATACAACATCTTAAAATATTCCAGCATCATCAAAATATTTTGTATAGCTACTACAACCACTTGAAACTCAAGAACACCTTCATTTTGTGCAACCACGCACTAGCACAAACATCCAACACACCAAACTTGTAGAGCACCACAACACAGGAAGGTAGATACAAAAATGATAAGAATGTTCCTAAATACTCAACATTAGAAACTCCACTATAAAGAAATACAAAGCAATCTCATTTCACCCTAACATCCTATTTCACCAGGAAGACATATTGTCAACCACATTTTCCACTACACTATGATCTAGAACCTAAAACAATGGATATGACACCTTTGAACACCTTTTATGATCACATCCAAACCGCATGAGCATATCTTCAAGAATGAAGAAATGTGGAGCAAAACACTGAACACCACTTTGTCACAATGAACTCGATCTTTTATTCATTTTTTTCAAAAGCACTTATAAACCAAGTAAACTAACTTCATTAGAAACATTACTAACATATTTTAAACACATCAAAAGCTTATGCAACATACAACACTTTCCAACTACAAAAATATCCCCAAACACAAGTTAGACCAATAGCCTTTGCAACTATATTGAAGTAAGATATCAATGACAACACTAGTACAATGTGTTGACATCAATACCAACAACTCCAAGCTTCCAAAAATTCACTAGGGGTTGATATCATCAACACTAACAACATTCCAAAAATATCTTCATACAATGGATTGACATCAATGACAACACCCAAGCAACTCACAAACAACTCAATCTTCCAACATTTCAAACTTCCAACAATCCCCCTTTGTCATTGATGGCAACACAGGTCTACTTTTTGAAAAAAACCATCAACAACAAAAGCAACCAACAACTTTAATACAATAAGAAGTACTCCCCCTAATAGGGACACCACTTCTCCTATAGCACCAAAAACACCTACATTCTAGAGATCACTCTCTTCCTTTTCTCCTCAAACAGTGGTTTTCTTATACTTTCTCCCCCTATGGTCTTCAGACCATGTCCACTTCTGCATATGGTTTTTCAACCACTTCAACTTTTTCTCCAACTTTAACATCAATGGAAAAGGGCCATAGACTCATCCAACTCTTTTTCCTACATTGAAATATTTTTCTCTCTCCCTTTAACAACGTACAAAGGACAACACCTGCTTTCTCTTTTATGTATTGGATTCTCCAACCAATAACCACTACTACCTACTCCCCCTAACAGGTAGCCTTTAGCATCAATCCAAGATCAAGAATGTATCTTGAAATGCTTCCCAAATAGATGCACACACTTATTCATCTAGTTAAAAGGAGGGGCAATAACTCCTAACTTCTCCTAGAGATACTCAAAAGTATCTTTTGAAAGATCCTTTGTGAAAATATCAACAATTTGATCCTTAGTAGGTACATACTCTAGCTTCACCTCATTCTCTGCAACTTTCTCTCTCAAGAAGTGATATAGGATTGTGATATGTTTTGTTCTTGAATGCATTACTAGATTATTTGAAATATTGAGTGCACTTGTATTGTTGCACATGATAGGAATAGGTTCATATTATGAAACTCTGATATCCTTTAATGTTTTCTTCATCCACAACACCTATACATATAGCATGATGTTGCTGAAATATATTTCACTTTTGTAGTAGATAATGATACTAAATCCTATTTCTTACTTAGCCATGAGACCAATCTGCTTCCAAGAAATAAATCACCACCACTTGTACTTTTCTTGTCATCTACACCCAATCTGCATCTGTATATGCACTCAAAGAGAATTTAGTATCCTTAGGATACCATAAACCATAATCCAAAGTGCCCTTCAAATATTTGAATATCCTCTTCACTACTCCAACATGAGATTCTCTAGGATCTTCTTGAAATCTATCCATAAGACAAACCAAATGCATGATATCTGGTCTAGTAGTTGTAAGGTATAATATTCCACTTATCATTGATCTATACTTGCTCTGATCTATCTGAAGAGATTCACCATTCTTTCTCAACTTACAACCAGTAACCATAGGAGTACATACCGGTTTAGAGTCATCCATTCCAAAATTCTTCAACACTTCCTTAACATACTTTGATTGTGATATGAATATACCTTTCTTTAATTGATTGATCTGCAAACTAAGGAAGAAATTCATCTCCCACACATTGACATCTCAAATTCTTTCTATGTTTTCTCTAAAAATATTTTGCACATACCTTCATTTCCTCTAAAGATTATATCACCAACATATACCATCACAATTAAGATTTGTTCTCCTTCAACTTTGAAATATAGATTTCTATTTGCAGTACCTTTTTTGAATCCTTACTGCAATAAGTACTTATCTAACCTTGCATACCAAGCTCTGGGAGCTTGCTTCAATCCATAGAATGATTTCTTCAATCTGCAGACCATATTTGCATCTTCTAACAACTAAAAACCTTCTAGCTGTTCAATGTATACCTCTTCTTCCAATTCACCATTCAAGAATGCATAATTCACATCCATCTAATATACTTTGAAATTTTTATGTGTTGCAAAAGCTAAAAACATCCTAATAGCTTCCATTCTAGCAACTGGAGCAAAAGTTTCCTCAAAATCTATACCTTCAATCTATGAGTAACCCTTACACATAAGTCTAGCCTTGTTCCTAATAACTTTTCCATCTTCATTAAGCTTGTTCTGAAATACCCACTTAGTACCAATCACATTCTTGTTTGTTGATCTTGGAACCAATTCCCAAGTCAGATTCTTCTCTATTTGTTCTAACTCTTCATTGCTTTTATCTAATTCTCATATTTGCATGCCTCAATCACTATTTTTGGTTCCACCTCAAAAAGTAAACAAAAATTTACTTGTTCTTCTATCATAGTAACTTTTGTTCTTGTTAGAACACCTTTTTGTTATCTCTAATGATGTAATCTTCTGAATGATTTTCTTGCACATTCTTAGGATTCTTTTCCCTAGCTTCTTCCTCTTTAACTATCAACTCTTTTCCTTTGTCTCCAACCTTTTCTTCTTCTTTGCAAGGGGATTCAACAAATTCATATCCTTCTATTAGTATTGAAATTTTACGTGGTTCCTCATCCACTTTGACACTTGCACTCTCAACAATATTCTTCAATATTTTTTTGTAACACTAGTAGGCCTTGCTTCTTGTAGAGTATCTAAGGAATATTCCTTCATCAGATCTTGCATCAAACTTTCTTAATTTTTCTTCATATCGTTTGACCTAACACTTGCTTCCAAAAACTCTAAAATACTTCACAATAGGGGGTTTACCATACCATAACTCATAGAGAGTCTTTGAATTGTTCATTCTTACTTGACCTTTGTTAAGAATGTAGACAACAATATGAATTTCTTCTCTCCAATAGGCATCTAAAAGATTAGCTTCCTTCGTCATTATTCTAGCTACTTCTTGAACTATTTTTTTTCCTTTCCACAACTCCATTTTGTTGGGGAGTTCTATGCGTTGATAAATGCTTTCTTATTCCATGATGTTCACAAAAAATATTAAACTTATTTGAATTAAACTCACCACCTCTATTAGACATCAAACATTTTATTTTGAGATTCATTTAATTCTCAACCATAGCCTCGAATTCTTTAAACTTGTCTAGAGCTTTTGATTTTTCTTTGAGAAATGTAACCCAAGCCATTCTAGAATAATCATAATTTAATAACTTGCAATACCTGACACCACATGAACTTCTAATTCTGGTAGGTCCACATAGATTTGTATGCACTAACTCCAAGGGACCCATGGTAGAATATTCCTTTGTCTTGAATCTTGTCATTTTTTGCTTTCTAATTTGGCATTCTTTACAGATTGCATTGATAGGCTTTGTAATATTTAGTAAATATATCACAACATTAGTAGAACTTATCCTTACTAGGATATCAAAATTAATGTGACCCATTCTTCTATGTCATATCCAACTTTCATTAGTTTGAGACATAAATCACTTTGTACCACTACCTTTGAGTTTATAGACATTTCCTCCTATCCTTGTTCCAACAACAACCAAAATATCAAAGCTTCCTTTTCTAATTTCATAACCACCATTATGAAATACAAGAATATATCCTTTACTACACATTTTTCCTACACTTAGAAGATTATATCAAAGACCCTTGACATAAAGAGCATCATCTGTATTATGCTTTCCATCAAAACTAATTGAACCTTTTCCATACCTATCTTAGAAGATATATCATCACCAAACTTTAAAAGACCACCATCATAATTTTCAAGCTTAACAAACTTACTCATATCACCTATCATATGATTTGAGCATCCACTGTCAATGATCTAGTAATTCTTCTCCTCTCTAGCATGAAAAGTAGTCAACATAGTTCCTTCAATGTTATGACCTATTTTTGAAGCACTTTCCTCCACACATATTTCAAGATTAGTAGAATTAGTTCCAATATTTAAATCCATGAACAAGCATTCATCACTTCATTTGAATAATTTGATTCTTCATCATCAGATTCATCATTGTCCTTTTCCACATAATAAATCTTCTTGAAAACTTTACCTTTATGCTCCTTTTGTTTGTCATTAGTAACTTTCATTGGACATGTAGATACATAATGACCTATCTTTCCATAATGGAAACATTTTAAAGTTAGCTTACCTCTGTTTTTTCCATACCCTTTTTCAATCCCCTCATAAATTTTAGTTTCACCTCATCAAGTCATCTGGATGTAATCCATCATTCTTTTCCACTTTGTAGACTTTAAAAGTAGTTTCCTTATTTATAGTATCTTGACCAAACTCTCTCATTTCAAAAGAAGTTAAAATGCCAAACATCTGATCTTTAGGATAATTATCCAAATTTTATTCTTCATCAATCGAAGAAAATTTATGACTATGAGCTTTGGGTAGAGTTCTTAATACCTTTTTCACAACTTCGTTTTACTCTAGCTTTCCACCAAGACCATTGATGGCATTGACAACTTCATCAACTCTGAGCATGTAGGAAGTAATATCTTCATCTTCAAACATCCTTAGGGTTTCAAATTTGGCTTTTTAGTTCTACATATTTTCTTGTTTGACCTTATCATCTCCTTCATAGATACTTTCAAGCTTCTTCCATATTTCTTTAGCAAACTTGTAGCTCATAACCTTCACAAGTTTTGAATTAGAAAGACCACTCATGATATTATTCCTTGCTTTTCCATTGTTCTCATATGCCTTGATATCATCATCAGATGATGGTCCATTTGCAAGCATAGTATAACCTCTTTCAATAAACTATCAAACACCAAATCCAAGAGAAACCAAAAATGATTCCATCCTATCCTTCCAATAGGTAAAATTTGTTCCATCAAACAAAGGAGCTTTAACACCTTTTTTTTGCACCATCTAGATATACTTCAAGTGGTTAAGCTTCTTCTTGGGAACCACAACTCTAATACCAATTGTTAGATGCACAGGACAACTGAGAGGGGGGTAAATCAGTTGTATACTTTAAAAAATAAAAAACCCTCATTAACATTTAGATTTGCATTAGCCTTTAAACCTTTATCCACCAATAAACCATTGGCATGCATTAATAGAATGTAAATATGTAAAATAGCAATGCAAACACATACAAACACATAAGAGCACCAAATTTACATGGAAAACCCAAGAAGGTAAAAACCACAGTGAGAATTAGCTCACTAATTATGAATTACAACACTGAATACAATAAGGCTCATTTCCCAGAAAGATAAAGAAAGGATCACTACCGATGGCTCACTACCAAAGGACTCACTATCCAAAAGAAGAAGAATAGAAGAAGTGGTGGCTCATTACCAATTTGAATTGCTAACAATGCATGTCTTATATGTCAAAGGTATAGTTCCACTGAAGCACAGACAACTCATCAAATAGACTAAAATGTAGACACCCTCTACTCACTACATTAGGAAGTCATAGGCATTAAGGCTCACAATCAGATCATTATAGTTGATCACAGTCACATCTTTCACATCACACACTTTTCTCCCAATCAACACAACATCTCTCCTTGTATTTATACCCTCCATGACCTATAACAATCTCAATTAGGCCAACTTAAGGAAATGTATACACCTCAATCGTGAAACACCAAATAGGTTGGCACCAAACACTTCCATAGTATAAATAAGTGAAGTAAAACCACACCACTACTTAATTGGGACACAAATCTACACCAAAACACTTCTCAACACTTCCTTAAACAAAAATTAGCGTTAGCATGCTAGGTTAGCCAAACCTGTACTAACACTAACAAGCAACACCTGTAATCAAGGGAAAATCCTAAAATTATTATTAAGTGGGGTTAGCACAATAACATTAAAATTCCTATGAAGTAACAAAGTACAAAGGAAGTAATATGAAGACAAAAGGGATGAAGTTACCCTAAGTCTCCACCTTCCATGATTAACCTTTGTTACACCTCCTAGCTTGCAGATAAATAAAAATGCCCTCAGATTTATGTGAGCAAGTATGACTAAAGACTAAGCCCTATGCAAGTGTTGAAGGATTTGCAGAAAATAAAATAACCCTACAATGGACTAAAATGCCTATGACTGTAAGTGACTATGACTGTAAAAATTAATAGCCTAAGTTAAGACCTGAACATGAAAGAGACCAAGAGAGCAAGAAGTCAAGGGAGCTGAGGGAGGCAAATGAGAACAAAATTGCCCTTTTATAAAAACTGCAATTTTGAATGTGTGGCCAGGATGAAAAGATGACAAGAACCCTAAGATCAATGCTTAAGATTGAATGTTGCTGTAAGAATTAGGGTTATGTCAAAATTAGGGCAAATGATAAGGATGAAGGGCCAAGATTGAATTATAAGATAATTCAATCAAGGGTCGAAATTAAATGAGAAGTCAAAAGTCAAGAATTAAATTGGAAGATAAGGCTGGCACGGACAAAGAGGTTGCTGGAGAAGTTAAATAATAAAATTTATTTACTCTAGCTGACCAGTAAATAATTAAATAATAAAGATATTATTTAATTATGGAGGAATGTGACAAAAAGAATTATTTTGAATTTAAATAATGATTTAATTCAAAACTCAAGAGAATTGGCTAAATTAAATAAATCAAATTTATTTAATTTTAATGAGAGAAACAGCTAATGAATAATTAAATAATTAAATTAAAATTATTTAATTATAGTGGAAAGTGGACAATTAAATAAATAAGAATTTATTTAATTTTTAGAAGAGGGGGACTTAATTAGTGATGTAATTAAATAAATAAGATTTATTTAATTAATCAAGAAGACATAAAATGATAAAGGGAAATTAAATAACTTATGAATTTTATTTAATCAAAGGAAGACTTAGATAATTAATGACGTATTAGATAAATAAATAATATTTATTTATTTAATAATCAAGGAGGAACAAATGACATGAATTAATTAAATAATTATGAATTATTTAATCAATAGTCGAATGTGGACCAAGGACATAATTAGATAACCTAATTATGCTAGGACGAAGGTGGTAAAAATGAAGCTTGCAGGCCTAGGTCATTTTTAGGTGTCTACATTTTTCCCCTCTTTGTCATAATGTCGCTTGTCGTATTGTGACAAAGAAAATACGTCAAGAATATGCCCCAGCGAAGGTACGGAATATTCCTGCCCCCTCGGGAAATTTTCAAATTGTGGGTCGGCGCCAGAAAAATTTGCAAAAGGTCCCGATAAATCAATTTGATGGCTAGAAAAACAACGGCGCAGTCGGTTTCAGATTCTGACATGTTTAAAGCAACTTACGGGGAGGTCAAAGGTGCGGAAATGAGCCTCCAGTACTGACTGTGGTTAAAAAAAATGTCATTTTCACCCTATACATAGGTGGTCAAAGGGGTAAAAGTCAATTCACTTTTACTATTCACCTTGTAAATCCTGAGAGCTCAGAGCGAAAGACGCAGCAGCTACGATGGTTATTCCAGTGACAGAGCACCGCAGAGAGATCGTGAGGACCTTCAGACAGCCAGAGGGCTTAGGACCAGCGGTATGTACCCTAAACGTGCTTTGTCATTTTCTCAATTTACGTGTTTTTTAATGCTTTCTAGGGTAGTGAACGAATGCGCCGCGACGCATATGCGTTCGCGTAAGCCGCAACTGACATCGCGTTCGCCGCATTTGATGCGTCGTGACGCAACTGCACCGAACAACAAACCGCGCCGGCGGTTTGCGCCGCATTCGATATTTGGTGCGACGCAAGTGCTTAATCGAATCGCATTTGACATCTCAAATGCCGCAATCGCAATGTCGAGACGCAACTGACTGTTTGAATGACGCAAATGAAATTCCATGCCGCATTCACAATGTGGCGACGCAAATGCCTAAATTCGCGACGCAAGTGTAATACAGCGACGCAGTTGACTTGGTACAACGCATTTGATTTTTCGAACGACGCAGTTGTGTTTTTGAGACGCAATTGCAGTTTTGCGACGCATTTGCCTTCTTTTTTTTTTTTTCTTTTTTTGTACTTTAACTTGTTTTGATGTTTTCATGCCCTAAGTTATTTTCCATGACGGTCACAGTTGTTCAAAAAGGTGCTAATGCAGTGTTTGTCTTTTTGCAGAGGCAGCTTGCCCCTATTTACACGAGGGACAGCAGACCGAGGACCTTTCGGTTTGGCGATCAGCTAGGCCCACGAGAGCGGCGACGACTGATGAGACTCGGCTTATTCCATGCTGCATTCATGCCCGCCATTCGGGCGAACAGGGGTTTGCTGACGGCGCTATGCAAGAGATGGCATTCGGAGACCTGTTCCTTTCACCTGCCGACAGGTGAGGCTACGATTACTTTGGAGGACGTCTACCACATTCTCCGGATTCCGATTCGAGGGGAGCGGATCGTTTAGGATCCCCGCCATGGCGAGCAGACCTTCCGGGCGTACTACCAGGATCAGGGTGCCGGACTTGGCATTGAGGGTTACGAGATCCATTGGGATTTCCTGGCGGAGCATTACAGTCGCTTTGATGCATTTCTGGCGACTCTGATTGGTGGGATTTTGGTACCTGACCGACGAGGACACGGATTTCCGATTAGTTGGGGGGATGTCATGGTCGGCATGCGGCAAGACAGGACAATTTACGCATGGGGTCCCTGTTTGCTGGGGACGCTTTATCATCAGCTGCATGACGTTGTGTACAAGAGAGGAGAGAGTATCTCCTGTGGGACCACATTGATGATGATCTGGGCATGGGAGCATATTGCCATATTCCGCCCTCCTATCGACAGACCACAGCTGGCCGAGGGGATGCCTTATTCGTACTACTATGCCGGCGCATTATAGCAGACTCATATAGGTGAGACAGGGTGGTGGCGACATCGGATTGACACCATGGTGACTTTCATCTGGAGACCCTACAGGGACTGTGAGGCATGGGATGATGAGGATGATCATCTCAGTTTTTGCAGGCAGTATCGATACCTCATTGGCCGGACAGTACAGACATCGCTGATTATTGAGATGTATCTGCCACAGCGTGTACTGAGACAGTTCGGGGAGCAGCAGGATGTACCGATGGGGACAGCAGAGTATGCCCGATCGTCGAGAGAGCATGCATGGGGGCCGGCCATCCCAGTGGCCTTCGCGACGCAGCAGATTGACGGGCTAGTAGCCCAGGCTTGGGGTTGGAGAGGTGGAGCGGAAGATCCAGGTACCACGCTAGCCTATGAGCTCTGGTGGCAGGCACGCCAACCCGTGCCATTGACAGATCCTGACGGGCCAGTGCCAGTTGACAGGCGGTCAGTGATTCCACGAGTGTCGCGGGCTAGACGAGGGGGCAGAGGCAGAGATGGGGGCAGAGGCAGAGGCAGAGGTAGGGGCAGGGATGGAGATGGAGGGAGGGACGGAGGCAGGGGTGATGATGGAGGGCGAGGTGGAGAGGGAGGCCGAGGTGGAGATGACGGTGGAGATGGCAGGAGGCGACGGCGGGATGGACAGGTACCAGGTCGCAGGTTGCGACAGCGCGTGGCGAGGGTAGCATTAGATGCTATCCCCGAGGTCGGTGAGGAGGGGGAGATGGAGGAGCAGCCCAGACAGGAGAGAGAGGGCGAGGGGGGACAGGAGGGGGGGCCAGAGGTAGGGGGACAGGAGGAGGAGGTCAGGGCACCAGAGGCGGATGTGGCCGGGGAGGAGGAGGCGGAGGGGGAGAGACAGGAGACGGAGGTGGCAGGAGAGGAGGAGACGGCGGTGGCAGGAGAGGAGGACGATGATGATGATCTGGAGGATGAGGCCATAGGTGAGGTGGAGAGACTCCTGAGATGGCAGATGGTGGAGGGTGAGGAGGAGATACCATCTTCAGAGTTGCCACCGGATGCTACAGCCGATCAGCGAGTGACCGATCTGCAGCAGAGACTAGATGCCAGCCTGGCACAGGTGAGATCCCTGCAGTCAGCACTGGAGGTAGCCCGTGTGGAGCGGGATCAGGCGGTGATCTGCCAGCAGGATTCAGCACGATGGTGTACAGAGTTCGCGGCCCTATGTACAGGACCCATAGGGGACATGGCTCGGGAGTTGGCCAGGGTGAGCACGAGGCTAGGGCAGTACAGGACACTATATGAGCAGGCAGTGCCACCAGAGCAGCGAGATCCTACCCTGTCTCGATCACAGACGAGGACAGGCAGTGGGCACAGGTCGGGTAGTGGCAGTGGTACCAGGAGCCACAGCAGTGTCGGAGGGTCGACTTCCACAGGACACACATCAGGCCGCAGATCACATCACTCGCGCAGGCATACTCCGAGTCATCATTCGGGGCACAGTCAGGGTTCCATTGGGTCAGCTCAGAGGTCAGTACAGGGTCAGCCACCAGTGACAGATCCTACCGCTTTTCAGAGTCCAGCAGCAGTGACGTCACAGGTGTTTACTACTGTTGAGATGATGCCTTCATTCGCAGTTCCCTCATCCTCACAGCCACAGGGCATTACAGGACCGTCCATTGCTTCAGATCCAGTGACAGGGCCTCAGCCACCACCACATTCTTCGCCCCGAGGGGATGATGAGAGCCTACCCTAGGGGCATATTTGTATTTGGACACACTATGTTTATTGTTGAGCCTGCGAGCTCCATTTTTGGGATATCCATTGACTTTATCCTGTGACATTGCATATTTTTGAGATGATATTTATATGATGATGCAGTTTTGATGCGGCCTATATGTGTTATGTGATGTTCTATGCATTATGTGTGTATGATGTACGATGCTTATTTTATGATGCCATTTGTGTATTATGATGTCTATGTTGTGATTTTTGATGCCATGATGATGCAATATTCGTATGCTTATGTTAATGATGTGCATGATGCATTTATGTAAAATATGCAATGATGATGATTATGTTAATGCAATGTTTATGATTATGTATATGATGGAATGCCATGTATGATGTTATTTAATGCCATGGATGATGTATGTATGGACCTAATGCAGTGGATATAGCATGTATGCACTTATGTTTTTGAATGACACAGGATATCATCGCAGGATGGACAAGAAAAGACGACAGGACCGATGAGAGAAGATGACCAGACCAAAGAGGAGAAGACCTATGAGAAGATGCAAATCCTTCAAAACTTTACTATAAGACTTTTAATATTCGTTGCTCTTTAATCATCATTGGGCAAACTGTTGTAATGGTCAACAAACACCAAGATATGACGTAGATCCAGGTGTGCAAGGTCGTACCATTACCCAAGACAGAACAGTCACAGACAAGGATGGTTATGACTCATACTAGGAGCATGCTTGCCCCAGTCTTGTCGTCATAATCAACCACAGGCAGAAAAAGACAATGACAGATCATGAAACGTCGTGGCTTCTCTAAATCCTGTTGCCAGGACATCCTTGAGAAACTAGTGACATGATTGCCAAATTACAAAAATAAAGTCTCTATCATGATATGTCGTTGCTTTTCTAAATCCCAAGATCAGGATCTCGCTGAGAAGCTAGTAGTCATGCGTGTCAATTGTCATGCTACATCGCTGCTTCTCTAAATCCTGCTTAGTGGGATCTCGCTGAAAAACTAATAACATGATAAGAGATGAAAAGACAGTTGCCAAGTGTTTGTCAAGTGCATCTGGATAGCCATTGTTCTGATGCCAAGGTGTCATGTTTGACGATGTCAAGATGTCTGAGTGTTTAAAGTTTTGATGACCTTGAAAATGTCGAGACTTGGTGAATTCAGGAAGGACACATCCTGAATGATGCCGAATGTCAGGAGGATTTGATCCCTAATGGTCGTAAGGGGTACCTCAAAATAATGACGATGCCTAGGAAGGACACATCCTAAAGCATAAATGACAGAGTTGGTTCTTCAGAAGGACTCATCTGAAGAACGCTAATGTCAGGAAGAGGGATCCTTAGATGTCAAGAGGATCGCTCGAAAGGCCGAATGACGATGACGACGCCTAGGAAGGACATATCCTAAGGCGTAAATGACAGAGGTTATCTTTCAGAAGGACGCATCTGAAGACTAACCAAAATTTGACAGTTTGAGCAGTTATAATGTTTTGACTTGTTTTGACTTGTGTTTGACTGAGGTTGACTTGTTGTGACCGAGGTTGACTTGTGTTTGATTATATGCCAATGTTGCCTTAATGAGATTGTCATGTTGAGTAAAAGATTGCTTTACTTTGTTTCAGGAGCTTTCCTCGTACAGAAAATAAGTGAAGACTTTTGACGTGTGTGCCAACGTTTTGCCACGAACCCTAATGGACTGACCTAGTGCGGCCTCGGGGGCTCATCGATAGATGGCCTTGCCTACGTCATACACTCAGAGACCTCGTAGTTCGACATGACCAATGACTTTGTCTTGATGAATGAAGATTGCGCCATGATTTATTTTGACAAACCTAATAGGACTGACCTAATGTCTCGGGGACTCAAGTATGAGTCTTGCCTACGTAGCAAATGCGCAGAGACAACGTAGTTCGGACAATGACATGGACTTAGTGACTTGATTGACTTATACCGGAGATGACAGTGCACTTGTGTGTCTTGCGCGGTCGAATGTTTTGCTTGGTTTTCTTCAGGACGTTTTATGATTTTTAGGTCTTTTTTCAGGACATTTTATGATGTTTTTGGCTTTTTTCAGGACTTTTTATGATGTTTTTGGCTTTTTTCAGGACTTTTTATGATGTTTTTGGCTTTTTTCAGGACTTTTTATGATGTTTTTGATCTCACGTGTCATCCACTGCAGTCGCATGATAAACATTATGCCCCCAGTCAGGTTTAAGACTTAGCCATTTGCAAGGGATACGGATAGGATGCTGTTGACTTGTTGGACACACAGTCGTCAGGACTTGATGTCGATCGTTCGTCCACTAGGACAGGTAGAGCAGGACGTGATGGTGACTTGCAGAATAATGGCGAAGACAGCCTTCATCCTAAGCCAAGTTTAGACCAAGTGACAATAGATGGCAGAGCAATGATTGATTACGCATGGCGCCTGTTTGCCAAGTTTTCACCATGGTACCTGTCCAAAGCGCCTGTTTGCCAGGTTTTCACTATTGGACGAATTATTTTTCTTTTTACTATTTTTGTGATTTTTTGATTTTTTTGGTGTCACCAAGACGCCTGTTTGCCAGGTTTTCATCAAGGTGACGATTTTTTTCCATTTTTCAATTTTTTTGTATTTTAGGGTCCTCCAGCTTTGTCCTCTGATGCTATGCGTAGAACTTTCGGAGGTGTAAACTGTTGATGGGTTCAGTCAATTGTTCCCCATCTGGAGTCGCCAGTTGATATGCTCCAGAACCAAAAGAATATATGATGATATATGGACCCAACCAGTTTGGTTCAAACTTTCCTGGCTTTTCTCTGTCTGCTTGATTCTTAGGGTTCTGCATGAGAACCAGGTCGCCAATGTCAAACCTTCTGACCATGACCTTTTTATTGTAGCTGCGACAAAGGCGATTTTGATATGCCTGGAGGTGATTCAATGAGTTTTGTCTTCTTTCGTCCAGCATTTCCAGCTCGTGCAAGCGTGATTGTCGGTATTCCTCTTCATTAGCTAGACCCTTCAAAGAGACCCGTAGCGAAGGAATTTCGACCTCAATGGGTAAGATGGCTTCCGCGCCAAAAACCAGGGCGAATGGGGTAGCTCCTGTGGGCGTACGAATGCTAGTTCGGTAAGCCCACAGGGCAGGGTTAAGTTGTATGTGCCAATCGCGACCAGCGTCATTGACAGTCTTTTTAAGGATCTTGATAATGGTTTTATTCGACGCCTCAGCTTGGCCGTTTCCTTGGGGGTAGTATGGGGATGAAAAGTGGTGTTGGATATGGAATCGCTCACATAACTCACGTACGTCTTGGTTTTTGAACGGACGTCCGTTGTCAGTGATGATGGACTGTGGGAGGCCATACCGGCAAATGATGTAATTGAGGATAAACTTTGATATTTGTTTGCCAGTAATGTATGTCAATGGAATGGCTTCGATCCACTTTGTGAAATACTCAGTGGCGGTGATAATGAATTTATGGCCGTTGGAGGAAGTTGGATGGATCTTACCCACGAGGTCGAGTCCCCATTGAGCGAAGGGCCACGGAGAAGTGATTGGCCGAAGTTCCTGTGCTGGAGCATGGACCAAATCACTATGGATCTGACACTTGCGACAGGTTCTGACATATTCTATTGCATCTTTTCCATTGTCGGCCAATAATATCCAAGTCTCGTTAGTTTCTTAGCCAGAGTAGGACCACTCGAATGAGATCCGCATATACCATCGTGTACTTCTCGTAAGGTCGTACATGCTTCATCGGTGTCAAGACATCTAAGGAGGGTACTGTCGAAACTACGGCGGTATAGGGTGTCACTGATAATGGCATACCTTGCAGATTTTCTAATGAAGGACTTCCTTTGGTTATTGGATAGGTTCGATGGAAGGGTGTGAGTCTTTAGATAGTCATAAATGTCCTGATACCAAGGAGAGTTGGGACCAACAAGTTCACAAACCATTTCCGACTCTGGGATATCATATGCTGGTATCAACAGCTGTTCTACTAGGAACTCAAATTGCGACACATTTTTAGGGATGTCCAAGAGAGAACTAATAGTAGCCATTGCGTCTGCTGCCTTATTCTGTACCCTGGGGATTTGTTCAAAAGACACTGATTGGAAGTATGTTAGGAAGCTATCCACCATCCTCTTGTAAGGAAGCAACTTCTCATCCTTTGTTTCATAGTCACCATTCACTTGTTTGATTACTAGCTGGGAATCCCCGAATACAAGCAATGTCTGAATTTTCCATTTGATTGCCAACTTGAGACCTGTAACTAGTGCTTCGTATTCGGCGATGTTGTTTGTGCAAGGGAAAGCAATTCGAAATGACTTAGGAATTGAATCCCCTTGTGGTGTGATGAACAAGATTCCAGCCCCTGAGCCATGACCAGTGTGAGACCCATCAAAATACAGCTTCCATGGTGTTGCTGGTTCCGTATGAAAGATGGACTCGTCGGGAAAATCAGTTACCAACGGATGAGAGGCTTGCATTGGTGCATCTGCCAGTTGATCTGCTATTACTTGCCCTTTTATTGCCTTGCGTTCAACATACTGTATGTCGTACTCACTTAGGATCATGACCCATTTTGCCAATCGGCCTGTTAACGCTGCTCGACTTAATAGGTATTTTAATGGGTCAATCTTGGCAACCAATTGCGTCTGATGATTAAGCATATAATGCCTTAGTTTTTGGGCTGCAAAGACAACTGCGAGACATGCACGTTCAATGTATGTATAATTCAACTCATAACCTATCAGTGTGCGGCTGATGTAGTAGATTGCTCTTTCTTTCCCTTCATGATCATTTTGAGCCAGTAATGCCCCCAGTGCTGAATTAGTGGTCGAGATGTATAGAATTAATGGCTTTCCATGAATAGGCGACATGAGGACTGGTGTTGATAGCAGGTAATCTTTGATTTGCTGGAAGGCCTGTTGACATTTATCTGTCCATACGAAGGGGACACCTTTGCGTAACAGATACTGGAATGGGTGGCACTTATCTGCCAATTGTGCTATGAAGCGGCGAATAGATTGTACTCTGCCTTGCAGGGTTCTGAGTTCACTGATCCCTCTAGGTGGAGGCATGTCTATGATTGCTTTAACCTTTGCCGGATCGACCTCTATGCCTCTTCGGGAAACTATGTATCCCAATAGCTTACCTGACGTGACGCCAAAAACACATTTCTTAGGGTTTAACCGCACCTTGTACTCTTCTAGTCTCTTGAAGATTTTGTCAAGTACCTTCAAATGATCTTTCCTTGTTGCTGATTTGGCCAATAAGTCGTCTACATAGTCTTCCATTATATTGTGCATCATGTCATGGAAGATCGTGGTCATAGCCCTTTGGTATGTGGCACCTGCATTTTTGAGGCCGAAGGGCATGACGTTCCAACAGTATGTACCCCATGGGCAAGTAAATGCTGTTTTGTGTTGGTCCTCAGGAGCAATGCGGATTTGATTATAACCCGAGAAACCATCCATGAGGGATAGCATCTCATGTCCTGCAGTTAGATCGACTATGATGTCAATGTTGGGCAAAGGAAAGTCATCCTTTGGACATGCTTTGTTTAAGTCTCGGAAATCTGTACATACCCGAATTAGTCCATTTGGCTTTGTCACCGGCACTAGGTTGGAAATCCATTCAGCATAATCTATAGACCTTATGAATCCGGCATCCAGTAATTTCTTTAACTCGGCCTTAACCAATAGAGCAACTTGAGGGTGCATCTTGCGCAACTTCTGCTTGACTGGTTTAGCATTGGGTACTAGTGGCAGATGATGTAGAACCAGTTTGGGGTCCAATCCTGGCATGTCAGCGTAGGACCATGCAAAGTTTATTTTCCGTTCTGCAAAGAATTTATGAAATTCCGGTTTCTCTTCATCTGTCAATGATGCCGCAAATAGTACCATCTTGGGGTCTTCTGGAGTCGAAATGTTATCCTCTATGGTGTCCTCAACAAGCATGGCTGATCTCTCCTGTTGCACGGGGAGAAAGTCCAGTCCTCCATCTTTGGGCGCCTCCGAGAGGTTTTCACCCGCAGATACGTCCTTTGTTTTTACTATTTTACCGTCAAGAGGTGCCTTTCGGTTTTCACCTAGAGACGTTTCATTTTTTACTTTATTTTTATTTTTGCGACTAGAGGACTGAACCGTCTCACCAAAGTATGCCGCGCAATCCAAATCAATAGTAAATCCTGATCTGTGGTCCCCACTGGGTATGCCCTCGCGTAATCCCATGAATTCAGCAATGGCTTCATCATTTTGGAATGTGTCTAGAACTGGCGGTCCTTGTTGGTCCCAATCGACTAGTTCAGGGTAGACTAAGGAAATGCCGTCGTCACAGCTAGTGAATTCGGGTGAGGATGCGATAGCATACAGATAGATGTGTTGATGTTGTAGATGAGGTTATCATCGTCCAACTCGACATCGGACTCTACCCAGTATTCTCCTTCACTAGTGTCATATTCGTTGTCATAATAAGGGGTGAAGGTTTGAGAGTCCTGGTTATCAATATTATCTGATACTTCAGATAGGTTAGACTGAGGGGGTTCGGATGGTGGTTGTTGCGTGTCATGAGATGTGGTAGTGGGATTTTGACTGTTTGGTGCCCGGTCAATTTTGAATGTTTGCCAAAATCGTTGTTCAGAGGTCAATTCCCCTGGTTCAACAAACAAATCATCAAGACAACAGTCACTTAGGGATCGTTCGGAGCCAAATTCCCACTCGTGGGAGTCTGTTTCAGATAGGTATTCCCTAGTAGTCTCAACACTTTCAGAAGCATGTACTTGCTCACTGGAAAGTTCATGGGTACGTCGATCGCCATTGTCGAGTGATCCAAACCCTAATCCAAGATACTTCGGAGTTTGGAAAGTTTCTATGGGTTCTCTTCGACCAGTTTTATTTTTTCCAAGGCCACTAGTACCATCGTAGCCTTTAGCCTTCATGATATTGTAACCCTTGCCATATCTCTGGACTGGTAGTGGAGGTAATGAGACTGTGTCCTTGTAGATCCATCCTGTGATATCGGCAAGGTCTTCATCACTCATGTCTCCCCACTTGATGAAAACTGTATTCGGTGGAACTTTGAATGTTTCTTGCGGTTCCATTCTGAAACATGGTCGACCATGTATCTTTGGAGGAGTGGGTATTGTAGTTATGCTGTATGCTGTATTTAGTTTGAACTCTCCGCAGCCGAGGTCCTGGATTTTATCGGTTGATTCGGTCTTAGGGTTGGTGGAGGGTTGTGATATGTCAGAAGACGTGGATGGAGTGGATGTGGAAGATGACCCGAGCATGGAAGGGTCGATGTATTTGGACGAGGAGCCAGATGCTTCTCGGTTAATAGGTACTTGGTGTTCGGAGATACCCCTTAAATTGGTACAATATTGGAAAGGGTCGGGGTCTCCATATATGGTGACTTCTGTACCGTCAAAAGGGAACTTGAGGCATTGGTGGTATGTTGACGGAACAGCTTTCAAAGCGTGGATCCATGGACGGCCAAGTAAAATGTTATATGGTAGTTCCAAATCCAGGACCTGGCAAGTTGTGTCGACAATGAGTGGTCCCACTCGGATAGGGAGAGAGATAACACCTCGCGAAGAGCGTTCCTCGTCATCATATGCTTTGATCACTATGCTTTTTGTTGGGTCTACGCATGCATCAGAGAATCCAAGAGCCTTAACCAGTTTAAGGGAGCATATATTCAACCCTGCTCCGCCATCTATTAAAACCCGTCTAACCTTGTGCTTGTGGACAAAAACTTCTATGTGTAACGCATCATTGTGGTTGGTTTTTGATGATGAGTAATCCTGATCTGAGAAGGTGACATGGTGCGGCGTGGTGAGATATCCCACCATAGTTTCAAACTGATTGACATCAATGTCCTTCGGGACCGACGACTCTAAGAGAGTTTTATCCAGGATTTCTTTGTGTGCGGGAGAAATACGAAGCAGCTCAAGGATAGATATTTGCGCAGGAGTCTTGCCTAGTTGGTCAATGAGATTGAACTGACTTTTGGGTTTCCACTGTTGTGGGGTTGAGACAGGTTTTGGTTGTTTAGCAGATGAAGCTGGTTGTGATTGCTTAGCAGATGGGCCTCCTACAATGATCTTGGCTTGGCTAGGGGGAGGTGGACCATCTATAGTGACCTTGCCACTTCGTGTAGTAGCATTGCACTGTGGTGCTCTCCTGATCGTAATGGTGTTGATGTATTCCTCGTCCGTTCTAACATTATTGATTATTGGTCCACCAGAGTAATCGTACTTGGCTCGGGTGAAGTTAGCCTGGTTTTGTGGACCTGAAGTGGAAGCATTATGGGGACCATGATCCTGTAGTGGATTCTTGTGGATAGTATGATCTGAGTTGGAATTGAATTGCGATCCACCTACTTCAATGGTGCGATTTTCAATGAGGTCTTGGATTACATTTTTCAGTTGTCGACAGTTGGAGGTTGTATGCCCTTTGACTCGATGGTATTCGCAAATTGCGTTGTCATCCCACCATGCTGGTTTGAATTGTCCTGGGTCATAAGGTTTTATTTCCGGAAGTGTGATGACCCCATGTTGGATACATTTCTTGAGGACGTCTGCAATGGGTTCACCTAAATTGGTGTATGTGCGACCTCTAGGGAATTGTCTTTGTTGACGATATTGTCCTTGACGGTTTTGATCATTTTGACTGTTCGAAGGAGTATTGGGGGAAGGTGTCAGTGTCGTTGTTGGTCTATTTTGTTGTTGTACCCCTTTCAGAGCCAATACGGGACTTGCGGTCTTGGCGTCTACGACACCATCGTTTGTGACATGTTTATTCTTGACCCAATATTTGTTTTTGTCAGCGGGTGGGTTGGTGTTTGTGTTTTTGGAACCATACCTCAGTTCTCCCTTTGCGATAAGGGCTTTCTCAATTTGGACCCCCTTTTCCACTAATTCTGTGAAGGTTGTGCAACAATGTATTTGCAATGCGAATTTGAGGGGCCCTAAAAGTGTTTGGACAAACATGTCAACCTTTTCTCTTTCAGGAATGTCAATGTGACATCGACTAGCGAGGCTTCTCCATTTTTGAAAGAACGGGATAAATGTCTCACCCGACTCTTCTTGTGTGAGATTGCACAAACTAGTGATAGAGGTGTCCATGTCAATATTGTATGCGTAATTTTTTATGAACCTTCTTTTGAGCTCATCCCATGTTTGGATATCTTTTTGCGTTGAAAACCATTCAAGGGCTTGACCCGCCAAACTTTTGGAGAAAAGTCTCATCAAGTATGTGGGTTCGTAGGCGATATCCATACAGTTAGTTGCGAATTCGCGAAGATGTTCAATGGGATTTGTTTTGCCTTTGTATTTAGTGAAGTTGGGTGACACATATCCTGGCGGAAATGCGGGCATACGTAAGTTTGTGTCGAATGGGTACACATCCAAGTCATATGATATTTCGGATTTCCCGCCTGTAATGAGCATGTTTTGCATTTGCTTCGCCATATCCCGCACTGTTGTTTTGAGTTCATCTATGGTGGGGTCATTTACATTTCCATACGTTGAATTGCCTGGTACACCATGTGTTCCTGCGGGAGTATAGGTGTATTGTGGCGGTACGGGTTGTTGTGGTACGTATGATGTGTGTTGTTGGTATTGGAAGTTGTGGTTAGGTGCATGTTGATGAGTGTGAACGGTGGATGAGTATGTTGGAATGTGTCCCCCAGCTGTGCGTGTCATTATTTGGGGTATGTTGTGACCATGAATGTTATGATGTATTAACGATGTCATGGGTTGAGTTATTTGGCCTTTTGTGTGAATTGCTGATTTTGCACAAGGGGAACATTGGTATTTGTACCTTGGGAGGTAATGACGTTTGACTGTGTTGTCATGTTCACGTTTTGTTGTTGTCCTTGTATAAAGATACGTCCTGTGGCTCCTCCCAAAGGATGTTGTGAACTATTACTGAATGCTTTCGTTGAAGTTGTGTTCATGGTAGTAGATGTAGTTGTCAAGGGGGAGTTGTGATGACTTGATGATGCCCCCGTGGTATTTGCTGTTGTGATAACAGGAGGGTTGGAATAATTTGCCGATGATGTCAAGGAACCAAGAGTGGTTGTGTTTAATTGGGGTAGTGTTGTGGATGTTGTGGATGATTGTGATCCCCCAAGAGACGTAGTGTTTATTGTATTGGAGATGTTTGGGATGTTGGATGTGGTATGCAATGTCGTTGTGTCAAAAGGGATGTTGCTTGTAGTATTTAGGATTTGACCACTGTGCGAGGTGTTGTGAACATTGTTGGCATTAGGATCATGTAGCGAGTTACTGTCAAATCCTGGTGGTAACCTAGCTCCTTCACTCAAGAGCATAGCTACGAATCTGTCCCTGTCGTGACGCGCTATTGTTTCAGCCAACTGATAGACTTCTGGGTCTTGTGTCAATGCTTCTATGTGTTCTTGAAGGAGTTGACCGTTTTCATCTCTTTGCATGTAGCGTTCGAATGAGTTGTTAGGTGGGGATTGTGTTGTCACTGGAGGTTGATTGTCTAGATTGGTAAAGGGATCATTCACGGTCCAGTTTGAGTCATGTGGAGGACTGTTGGGATCTTGCCTAAAGTTTTCCATTTGTCTTTTGCGCTTTTGAAGTCTGGTTTCGACCATAAATGAGATTGCTCAAAGGGGATGTCCACTAAATGCAAGTATGACACTAGGTGAAATCTAAGGTTCAAACTGACGACTAAAATGACCACTGTTTTTGGATTTTTGCGAATAAGGTATGCAATGTGGATGCAATGTGAAATGAGGCTATCTAAGCACTTCTAGGCTTGAACTTTGTTTTCGATTTGGACTGCTAGAGGACTTTGTTGTTAATGACAAGTTGACAAGATGACTAATGAGTCTTCCTAACTAGACTTTTGAGTTGGAAGAAATCTCACAAAAGAGGACAATGACTAAAAGGATGTTTGATAACTTGGTCCAAAAGGGTCTAATTTCGAAAACAATGATTTTGCCAAGGGGTGCTTAAGATTTGTCTACTCCTAAGTATGCAAGATATGAGCCTAGGAACAACGTAATGTTGAATGTATGATACTAAATGGGGTGAGGTATGAAACCTAAGGTGATCAATGCAAGCTAAGGGACAAAACTTTGAGCAATTTCAAATTGGGTTGCTTGGCAGAATCCTTCTAATGACAGAGTTTGACAGATGGTTGACAGTTTGGCGGTCTCTGGTTTCGACTGTGCAGTTTAAAAATTTTGACAGGCAGATGCGTCTCAGTTTGGCAATTGCGTCTCGGTTTAGCAATTGCGGTTCAGTTTTTCACTTGCGGCTTTCTGACTGTCAGATGCGACTCGGTTTAACAGATGCGACTTTTGGGTTAACAGATGCGTTGCGACGCATACAGATGCGTTGTTATAAGTTTCAGATGTGGTTTATCAGAGCAGTTGCGTTACAGAATGTCAGTTGCGGTTCGACAGATATAACAGTTTTGTTTCAAAGTGATTTTCGTGGTATGTTGATGGAAGTTTTTGATCTGTTTGATGACTGTTTTGTTTGGACTGTGACAAAACTAGAATGCACTTGACAAACACAGCATTTTAAGGGATAAGCAAACACACATGAGATAAGCACAATCCTAGAAAGGCCACTAGGCCTTGGGTTTGTATACTTGATATAGCCCACCAGTTATACCCCGGATTGGTGATGAACACCTTTCCTTCTCGAGAGCGGATAGCTTAGAATTTGGTGGCATTGGCTCCTCTCCACGGCTCATTAACGTCATTCGAGCACACCAAATTCGGATTCATTGGGTAGTGACATCCCAAGAATTGCTATCTCTACTCAAGGGGATCAGTAGTGAGTAATCTTCGGGCATGATACTGTACCCTGCACTATATCAAGCAATGGCCAATAGAACGGTTGGACACTAAGACAAGAGGTGTTTAATTCGGGCATTCTGTTCGTGGGGCATGATCCATGCGGTGAGAGTCCCCTTTCGGATCCATCTCGTCGGAACCACGCTCGTGATTCTTGGGCTTTCCCCAAGAACCCACTTTTCTATACCGGCTGGAAGTCCCTCAGTGTCAGGGTGCTACCAGTCTGAGTCGTCCTGGGGTGAGTACTTTTTCCCACCAGAACAGGCCCAAGTTCTAGAGTCGGTAACCGTTTCTCTTACACCCAGGATCGCACGAATGCGCAAGGGGAGAGGATACTCCGATATACCGAATCGTGAAGGGTAAAATAACAATAAAGGAATGGGTCTGGTTTTCTGATCACAAGGTTTTCACCAAGTGAGAGCATACTCACCTACCACTCCACAAGCACACTCAAGCATGAAAGACATGATTCGTTTTAAAAGCACCAAATTCAAAGTTTGCTAATCTAGGAATAAACAAGCACACTGTTTGTTTTCTCCTTCTTTGACATGCGAATCTGCAAACATTGAGTTAGTAGTCTTGTATGTGTTGGTCTTGGACACACGAAAAAGGATCGCCACACGCTACAAGAAACTATTAGTAACACAAAATATCTAATCTGGTTAACATGCAGGAATAACCAACATAGAAAAAGACAGAAAACAGAAAACCAGAAAATAGAAACAACTTGAAATTCGGCAATTAAAATCTAAAAACTGACAGAAAAAGTTTACCAGGCAAATGCGGCGTGGTATTACCAGACAGATGCGGCTCGGTTTATCAGATGCATCGTTCTGTTCTGCGAATGCGGCTCGGAATGTCAGTTGCGTCTCTGTAATTGGCAGTTGCGGCTTGTCATAACAGTTGCGTCGTTTCTGTCATCAGATGCGTTGCGACGTTTGCGGCGATCCGTACCAGTTGCCTGCAAAACAACAGAAAACAACAAAAAATCCTACCAAAACAGAAAGCCACTACCAGAAAGGATTAGTGACAGAAGATCTAATCTTATTGAATCATGCAGGAATAAAAACCGAATGCAGAAACACATACGATTAAACAACCCGAAATCCGAAAATAAAAACCCCAAACTGGAAAGAAAAATGTTATACCAGACGGATGCGGCGCGAGTTGCGAATGCGGCTTTCGGGGTTCAGATGCGGCTCAGGAATAACGGATGCGTCGTTCTGTGCATCAGTTGCGTTTGGACATGTCGATTGCGGCTCTACTGTTGTCGTGTGCGTCGCGACGCATATGATGCGTCACACTGTTTTTAAAAATGTTGCGGCGATCCGTACCTGTACCTGCAAAACAACAGAAAACAACAAAAAAAATGTACGAAAAGCCGAAATAACGTCGGGTTCACCAATGTAATCAAGGGAAAATCCTAAAATTATTATTAAGTGGGTTAGCACAATAACAATAAAATTCCTATGAAGTAACAAAGTACAAAGGAAGTAATATGAAGACAAAAGGGATGAAGTTACCCTAAGTCTCCACCTTCCATGATTAACCTTTGTTACACCTCCTAGCTTGCAGATAAATAAAAGATGCCCTCAGATTTGTATGAGCAACTATGACAAAATGACTAAGCCCTATGCAAGTGTTGAAGGATTTGCAGAAAATAAAATGACCCTACAATGGACTAAAATGCCTATGACTATAAGTGACTATGACTGTAAGATTAGTAGCATAAATTGAAACCTAAACATGAAAGACTAAGAGTGCAAGAAGTCAAGGGAGCTGAGAGAGGCAAATGAGAACAAAATTGCCCTTTTATAAAAACTGCAATTTTGAATGTGTGGCCAGGATGAAAAGATGACAAGAACCCTAAGATCAATGCTTAAGATTGAATGTTGCTGGGTGCATTAGGGTTAGGTCAAAATTAGGGCAACAGGTAAGAATGAAGGGTGGAGATTGAATTATAACATAATTCAATCAATGGTCGAAATTAAATGAGAAGCCAAAAGTCAAGAATTAAATTGGAAGATAAGGCTGGCACGGACAAAGAGGTTGCTGGAGAAGTTAAATAATAAAATTTATTTACTCTAGCTGACCAGTAAATAATTAAATAATCAAGATATTATTTAATTATGGAGGAATGTGACAAAAGGAATTATTTTGAATTTAAATAATGATTTTAATTCAAAATTCAAGAGAATTGGCTAAATTAAATAAATCAAATTTATTTAATTTTAGTGAGAGAAACAGCTAATGAATAATTAAATAATTAAATTAAAACTATTTAATTATAGTGGAAAGTGGGCAATTAAATAAATAAGAATTTATTTAATTTTTAGAAGAGGGGGACTTAATTAGTGATGTGATTAAATAAATAAAATTTATTTATTTAATAAAGAAGACATAAAATGACAAAGGGAAATTAAATAACTTATGAAATTTATTTAATTAAAGGAAGACATAGATGACAAAGGGAAATTAAATAAATTATGAAATTTATTTAATCAAAGGAAGACTTACATAATTAATGACGTATTAGATAAATAAATAATATTTATTTATTTAATAATCAAGGAGGAACAAATGACATGAATTAATTAAATAATTAAGAATTATTTAATCAATAGTCGAATGTGGACCAAGGACATAATTAGATAACTTAATTATGCTAGGACGAAGGTGGTAAAAATGAAGCTTGCAGGCCTAGGTCATTTTTAGGTGTCTACAAGTTCATCCTCATTAGTGATCAATTGTTCAACTCTTTCTATGGGGTCTTGCACATCATTGAATGCTTTTATATATAAAGGATTATTATCCTTCCTTCATGCCTTGGCTAACATGATCTTATTGTATATAGCCATCCTTTGTGCTATCAAAGCATCATCACAATTCCTTATCACATCATCCACAGAGAACTGATGCTCATATCTAGATAGTGTTTATGACAATTTTTCGTTATTAATAAAGTTCTCTGAATAAAAATTATTTCTCTCATTCCCCAATTGAAAATTGTAATGTGCCAATTTCTTATCAATCTCTTCATATCCTTCACTAGAAATAATTATGAAATATTCAAAACCCAAAGTACTCAACATAATTGATTGTTTATTCTTCCATTTAAGATGCTTAACATTTGATTTGGCCAACTATCTCACAATTTCCAAATAGGACACCCTTGTTGGCAAGAGACACTACACAAATCATTTGGTGTTGTCATTGATGGCAACCTTAGATAGTAATCCTATCCACACATCAACATTTTCTCGTATCGGAAGTGAGATTGAAGTTTTGTGTTAACTGTTAAAGGTGGAATAGAGCATCTGACATAATTGTGTTCATTGATTCATATGCAATTTATTGTTATCATTTTGAGTTGTGGATCTCAGGGAAGGTTGTTTGGTGTATGAACTATGTTATCCTTGAATCATAAAGCCTCGTATTGACTGGTGTGCAAGTTAGAAGATCCGGTTTGATGATTTTTAGTTTAATAGTGTAGAAAGGATGACACGGTGGTTGTAGTGTATTGTGGATCTTTGATGAATAATTTTTGAAGGTGTATCATGTTTGAGGATATTATTTTGGGTCCTCACTATGTTGTGGCCAACATTGGTTTATTCGCATTAATAATTGCTTATGGATTGAGCCGATAGTTTGTAAATATTTTTTATTTTGTTAAAGACGACATGTGGTTGATGTAATATCTTAATGAAGATATATATAAGCAATTACAAATATCATTTTGAGAGGTAATGAAGTGTGTTGCAATGAGATGTGAAAGTTAGAAGGGTTATTGATTGATTATGCACAGTTTCACTTGTGCAGAAAAATATTTGTGATCCGAATTAAAGTAGACAGAGTTTCAAGAGTAGAGTCAGAAAAAGTGTGAAGAATGTTGCAAATGTGCTTAACCAGAATTGTAATCAGGCATTAGTAGATGCTATTTTCTCAATTCAAATCCTTTGGATGTTATCCAAATGTTTTTTTAAGACAATGAGTCTTCCTTTTGTATCTGAGCAGTGAGCTCTAGGCAGTGTGCTTGAATGCATGTACATTCCCATTTGTAAACACTTATATCTGAGTATACTCATATTGTGGATTGGCCTCCACCATGGTTTTTCCCCTAACAAGGTTTCCATGTAAAAAATCCTTGTGTTATGGTGTTATGGTTTATTGCTTTGTGTTCTTGCATCTTTCTTTTGATTCAATGCTATAAGTGGTTTAAATATCAGGTTAATAAAGTTAAATTTTACAGAACACTGATTCACCCCCCTCTCAGTGTTCCTTGATTCCAACAATTGGTATTAGAGCCTAGTTACTTAGAAGAAGTTTAATAGATTGGGGAAGATCTGGGTAGGTGATTCAATGGATTCTGGTAGTCTTCAATAACTTTTGGTGTCCTTAGATGATCTTGATCAGTCCAAATATGAAGTTTGGGAATTGCAAGCAAGCCTCATGAATGCTGAGAAATTCATTCAATCATTGAAAGATTAGATCAATAAGTCCAAGGAGAAGAGAAGGTAACTTTGTGATCAAATCAAGCATAAAGAAAGAAAAAGCATGGAAGATGAACAATTGAGTCAAGCCCTGAAGGAGAAGATAGAAGAATGTGACAATCTCACCAGAGATAATGTTTTCCTAAAACATGAGATGGAATCTATTGTGATGAGGATGACCAAGGAGATTGAAGACAGAAAGAAGAATGAAGAGAAACTTACTCAGTCCTTGAAAGAAAAATCTAAAGAATGTAGCCGAATTACTAATGGATTCAATTAGTTGGAGCTTGAATTGGAACAATCCAAAAACAATGAAGAACTTAAAAAGCATATTGTTACTCTTAGGGATGAACTTGCCACTGCAAATTAATACAAGGAGAAGTTAAAGATTAGCTCATCCAAACTTGATGAACTAATTCAAATTTAGAGGTTTGGAAGTGACAACTAAGGTCTAGGATATGAAAAAGGAGAAAGCTTTGGATCTATACAAAGGATATTTAGGAAAGGAAATCAGACAAGCAAAACTAGAAGATATTCGGTAAGACAACCTAATTCTCAAAGGTTCAATGGTTACTATTTTGTTTGCAGTAAATTTGGTCATATGGCTACTCAATGTAGAAGAAGAATGAATTCAAGTGATCCATCATTCTCTGGTTAGTGTTTCAATTGCAATAAGTATGGTCATAAGTCAGTTGAATGCAAAAATATGTTAAACAATTTTTTCAATGGAAATGTTAGATGTTATGCCTGCAATAGATTTGGCCATATTTCCAACCAATGTAGATCAAGAGAAAATCAATGGAATAAATGGTTTGGACAAAGAAATGTTGTGTGCTATAACTGTAACAAATCCGGTCACATTACGAGATTCTACAGAAGCAGGAAGGGTCTGGTAAACAAAAGGAAAAATATGTAGAAGAATGAAAAGGTAAAAGGAAAAGTTACTATAGATGAGATCAGGAAACAAATGAAAGATACATGGGTGAAGAAGAGTCCTTTTGATGCAGGAAATGATTCCACACCAGAATCTAGCACTAGAAATTCCTTCGGGAATTAGTTTAAGGCATGTTGCCTGGGGGGAGTTCTCAAGCAAATATTTTAAACCCCTACTGGTAGTTGGAATTGGGATGTGGTAGATTGTAACGATTGCATTGATGATGTGTAGATGATTTGGGATCTCTTTTGGGAGAAGATCTCTATGAATTTAAGACTTTGGAGGAGAAGAAATTCACACAGATTGTTAAGTTTCCCCTGTTTGAAGAAAATGAATGGGTTCTATACATATTGAGTCAAGTGCATGTTGAGTTCATGTGGTTAAGTCTATCTTTCAAGATTACAAAGGAAGCTATAAGGATTGTTACTAGTTTGAATTCATCTGGTGGGTTTCTGACATTGAAATATGTGAAGAACCAAATAGTTACTAAGGAAACCAGTTTAGTTTTTCAACAAGAGAGCCATGACAATTAATGACATTATTGTAGTGGATGTAATATTTTCCTCTATGGTCATTGGATATAAAATCTATCACTCCAACCAGGATAACTCTGTATCTAGTACTACAATCTATGCAGCTTATCAGATGGTCAATGAAAATGTAGATTATGACCCATGTGAGTTACTCTAGAGCCAGCTAATTGAAAATCTTGGAAAAATCAAGAAGGATAAGAACTCTTTCAAGTATGGTAATCTATTGTTATGTCTATTCTACTTCTTGAAAGAAGTTACGGGAGTTGGAAAAGTGCAATGACAAAGTGATAAACCGATAGTTGTTCAAATCAAAGACATGTTATATAGAATTGGTGATAGTAAAGCAAGGAAAACTGCTATCTGGGGTTATTTCAAAATTTTTTAGAGTGAAATGCAAGCCAGAGAAAGGATTCCTACATCTATTGTGGAAAAGTATAAGGACACTATTTTCTTCATGGTTGACATTGATCAATTCCTGATGGAAGCTACAAAACCTAGAATAGTTTGGATAATGCCAATGGGTTATGAGGTTGAGGAACACATTCTGAAGTTGCATGCTCAACACTTGCTAAGTAAACCTCAAGATCCGAAAGAAGAAAGGTTTGGTACCTTTGAAGAGAAATATTTGCAAGTGCATGAACAATTGAAGAAGCCTATGATAGTTTGGAAGGTGAGAAGGGAAGTTGAAGCTTTTGCAGAAAGTATGGGCATATCAGCTGAAGCAGTGAGGGAAGCTAGGAGGAAAAGAGAACAATTTGAAGAAGGAGAGCCTGCTAGAACTAAGTCTACTAGCTTGGCAACATCCTCTGCTAGATCTAGATCTATAAGGAGCTTTTCACTCTCATCTGGTACTATAAAGAAATTCATCCCTATGAAATCTCAAGTTAAGTCATCTAGGAGAGAAGGAAAGATGAAGGATAAAATCACAAGAATCTATGTTGTAGTGGAAGAGGATGAAGAAACTGAATTTGTTGAAGAGGTAAGAGAAATTAAGCAAAAGGGCACAAAAGAATCAAAAGTATCTAAGGACAAGCTCTCCAGTGAAGAGAAAGCAAAGAAAAAGGTGAAAACTGATAAATTAGGTATGTCTGTAGAGGAAGTAGAAAAAGCTTTGATTAAGGATGGTAATCTTAGACCACTTTATGAATGGTATGACACATTTGATAGTGCTAGTCAAAGAATTCTTGAAGAAGCTACAATAAAATATTTGAATACTTTTAATATGACCCTCATAGAAATAATGTCAGACTTACCTAAAGGGCTTTATGAAGCCTTAGAAATGAGGAGAGTGAATGCAATAATTGAAGAAGAGAAAATGAGAGAATGCATACTTGTCGATCTTTTTCTAGTAATGTCAATAGAAGAAATGAAGAATATCCTAAATGATGTAAAAAGGGATTTTAAGAGCAAGACGAGGGTGAATAAGCTTATGATCAGACAGACTAAATAAGTTGCAGAAGATACTGAGAAAATTCTTAAGCCAGTTCTGTTGAAGAATAGATACAATGTTGTTTCTAAAGAAGCTCATATTGAAGATGTTCCATCTGGTCCAAAAATTGAAGAAGGAAAAGAAGATACAATTGAGGACACTCTAAATTCTCTAGACATGCAAGATGCTAAAATTCCTATGGAGACTAAAGCTCCTAAAGAGATTTCAGGTGAAGAAGTAGAGATTCCCAAAGGAAAGGAAGAACCTATGATTGAAGAAAATAAGGCTAAGGAAAAATAAGTTGCAATGGAAGCAAGAGACACTACAAAGGCAGTAAAGGAGTTTTTGGAAAAGCAATAGGAGGAGTTTGATCCTAAATTGGTTAAAGGTCCTATCAACTTGGCCACTCTATCTCCCATTGGGAAGTCAAAGGTAGCATCATTTTCTCAGGCCAAGGCAAGGGAAGAGATACTAAAATCTCACATTGAGGATAGTGAGTTGTTGAGTCTTGCATCTGGTATCTTGGAGAAGATCATGCCTACATATATCAAGGACTCATCTAATTATTCATCCGGTTAGCTGAAGAAGCTTATCAACTCTGTAAGTACTCACTTTGATTCTCTTGAGAAGTCAGCAGTGGATAAGGTTCAGAATGAATTTGATACAAACATGTTCAGTAGATTGAAAGGTATGACTGCTAATGAAAAATATTTGTTAGACACATGTGTAAAGAACATTCAAGGTGCATTGTCTGAAGGTGGAAGTATTTATAAGTCATGCTTTTATTTGTCTAAGTTCATTGAGGATATTGAAAAGAAAATGAAAGAATATGAGAAAAAGTTAGCCGATATTTCTCAAGCTTTTGATTCTCTAACCATTTTTGTTGGTAAGCAACAAGGTCAAGTCATATCCCTACTTGAAAAAATTAAAAGTTTGAAGCATGAAGAAGGATGAATTGTTGAAAGGGTATGTGAGCTTAGAGGACTACTTGGTCCTAAGATGGAGACAATGCTTAGTGCATTGAAGGAAGCATAGGATTTTATGGATGTCAGTGATCTAACAAACCTTGAGTTAGCAGAGATGCAATCCTATTTGTTTTTTGGTCACATGACTATTTTGGAGAGTCTCAAAAAGAGTTGGGACACTAGCTTAAGCCTGTTGAAGAGAAATTTTGTAGACATATTCAAGCTCATGTAAGTTGTAAAAGCATGTCTATACATATGCAGTTTGTTCATAAAAAAATTTGTATGATTTTTGGTATGAAAATTCCTGCCTTTTCCATTGACGTCAAAGGAGGAGAGTGGGATAGTGAAAAATTCCATAATCATCTTAGGGGGAGTTGTGAGTTTTGAAGTTTTGAAGTTAGTAGTGTATTAATGTTGGTACTTATTCCAACACTTAGTCATTTTTCACTAAGTGTTGCCATTAATGCCAAAGGGGGAGATTGTTGGAAAGAGACACTACACAAATCATCCGGTGTCGTCATTGATGGAAACTCTAGTTAGTAATCCTATCCACACATCAATATTTGCTCATACTAGAAGTCAGATTGAAGTTTTGTGTTAACTGTTAAAGCTGGAACAGAGCATCCAACAAAATTGTGTTCATCGATTCATATGCAATTTCCTGTTATCATTTTGAGTTGTGGATCTCAAGGAAGGTCTCTTGGTGTATGAACTATGTTATCCTTGAATCATAAAGCCTCGTATTGATTTGTGTGAAAGTTAGAAGATCTAGTTTGATGATTTCTAGTTTAATAGTGCAGAAAGGTTGGCAAGGTGATTATAGCATGTTGTGGATCTTCGAGGAATAATTTTTGAAGGTTTATCATGTTCAAGGATATTATTTTGGGTCCTCACTATGTTGTGGCCGATATTGGTTGATTTGCATTAATAATTGCTTATGGATTGAGCTAAAAAAATTTAAATATTTTATATTTTGTTAAAGCTAACATGCAGTTGATGTAATCTATTAATGCAAATATATATAAGCAATTACTCATATCATTTTGAGAGGTAATGAAGTTTTTTTCAATGAGATGTGAAATTCAAAAGGGTTATTGATCGATTGTGTGTAGTTTCACTTGTGCAGAAAAAGATTTGTGATCCGAATTAAAGTAGTTAGAGTTTCAAGAGTAGAGTTAGATAGAGTGTGAAGAATGCTACAAATGTGCTTAACCAAAATTGTAATCAGGCATTAGTAGATGCTATTTTCTCAGTTCAAATCCTTTGGATGTTATCCAAATGTTTTTGTAAGACAGTGAGTCTTCCTTTTGTATCTGAGCAGTGAGCCTGAATGCATGTGCATTCCCATTTGTAAACACTTATATTTGAGTATACTCATATTGTGGATTGACCTCCACCATGGTTTTTCCCCTAATAGGGTTTCCACATAAAAAATCCTTGTGTCATGGTGTTGTGGCTGATTTCTTTGTGTTCTTGCATCTTTCTTTTGGTTCAATGCTATAAGTGGTTTAAAGATCAAGTTAATAAAGTTAAATTTTATAGAACACTTATTCACCCCCCCTCTCAGTGCTCCTTGATTCCAACAACCCTATCAGGAACTGTTCTTGGTTTTTAGTGTGGAGCCCCTTCAAACCTATACACTCTAATCATAGTGCAATCAGAAAATATATACCAATCTCCCCAATTATGATTCACCTTTTTTTTGGGATCCTTCTCTTTAGGTCCAAGAAACCTTTGTACTTTAAGAGACAAGTTGTAATCACATGGATGCCCCAATAATTTTATCCTACATTCTAGAGAAAGTTGCCACATGTGTTTCAATAACCATAGGGGGCACATCTCTAGTTAGTTCATCCTCATGAGTGATCAGCTATTCAACTCTTTCCAAGGGGTCCTGCACATCATTGAATGCTTTTATATATGAAGGATCATTCTCCTTCCTCCATGCCTCGACTAACATGATCTTATTGTATATGGCCATCCTTTGTGCTATCAAAGCTTCATCACGATTCCTTGTCACATCATCCACAGAGAACTGATTTTCATATCCAGATAGTGTTTGTGACAATTTTTCCTTATTAATAAACTTGTTTGAATCAAAATTATTTCTCATTCCCCAATGGAAAATTTTAATACGCCAATTTATTACATTCAATCTCTTCATATCCTTCACTTGAAACAATTGTGAAATCTCCAAAACATAGAGTACTTAGCATAATTGATTGTTTATTGTGCCCTTTAGGATGCTTAGCATCTAATTTGGCCAACTATCTCACAATTTCCAAATAGGCCACCCTATCATCAACTATTCTTGGTAACAAGTGTGGAGCCCCTTCAAACCCATACACTCTAATCATAGTGCAATTAGAAAATGTATACCAATCTCCCTAATTATGATTCACCTTTTTCTTGGGATCCTTCTCTTTAGGTCTAAGAAACCTTTTTACTTCAAGAGACAAGTTTTAATCACATGGATGCCCCAATAATTTTATAGAAAGGGCTTAACAAAATACTCCTCGAAGTATAAATAATAGGATCTCCCATATCTATTGTCCCATATTGAGGTCCGCATTTGAATTGGTTTAAAATTTCCATCCTCATCTACATCTCTTATCCTTAATTCCTCTCCCCAAATCCCTCTAGCTTTCCCTTCATACAAAAGTAAGTGCAATTATAGAGAATAATTTTTAAAATTAATATAATCACTATTATTTTGTATCTTCTCCAATCCCTAATTTATAGAATTAGCCAAATAGCCAACATAATCAAATGATCTAGCATCTCTGTTGTGTACATCTACTACTAGAACCATTGGGGCTATTGACATGAGAGCTAGAACTTCCACTCCCAATACCTATCTTGCAGCGTAATAGGTATACTGAAAATACTGCTCGAATAGCTCTTCATGAAAGGGGATGTTCATTGTTGGAAAACCTTTTGAGTTGATTCCCTTCCTCCCAGGGCCTATGTAATGGAAATTTCCACCTTTTATAGCTAGTGTCCATGTGGTGATATTCTGTCAAGAGGCTTTTTACTATGAATGGCACACTCATAGAGAAATCTATTTGGAAGATAGTGGAAATGAATTCTTTGGAGATGATAATGAATTTAGACCCATCATGTAACTGAATTGCTCGTCGTTTGGGGTCATACTTAGTAGCTAGTTCCTTAACCAACTCTACATTAATGAATACATTAGGCACAACCAACTTTTCCAAGTTTATTTTCCATGGATTAAAGACAAATTGGAACCTATATTATTTTCTATAATGGTAGATAAACATTTCACACCCTCTCTGTAGTGTCCACACATCCCCTAAGTCTTTGTGTTTATCCCACAATTTTTCCATGGAAGGATTTAATTGTGCACTCCTCTTAGGCCTCAGCCTCGACCCAGGACATTGATCGATCAAGTCTTGGTTTAAGATTCTAACTTCTATTTTTTATTTTTTATTTTTTGGTGTTCCTAAGCTTCCTTCCATTATCTAAAACCCTAGCTTCTCTTTATAGTTCTTTTTATTTCAAAACAATTTTTCAACTAGGCTCTGTATACTTGTATCTCACCTACTTATTTTCACCTCTTATTGTGTAGCAATGGGGTACCTCCAACTCGTTCACTCCATTTCTACTCTCTATAAGCTTTTCCAATTTTCAATGATAGAAATGGGATCAATTTTAGGTATACATTGGTTAGCTCTGGTTCATAAATGTCACACTTTCTCTCTTTCTTGTCATCAAGGAGATCATTTAATTTGAATATCTCCTTGATATTTGGGGCTGTCACATCAGTCAAAAACAATCATCATCATTGTATTGGTGGGACTACAATTTTACTCCCACTGATATCCACTTCTCTCCTCGATGAACATTAAATTGTCTTTATCTTTCCTTCGGGGTATCAGTGGGATGTTAGATAATTTATCCCTGATATGATTTAGTCTATCTAATCCCTTTCCTTTGTTTATATTTGATTGTTTGTAATATGATCTTTCTCTTCATTTGTTTTTGGCTCATCAGGGGAACTCACATTCATATCCTAGCGATAGCCATAAATTATATCTTGTAACCTATCACAATTGATGCATATTGTACTGCAGGGTTTTTAATGTCCTTGATAGTCAGGGCTCTCTTTTCATATTTTGCACTTGTTAGATCCATCACCATTTCATTCTTCACCAATTTGAGTGTCAAAACTAGTCTGGTTGAGCATAATCCTATAACAACCTTAATATCCTCCTTATTAATTATATGTGGAATATCTAACCAATAAACCTATCATGAATCCTTCTCAATGTGTATCTAATCCAATAATCCATATAGCAAAATATATGGAAACTATTCTAGATGTCAATCTTCTTCTTCGTCAAACTCTCGATCTTGGGTTTTAATTCAAATTGGTCTCTAATGAGTTTATTAGACCACACATCACTCAAATTTGAGTGATTTTACTCTTCCAACTTAGCATGTATGTAAATCCTTACATATTCTATATGTAACACACCATACAGAATACTCAAAAATGCACCATCTAGATCAATCATCATTGACTTATCAGGGTGTCATTTGAACTTTAAATGAGGTTAGTCCATAATCTCAACAACTTTTTGGGTATACATCTTACAACATAATGAATTTACTTCAAAAATTATGGCAAATAGAAATTGTAAATACCTTTCGATTGTTGTCAGTTAGGGTTTCATGCACAAGAATTTTAAAACACTTCACTTCACTCCTTCAATGATCCTCTCCTCAAATGCTCATTTGCAAATGACTTAGATCAAATTCTAAATCACTTGTAAACCCTTTTGGAATGATGTAATTCACATTGAATTCTTGATTTGAAGTTAGGAAAAAAGCTAATAAACCCTAACTATAATGCATAGTCACCTTCAATTTCTCCGTAAACATCTACATCTTGATATTTTCCACTAGTTTTTCACCAATAGGTCAAG